>CM040975.1:20883100-20933119 GCA_022985145.1 Pangasius djambal | reverse complement strand
ATGTTAGACACCAAAAAAAAAAAAAAAAAAAAAAGCTCAGTAAACAAACTACTCACTGGATAGAGTGGGCGAGGATGTTATATGGTGAAATGTCTTCCAGATACTTTACAATGCCATTGTTAAAACACAGCCTGAAACCATTGCTCTATTTTAACATTGTTTACTGTCCAAAGCACAAACAGTTTGTGTGAATGAATAAAAAGCTTTTGTCATAAAAAAATGAGACATTTAAGCAAACCTCAGTCACGACATGAACACCACGAGACAACAGAACGCCACAGATCTGTGAAGCGAAGCTTAAAACACTGCATGTAGTGTTAGCCTAGCAGTGAGGTTTGCTCTTGTCTGGTAGAAGTAGCTGGGAACTGTCACACAGAGCTCTTTTACATTTCCAAGCTTTGATGTGCACAAAAAGCCTTGTGTATGTGCCTGTCTTTGAAACATGAACATGTAAATGATGATAGTAAACAAAATGCCTAATTGGCTCGCTGTGAGCCAGAGTTTGGCCACTTCACTGACTCTTCGGGCTATGGAGTGGAAAGAAGCTATAGACTCAACAGGAGGCTGACACCTTCACTGCTGTTGAGGCTGGCCAGGAGAAAGCAAAGTGATCCACGTACAATGGCCAAGCAGATTAAGCATGTCTCTTGGATGTCATTCTCACAGGCAAGTGGGGCCACGTATCCATTTAGTGCCACCATCCTTTTCTTCTGCCTGGCAAAGAGTAACAAAGGTTTCTCAATCTATTCCCACTCAGGCTCCATGCTGGAACTCTTCAGATGCTTAGGTGGGTTATAAGGGGCCTGGTCTCGACAGAGCTGGCCTTTATACTCATACCACATTCCCTGTTAACCAAGTGAGAGCGGAGAAACACTGTTTCTACTTCAATAGCACACAAATCCTAAAGGCAATGAGGTGCAAGACAAGACGTCCTTGTCTGATTGCACAGGGACTCACTTACCATTCGTTCACAAATCACTGTCTCATCCTGCATATGAGAGCATGTTTAGATGGTTTTATATCCAAATCATTAAAATCTCTTGGGCTATTGCTTCAATAAACCACCCTAAGGCACAGGTTATAGTCAATGTGTTACTGTTGACCTCTTCACCTGTGTATTTTATGTTCATCTGGAGGATTTATTAAGTCAGATCTATTAGATCATACATAAGAAACAAAACATCGCTTTCTGACAAGTTTCTTTGTCGACCTCTAAAATGTTTAGTGATTTCATGCCAACTATTCTGGGGCACATACTTGACTCTGTGCAGCATCATGCAGACCTTAAACAAACGGACAAGCTCTGTTGGTTTCTCTTCAAAACTTTCCACCATCGTTGTGATTGTTGTCATGAGGTGCATTTCAAATTGATAACTCTGACCTTATATTTAAAAATATTTACTAATAAAGAAGATTCAGTATATTGGTATTCAAAACAGACTTTTTGACTGAATGCTCCACATAAAGTCAAACTCTAACCATTGTTGGGAAATCAGCTTTAATTTGTCCATGCTGTTGAAGACATCATGTCATTGTGTTATACTGCCCCCACTATTTACATTAGTATTGCAACATGCACATTCATTCACATTTTTCAGATGTGCACGTGACAAGCATAAACACAAACAGAAAAAAAAAAACTCAAGGCAACTCATGTGCTTGACCGAACCAGAGGATATTAAGTCTTATCCAGGCCATGCAGTATAATGAGCCTAATCCCAAACTCAAAGACCCATTACGTCTATCCTAAAAATAACAGCATGGCCTTCAACACATCCTGACTTGATAAAAAGAGGCAGACACCTGATGGCCCGTGTGGGGTTTATTACAGTGTAGCGCTCAGGCCCTCAGCCGCCAGCACTGCCTGCTTCATCTCAGCTTTTATGGCTCAATAAAACTCTGTCATTGTACTAAACAATGATAATAAAGGAATAAAGTTGAAAATAATTTTATTTGCTCAAAGAGGACATCACTCATTTTCAGTTAAAGAAATCTACCTAATTGTTTTAACTTTTTTTTCTCTCTGCTACAGCTAATACCTCAGGTTCATATCTCAGCAAGATTAGCACAAGCAGCTGCACAGAAGATGAGTGAAGGACATACGTGGGGCTAAAACACAAGCAATACATTGTTGCCTGCATCGGTTTTGCTGAGCTCTGAGCCTAGTAAGCCTGACAAAAAAGCTTCACGAAAGCTTCTTTGCCAAGTGACTTCATGGCAGAAACATATCCTCACAGCCTGAGAGCTTGAGATTCCATTCAGTCTTTCCTCTGTAAGAGCTCTATAATTCCAAATGAATCCAGAAATCCATAGAAAGCTTAAATCAAGCCAAATTTGTGTGTGAGACAAAATATTTTTCTCATTAAATTTGAAGTTTCAACGTTACGTTGTGATTGTACTTATAAGTAGCACTGTTTATTTAAGTAAAGGTCATCTTGAACATTAATGACAATCTGTGATTGGTAACTTGGGGGCCACGGTGGTACTGCAGGAGGGAGTCAATATTTCGTAACTGTAAAATAACTGCAAAAATGATGTTAGATTAGTCAAGTTCATAATTTAAATACTGAGTTTTCTAATTGAATTATTTTTGTAAAAGAAAAACACACATAAAGCTGTACTTCAGTCAAGAATGTTGAATGTCACCTATACACTCACTGGCCACTTTATCAGGAACACATGTACCGCTGCTCATTCATGCAATTACCCAATCAGTCATTCATGTGGAAGCAGCGCAACGCATTGCAATGAATCCAGACCAGTTCCAGCTGACAGGAAAGCTACAGTAATTGAAATGGGAGGTTTTGTGGTTGGTTGCGTGTGTTGACAGTTGTAAAAGTTCGGGAACCTTACATTACCTTTACATTATTAACAAATTCAAGTTTTATGAGACAAAATAAATCCAGTAACCCAGTGGACTGAGCATATGAACTGTCTGTAGATGAGTTCAACTAGTCGGAAGTGGCCAAACACTGTGACATAAGGTGCTGTCTACATGAGAACACAACCACAACTTATAACCTGCTACATAGCATTGAGTGTTTGGGTGATTCAGGTTGTAGGTCATCTGTTTTTCTGCTTGACAAAAAAACTGGCTTGAGTTTGGAATTTATTTGCATGCTACTGTGTCCTCTTGAGCAATATGCTCAGTAAGGGCTGAGTCTGGTCAAATCCGGGTGTTAATTACGGATGGGTTTTAGAGGTTAAGGGGGAATGACCCTCAATCTTTAATGCCCTGTACATATGTGATAGTATGTAAAACTGGAAATATGTGATTATGTCCAATGTATTAGTATATATTTGAACAATCTGGTGTACAGAACTTCAAGTACACTAATTCTCTACAAAGCAAAGGGATTTATTTCTGGGCTGAAAGAGCAAGGGATGCCTGCTGCTAACACATCCCCTCCCAACTGAGCCAGTGCCAAAGAGGCTCAGCACTGAGGTGACCGGCCTAAGTGCTGACATCAAAGCCGGAGGAGAGGTGGAGGAAGTCAGCATGAAGGCGATGGAATCCGCAGGAGGCCAATGGGGCTCTGGCCCTGCTCCAGGAGAGCCACTGTGGGATGCCTGGAAGCCAGAAGGCCATAAAGGCCATGGAGCCTGGACCACATGAACGTGGCTCTCTCCTTGTGTGTGCCACATGGCACACACATGCCCCTTCTAGCACTTCATCCAGCCAGTCAGCCATGTTTTCATAACCGCTCCAACCAGGAGGGAGACTTTGCAGAACTACTGACTTTCTTCTGAAGTGTCGGAAGCCTTTGTGCGCCACTGTTTTATTCTCCCTCAGAAGCATTTAGAAAGAAATGAATGTGCTTCAATCTTTCCATCCCCAAGAAAGTCCTTGCTCATATGTGAGCATGAGAGAGAGAGAGAGAGAGAGAGAGAGCGAGAGAGAGAGAGATGTCTAAGATTTGCACCATAAGCTTATTGCTTCACTTTCACTTGCACTTAGTCACTGCCATTAGTCACTGTGAGAAATATGAACCTGTTTTTAAAAATGGAACAGCATTATCTCATCTATAATCTGATTATGCAAAATTCACTTTTGGACTGCAATAAACAATAAACAATACAAGTTTATTCATATCTAAGATTTCCACTTGACTTGCATGCTAGAAAAATGAGTCATATTCACTTGCACAGAAATGAAAATCATTTCCATCACTCTGTTTGAGAAATGGTCCTTTTAACCGTTATGGACATTCAGTACAAGCTAGCTTTTACAACTCCGCATGGATATGCATGTTCTAAGAACTAGACAAATATAATAAATGATTAAAACTATTCTCTAGATTAGTGAGGTGTTTCTTCATTTATAGTGGACCACAAGTGATCTGTAGCTTTGTACACAATGCTAGGACTGCACAATGCAATAATGGATGGCATCATTGCTTCTGCAAGGATTAGCAATCAGTTAAAAAAAAAAAAAAGCCCAATCAGCTGTTAACGGTTTGAAAGACGTCTGTAGACCACCTGCACTGTTACAGGGGACTATTTTTGTCCTCTCCTAGAACATGTTGAACATCTCTATTCCTGGGACACCAAGAGAAGTGATAAACAATGACTACTCTTCAGTCGTGAAGGTTTACTTTCCAAGTTAAGACCCGTCGCACCTAACAGCCCTTGTAAAAGCAAAGTGTATTTAAGTGTACTTTTAAAAAGTGATATAAAAAGTACTTTTAATGTTAACACTTCGAACATACTTCAGTACATGCTAAATGTAATATTCTGGAACAACCTATTACAACTTTAGTTTATCTACATTGTAATTAAGCTATGTTTAAATATGTCTAAAATGCCAAGTTGTGCTTTTGAACGACTCAGTTGCACTCAATAGATTTAAGTGTAATTTGTAGATATAGTTGTTATATTAGACATAGTTGTCATATTAAAAGATATATTAGTTATATCTTTTATTAATATAGGATGATTAATATGACCGCCATCCACCAGTTGATGACTTCTGTTTAAGTGTGTTGAATAATACCAAAAGTGATGAATGCCTCTCTGATGTATTAAACATAATATAAACTTTTTAACATTGTCTTTTTAAACAATTCACTTATGTTGGCATGACAATTAAACATCCTTTAAGTTTAAGTATGTTTAATTACGTAAAACCTATTTAATTATATGCATTTATTGTGTAAATGTACTTCCTTACAGCATACTGAAGTATAATTTAAAAGGTATTACTTTAAGTCGATACTTCTGAAAAATACAGAAAGCTATTTTATGTTTCATGTATTTTCAGAAAGTACATGAAACGAAAAATATACTTTTAATATTCTTTATATACTTAAAGTATACTATTTATGCACTGCTTGGCTTTCACAAGAGAGGCTAATTTTGGTGTATCAACAAAGCAGGCTCTTAAATGCCTTTGCACAAGTCAACCTGAGCAAATGTATAAAATTTCATTATCATGTGTGCTCCATACTGAGCTAATCTTTAACTGGATTGTTGGATTTGTTCTTTAAGTGGTGAGAAAGTAAAGGCCAGTACCCTGGAAAATCACAAGATGAAATTCTGCCTCTTCGGCAGGCTGCTATTATTAGATGCTTATTAGACACTTTTCATTCCCAAATGCCTGGGAAACAGTCAGTGAAGGCGTAATTGAAAAGACATCAGTGCCTCATTGTGCCCTCCTATAATACTCTTCATGCTCTCCTCTTTGGATTAAGGATTAAGTTTGAACTTGGAGCTCTACCTTGGTTTCCATTGTCTTTTTTTTAGGTCAGGGTTGACAAAGCAGGAATGACAATTAGTGCAGAGGGATTGTGGAGACTAATGAAGGATGTGCAGGGCCCCAAGATCGGGTTACTGCTGAGCGACCTGATAAAAATACCTCCTTGAATGAACATGTAGACGGTTTAAATTATTTTTTTTTTTTTCCTTAAAGCTGCAAGCAACCAGGCAGCGAGCGCAATGTGAACCAGATGGTTCAAGGGAAATGTAGCAAATGTGTGTGCACAAGCATGTGTGTCTCTGTGTGTGTGTGTGTGTGTGTGTATGTGCATGTGAAAAAAAGAGATTCTGACAGGCCATATACCACTGTCATATGTCTGTCGGCGTTTAGCAGTTCGTCATGCGCAACAAGAGAAGGCACAATTTAGACAATGTTACAACAAGCCAGTGAAATCTAACAAGCAAACTCAGTCAGATCTCTATTTGCTATGGCTTATTTCAATGGGAAGCAAATTGCTATGTTTATAATGTTATCAAGTATCACCCTGTACACTTTTTTTCAAGCAGTATGTCTATGTGGAGTCAGACATGTCAGAGCAGAAAGCATAGTAGAAAACAGAAACTACGGGAGCATACAAAAAGAGCCCAAGCCTGTGAGGTCTCATGGAGTACCTATTTACATGAGCATTCCTATCTTTGCTATTCCTGGACAAACGTCCACTCTCTGAGCTTAACAGATGGCAGTAAGAGTGACCTGATTAATCGATAACCAGGACTGTTTGTGTGATGACAATGTCGTAATTTGGTCCAACAGACAAGAGCAAAGCATCTGCAGAAGGAATTTCTTATCATCACTGTAATCCAGCATGGGAAAGTCATCTCAGGGCCCCCGCTAGCAGAGATAGCAGAGCTGGCTTGGTAAACATCAGCCCACACTACTGTATGTGGGTCTCTGAATATATGCCAGTGCTGGCATTGTTTCAGTATTGACTGAAAAAAAGAAAATCACACAAGCAGGAAATGTCAAAAGTGTAGCAGAATACACTGTGATTTACACATTTCTGTCCATCTGTTAAACAGGCTTTTTAAGTGGGGTGACTCAGAAATAGAAACAATCTGTTTGGAGAAAGTTTTTTTTTTTTTCTCCTGTTAGTGCAGCATTGAAATCTTATCTGCGACCTGGGAAGCAGTAAGCCCCTATGTGTCTGGGGTTGTCAGGGCACGGAAAGCCAACTGGGAAGCAGATAGCATCTCATCACCATACCCTCTTGTGCTCAGCACTGACGCTTCGACAGGAGTGCTGACCCCTTTCTCAGCTCCCTCTGTCGCGTTTGGGTTGGTGTTTGGTTTGGCCATCAGATGTGACTCTAAATCCAGGAGACTGGGGAAGCAAAGGGGATGAGAGAGTGGCAGATGGGATTGCAGCTCCACGTCTGCACAAATGTCTTGTTATCTCCCAGAAAGCTGCAAGGCTGCAGGACTGGCTGCATGCACCGAGGACACGGAGACCAAGAATCTGACTTGCAAAAATTCAGCGGAAACATCAGAGAAAATACCGTAATCATGAAGAGACTGGAATACACTTATGCTGTGTGTAACTTTTATAATTGAAAACTCCATCAATGTCTATAGTATCCATTTTTGCATATATTTCAGCCACTAACAAATGTTCACTAACAAATCTTCATAATAGTCCATAAAAGTCCTTGTTCACAAAAGTTCTCCTTATATTTTAAATTCTACTGAAATACTAATTACCTCTTTTGAGTGACCACTGGTTAAAAAAATAGATATTTTGCTAGACATAAATTGATACTCTGTCCCATTTAAAGACATAATGATATCATTGCACCTAGTGGTCAAAATAAGTACTGCACCAAGCACGAATAGATGTCCATTTCCAGTGGAAGAAGAGCATTTATTAATGTTGTTATTAATGACCTGCCATTTTGTGACAAGCGTTTTGTAAATTTCCTGAAAATCTGTTCAGATTTTCATACACATTGTTTAAATATGGCATAAAAAACAAGTGAACAGAAACCCCACTACAGCAGTGCTAGCAAAGACGTAATGAACTATACACCTAACCCACACCTAAAACTGAGCTGTCATGTGATCTAATCTATAACTCATTCTGATGTCCTGGTGCTGGCTGCGCTCCTCCAGGCCAGGCCTGCTACAATGGCTAGTCTGAGACATTTCTCATGGTTACAGTATAGCTGGTAGGTAATAACAGCCCTGGCGCTGACTCTGGAAAAGAGACATCCTGCAGGTGCTCATGCGAAACTTGCTTGACTGTGCCGGCATGATAAACACAAGGCTGCACATATAAATATCCCATCATCCAATAAAATATAGAAGAGAAATGAGAACAACATGCTGGAAAATGTGCTCTCACGGTTGAAAGTGGCTGTGTTTTGAGTCGATCATACAAACACACAAGTGCATAGGGCATAAAGGGAAAACAAACAGTGGGAATATGCATAACAGTATATGATAATTCAGTGGAAATCACTGAAATGCTGGGGATGGTGTTGAAAGAGTTGAAAACTGGTTTGGAGCAGACTCTGAACAGCTGCAATCATGCTTATTGTAAGTACAGATGTCCCTGTGTCTTTTTTTCTGCTGTAATATTGTTTACAGCTTGGAATGGTCCAAGGAATTATGGAGAATTTACAACTCCAAAAGTCCCACGTATACACATGCTTCTTTTGGGAAACACTGTTTCAAGTTGTCATCCACAATGCCAAAAACGACTAATTCAGCTGTGTAAGATGTTAGAGGATGCATAAATAACCATTCAAACGTGTTTCTAAATCACGCCAGGTCAAGGAGAAGTGGCCCAGAGCACTTTTCCCATAACAGCTTGTTAAAAAGACAATATCCCTCTAAGACAAACGTTCCCTAGCCTGGTCCTGGAGTACCCCCTGCCCTGCACAGTTTAGTTATTTCCCCTGTTCTAACACACTCACTTCAGCTCAGGAAGAGTTGTTAGATGATTAGTTGTATCAGGTGTGTTAAAGCAGGGGAGAAAAAAACTAAAATGTGCAGAACAAGGTGTTCTCCCTGACCAGGCTTGGGAACCTGTGCTCTAAGAGGTCATCACCTGTGATGTGGGTTACGCTAGCCACAGCCCAAACATTAGACTACATATACCGTACCTGCCTGCACAGGATAAGCACAATTACTCAGATCATAGCAGAGGGCATTGGGAAGTTAGAATGTGTCTGAATTTGTGAATTTGTGCACGCCAGAATGGAAAAAGTGAAACATTATTTTATAAACGTTCATTCTGCAGCTCGTACTGTTTCTACTCTAGTCCGACCTCTTAAATCAGTAGGCCTCCTTTTTATAGAGAGGGTTTAATTGGAAAAAAATTCACTGACAAGCAAAGTCAAAGATCACTTAATTAGAAAAGTGTGTCAACTTCACAGAATATTATACGCCTCTAAATGCTTTGCTTAATTGAATCGTGAAACAATAGCACTGCTTCTGTGGCATTTATATATATCTAACTCTAGCGCATAGCGCAAACTATGCCAACAAGCCAAACTCCATCACTTCGGATCCCTATTATGGGGCGAGAACCACAATGTGCTTTTAACTGTCAACCATGAGGAGGTCTGAATTAAATGGAGCCACAGGGTGGGATCATTAGGGGTGTTCAGAGCTTTTGCTTTACAAACAAAACAGATGCATTTATGGGGCTGCTCGTTCCCAGCGTTTAAACCATGGCACTGATTCCACATAGGAGCTCGCTGCCTCATTTATATTAACAGCTTCAAAAATACATAGTGTCTATCTGTAGTGCGGAAGAGGTTAAGAGAGATAAACGGTGTCTGGGTTTAATGGCAGCAAACTTTGCCCTTATCCAAATTAATCACAGGTCTGGCCCTGTTCTGACATAGCGCAGCCCAGCCATCATGCCCTGATTATAACAAAGCACAGCGTCAAGAGCTACGCTGGCACAGCGGACCTCGGTAAACCATTAGCTCATCCGGTAAACACTTTCACTCTCACGGGAGCTACGACAGCCAGTTCTCCCCACACATCGAGGATATAGTCCACAGCCAAATATTCACATGAGCAAATGTCTATCATTACAGTGCCACAGTTTACCTCCTCCTGAGGCGGCGTGGAGGCCTGTGGGCTCTGAGAATTAGCCATCCGATGATGATTGGTGCTTTCCACTAGCAGTAAAGAAACCATAAGCCGTGTTGTGTACATTACTGTTCCAGCCAGATCTCGCTGCGTCAGTCCGTTGAGGTTCCCCACAAGCACGCTAAATGACAGAAATTACTCACGAAAGGCTGCGTGGCTCATCAGCCATGTTTACCATGCCCTAAAATAAACAACATGTTTCTATGCCGCCTTGTCTGTGATGTTCAACACTTGGACCGTTAAACCACAGAGTTGTGGAAGTGCTGGTTATATTTGGCTATTTGGATGATCACAAGTTTTGTGATGAGAAGTTTAAACAGAGCTCAACGTGAAACCTCAGCATTCTCAACAAGCATATCAATAAAATACACTGAGAAAGAAACAGGCTTAAAGTGCTTATAATGCATTAAGACAAGAGCCGTGCACTTACTGTCTCACGCCACCACCACCAGCCTGTGCACTGAATTTACATTGAGCTAAAGCGGCCATAGAACAGCAGACTGGGAGCTTTCTGCTGCTGATCAAAACAAAGTCAGATGGAAACTTCAGGAGATTCCTTGAATGTTTAAAATCATTCAGAGTACCTGTTGTGGTGAGGTTTCTTGCAGAGCACAGATGTAATATGGCAGCTTTGTTTCATTCTGAAGTCTCTGATGTGCAGAGGAGAGGTTTCTCCAACAGGAGAAACAGTGCTGGAAATCTACACTGATTTACAAAGTGTTTTTTATTTTTTTAAAGAACGCCCTGCATTTTAGCATTTTTGTTTAAATATCCTCATGTTACATACTCTAATATTTTTAGATCTAACCAAGGAATAGGTATAAGTGAATAAAAAAATGTATTTATTATTATTTATTATTTAAGTATTTTGAGAATTAAGAAATGGCAGAAATGACTGCATTTTACTGGAACAATCTAGATGTAATCTTTAATCAGACACTTTTAGCACACTAAATATCTATATTTTTCCTTTAATACTAACGCCGTTAATGAGCCTTCATCTATGGGCTTTACCATCCAAGTGCTTATGCTTTTAATAAAGCACTCATTTAGAGTCACATTAGGATCTGTGATTGAGCAGTTAAAAAATAAAGTTCTAGGTGTCCTTATTTAATTGCTATTCTGTATTATTTTGTTTGGCCTGGTCTATTTTTTAAAATAAATATGCTCCTTCAAATATCTATTACTGTAAAAAGAGTACAAATCTTTGCAGAATACTGTTGTGCATATGCTAAATATTCCAACTCTTGTTTAACTGTGCACTAACAGGAAAAAAGGTTAACTCTAAAACCTTAAATTTTTTCAGTTAACGTTAAACGTTCTGTGTGAATGAAAATATTTCTTTTCAGAACCCCTTTAGTAAGCTCAGAACCTTTATTCAAACGTGTGCAGTGGAAATGTATTGTTTCTAACATACCAACAATCTATTTAATATTTGGGATATAATAGAGTGCAAGCTAAATTGGACGTTATTGAAACAGTGCGTATGTCAAAGCTGATTCCATGGACCTAGCATTAAACAAATGACTGCCATCATTTTTGTTTCATTGTGCTTAAGAGAAAGTGTGTGTATGCATCTATTATAACAGTGCCTGAATTAGGGTACTGTCAGATAGCCACAGTTCACCTCCTGAGGCGATGTGGAGGCCTGTGGGCTCAAAGAATTAACCATCTGATGATGACTGGTGCTTTCCCCTAGCAGTAAAGCACCAATAAACTGTTGTGTACATTACTGTTCCGCCAGATTTCACTGCTCCAGTCCCTTGAGGTTCCCCACAAGCGATTTAAATGACAGGGATTACACACGAAAGGCCGAGCTATGATTACCATGCCCTGAAATAAACAATATGATTATAAACAGCTTTATCTGTGATCTTCAACACATCGACCGTTAAAGCGGCGCCCTGGGGAAGCGCTGGTTAAATTTAGATGAACTGTCTACGTCAGTTGGGCTCCATCGCTGCAGCTTTCTCTTCAAAAGAACAATTAAATAGTGATTCAATTGGTACAGTTGTGCAGCACTGGTAAATTAAAGGCTACGAAACGTTAGAAAGTAGTCATGAGTGCTGAAAAATAGTTCACATCATTGTGTGTCATCTGTCTAACCCTGCCCTGACCTGCTGACATTCCACGTTCATGCCCTGAGTTATACTGCTGGCTGCACATGCACCTATATGGCTTGACTATGAATACCATAATACCTGCAAATGCATTCCTTTCATCACGTCCAAGGAACAGTGTGACACAGAGCAGATAAGAATAGTTTACATAGAGGGCCCTACGGTCACCATAGAATTAGAATTTTACACTGTCTATAACTTACAAACACACACATACACACACGCAACCCAGTAAGGAGTGGCAGGTGGGTGTCATCTTAGGCAACATAGCTCATCATCCTCTTAAAGAAGCTCCAGCTGTCTTGTTCTACTCATCCCTACACTAAGCTTCAGGCCAACACTAGAGAGAACTCCCTTTATCCACCCAGGGTCAACCTTCTCCTACAAACAGATCTCCAAAGACACACAGGCATGCAGCTGGTCAGAAATAGTGATCCTATCATTGCTACCAGAAATGATGACAAGATGAGGACAGGTCCCAGGAAAAGAAGGGGGAGAAAGAGGAACCAAACGCTAACTAAAGCAACATGTCCATGATATGTGGGATCTATTTGTGCATTCTAAGGGAACAGATAAGCTGGTAGTAAAATGATACTGCAGAAACAGGAAACAATAGGCTGTGCATCTGGGACAAGCACATTTTGTGTCCAGGCTAATCATATTCATAGTAATTCATATTCAACAAGTGGACATGTAGAAAAAAAATCCCTACTTTTTATTGACTTTTTCAAAAAATCAAAAAACTTTCAGAATCAGGAACACACATTTATGAGGAAACACACTGTGGAAACCAAGCAAAATAAAGTTTTTTTCATATAAGTCTCCTGCTTACTACACTCAGTCACCTTGCCGTTAAACATGTATAATAACAGAAAATGAAGACACTAATCAGACTTGAATAATATCGTTTATGTGACCTGAAATGTTGGGCAACAACTTGTTGATTTTTTTTTTGTGTAGGAAGAAAACATGAGGCGCTACATCAGAAACTTTGTGAGAGGATCATCTTAAATTCTATTGTTTCCCTTAGTCTGTATTAACAAACTAGCAAGTAGTTCCTTAAAAGTTAACATATTATGTTAGCTACTGCTTTTTAGCTTAGGCAGTTTCTGGACAACTAAAACATGGGACTGGGCTAGCTAAATTTATCCACACCTGTTCTGACATTGAAAAATATGAGTATGAATATTTAAAGGCACAGCAGTTTCAGAAAGAATTCTGCAAGTCCCAAGCAAAAAGAAACAGTATTAAGCTCTAGCCATCTTTCATCAGCAAATTGGCTTCCAGCAGAAGAGCAGAAAAAGTGAAGAGGAAACTGGGGCAGGTGCCTAAGCAGGCCTAGTTCATAGCAGTTCTCCAGTCTGATTCTCAGGCCTTGCCAACAGCTCAGACAGCCTTCGCTACTGGACAGAAAAAAAAAAAAAAATCTCCGGCAAATAGTTTCAGACTTTCCAAAAGTTTCCACAGGTGGTTTTTGCATGCAGAATCAGTAAAAAGAATCAGTGGAGGAATGACTGAGAGAGATAACTCAGCTTCAATCTCCGGGCGATTTCTCTCGTCTGTGCCCTTAAATAACACGTTTGCACAAGTACAAATTAAAATCTGACAGCTCACGACTTAATGGGTTTCGCAGAATACGGGTTAGATTTTCCCCTCGGCACTATGGCGAATGGAGACTCTGTGAGCCACGTGTGCTTGGCTGCTCTGCACCACGCCGCTGGGAATGTGCCACTGCCTACAGGCCGACATCTGTCTTAAACACTGGCTACAAGATCCTGTACACAGACAGCAGCCGAATCCAGACTAAATAATTACAGGGCTCTTCCAAGATGGAGACGGTCATAACAATGTCCATCCGCATACACTGGAGTCTAATAACCAGCTAAATACAAGATTCTTTAGATACTAGAGACGACTAAATATAATAAGATACTGTATTAGAAGCAACTATATCTAAACTACTGCATATGAGAGTATCATGCGATTTTATTGCATCAGTGTATGCTCAAGAGAGTGCAAGAGAACTTCTGAACAATATTCTCAAGTCACTGACAGCCAGTTTAAGGTATGAGCCATTATGCCACTGCAGGGGGCAGGCTGTGCAGACCCTTCAGGTGGTCTGCAAATGAAATGCAGGCTGGTCTGACCTTTCAGCAGGGCCGCTAACACGCCCCATATGTTCCATCATGGCTATGTAGGAACCATGGGGGGTTGACCAGGAGATTTATGAGATATAACTACATGGGCCCACTACCCAGGCCCATAACAATCAACGCTGAAGCAGTGACGTGATCTAAACATGTTTAGACGCTAATGTAACGTGGAGACAAGCAAAACAGGTAAGACACTGGGTTTGCACACTACTCCTGCCATGCTTCTGTTAGGATCATCTATAGTTGGCTTACAAGTATTCAACCAGATGGACGAAGCTAAACAGATCCACACAGCCTAACATTAAAGTAAACCATTAAGCAACCTCAACCACATTCTGCACAGTCTCAATTACAGATGATTTATAAATACGTTTATAAATGGCAATGCAATTAGAATGCATTTAGGTTATAAAACCTAATATGATTGGCATATGGTGGAAAGGAGCCATGGCTGAGTGTGTGCATATGTGCATGTGTGCATGTGTGTGTGTGTGTGTGTGTGTGTGTGTGTGTGTGTGTGTTGGCATGTCTTTATATCCTGGTGAGGCTAGGAATAGGATAGGAATATCTGACAGTGTTGACATTAGGAACTTTTTTTTTTTTTTTTTTTTTTACAAAGATGGCAGAGCCTTTATTTTACAAAACTGAAGACCCAAAAGGTTTGGTTACCAAGGATAAGGTTAGGGTTAGATATAGGGCTAGCATAGCATTAATTGCTTGCTTTAATTTATGCCAGTAGATGGTCCTCACAAGGATAGTCAGCCTAACCTGTTTTTGTGTGTCTGTGTGTAAGTGTGTGTGTGTGTGTGAGAGAGAGAGAGAGAGAGAGAGAGAGAGAGACCATGCCATTTTTTTAATTATTGAAAAAATTGTTTGTAACAAGACTATAAACTAGAACAATGGACAACTCAAACTAGCCATGGAGCAACCTTGCCACAAATTCTCATCATATGAAACCCACAAACATTCAGAACATGACAGAATTCTTGCAGCCACAACAAGTCCCAGTATAATTCACACATAACTTACTGTAATACATTTAAGCAATATACTGTATTTAAAAAAAAAACCTTTTTAATAGAAACAGCCCTTAATCAAATGGCTTAGCCAGTGTTTCAAGTCAGTGGCTAGGCCTCATGATTGCAACTGTTATAAAGACTTTAAGATAACTTATGACCTTTCACATCCATTAGTGTAGCAATCAGAGCATCATATTACTCACCTATGCAGGCATGGACCCTTACTGAGAGTTGTGTTCGTAGGATTATACTGTGCTTTTTGCCTCTCCTGAAAAAGAAGGTAGAAAGTGATTATACAAGAAATACAATACAATGTGTAATTATACAATTACAAACTGTATAAAAAATGATGAACAATAAATATTTCTCAAATTTAGTATACATTAACCCCATAAGCTTTTCTACAGACTTATAAAAATAAGCCGTTTTTAGCCTAGAATACAACATTCTATACTTTCCCACGGACTACTGAACTGCAAAGCTGGTGTAAATTATTACATATTATGATGATGCATCCTCAGCAGTGTACTCTTATGACTCCCACCCTATTTCTAACACCTGTTTCCTGTTTGATCCATCATTAGTGTTTGTACATCTACTTCCTAGTTTATCTTCTTCAGAGGTGTTTTGGAGCTCATCAGAATTCTGAATCTTCCAATTCACCGAGGTATTTGTTTCAAGCTACTTGTTTTATAACCTTTAATTCATGTGCATTTTTTTATCCCCCTCCAGTAATTTGTGTGGATCCGTGATGAATAATAATGATTATCTCTTTAACTACCAGAAACTAACCAATGAGCTAAAAAAACTGTCACAATCAAACCGTCCTGTGCAGGCCAAATTACAATAACACCTCTGTCTAGTTCAGGATACCTGATTCCTTTTGTTACGACTGGTCTTATATTAGGGTCAGGTCTGGCTGAGCTACTCGCCTTGGGGGGAATGTACCCATGTGTGGGCTTGAGTGTCAAATTCATGACCTTATGACAGCCTGGACCCTGCTGATTTCCTATAACTTCTTTATTGCTGCTAAAAGAGGCTCAGAGGGAAGCCAGGCAGACTGAGAATACTGAAGAAAGCTTTGACACTTGTGAAAACTGTGCTTTACGTATAAATAATTTAAAGTAAAAACCAAATACGTCACACAGATATGAAGAGTTAAAATTTACTGGCACGTGATGCTCACTCTAGCCAGTTCCACATTGGAATTGTAATAAATTGAATTCAATATGGAAATCATTATTGCTGGGGGCATTACTGCACCACATTGACCTCAAATGAAGCTTCCATAAATTAGTCCACGGAAAATACAATGTTGCAAAAGCAAACAAAGGCAGTATCAGATGAACATGGACAAGAAATGGGATATTGGCACAAACGGAACAGGATACGGTGAATCATTACTATATGCATATCAACATACATTCAGCTTTGCCACTGAAGTTTCACAGATCGGACCACTGGGGTTTCACAAAATTGCTGTATTATACAGGCTGTATACCACGAAAGACGCATGATGGTCTGCTTGGCAGCATGCCAGAGGTGGCATCGCTCAATTAGAAAGAATCCTGGACTAGTCTCATCATTGTTACATCCCTATACACAGAAACACTATCACACAGACAGATAGACAGACAGAGACACTCCATAAACACATACCAAGTAGGAAGAAAATTTGCTAAAATTACAAACAGAAAAACAGGACTCAAGCCTGTATAAATCCACAAGCACAGGCCTCACAGGCAGGGTATGTAAGCGTGGCCTTTCCTAAAGCAACATGGCACCAGTGTGCAATTTAATCCCTGTGCTGTTTCAGCTAATCAGTAACTGGATCTATTTTGTACTAAACTTTGTGCTTCCCCATGCCTGCAACCTTATCCCAGCTACTAACCGAAACCTGGGTCCTCACTGCCCTGCACAATCATTATCAAATTAAACAGTGGAGTTTACAATATGCATGAGACACCCCAAGGAAATCATTATCATAACTGAATGTTTAGAGCAAGAACTAAAGTGAATATGAGCTATGACTGTTGAGCAAGATGGAGGTATAGAGGTAACTGAAGGGTTAGAATAAAGCCATCATCTACTGCACTGTTAACCAGTACCAACTCCATTTCATCCTTGAATTGCATGAACAGCAGTTGCATGATCTTTGGGATATACTTCCCAAACAATCCCAATGTATGATGGAAATGGTTAGCAAAGTGTGATAAACAGTGTATCATCTGCAGCCTTCCTTGCTTGTGGTTTAGTTGGACTCAATCTCCTTTCCTTAGCCAGATGACTCAGGATTTTTCCATTCTTTTAGCACATGCTTGTGCGAGTCGAATAACACAGGCACGCTTACTCTGTTCTGTGCAACCCAGTCACTCCTCCAACCTGAACTCTGCTTATGGCGAAGAGGAAAAAGTACTTTGTTGTGAGGAGAACAAGATCAGTCCTGCTTATCCTTATCATCCAAAGATACTTCCTCCTCAAAGCACAGAAAGAGCTGAAGGATGTTGAGTATTTTTTTATCTAGTTCTATCATGAAAGAATGCCATGTTAGACACAAACATGCATTACGGTAACTGTATGAACATGAAGATCATGTAGGTCTATCATTACATGGCTGATGAAGCAGAGCCTTGCTCCTGTATTGGCCATGACGCCAAAAGAAAATGTGCGGTGAGGAAAGAGCAGAGGCAAGCAGCAGCCTCTTGCCCCCGAGATAGCCACACACTACTTTTTATTTATACTCATAAACCTCTCTGGCTTAATCCAGGCCCCGTGCGGTCTCTCCTGGTGTGTGTGGAGACTTGCCAGACAGCCTCTCTGCCCTGCCCTTTTCTGACCGAGTATTACCCGCCTGTTTATAGATATACATCACCTATGAAGCCCCACTGATAGAGACAGAAAAAGCATGAACCGGGGAAAGAGAGAGAGAAAGTATACAAGACAGTAGAAAAAGAGTGCACAAGGTTTAGTTGACTAGCTTGCAGAATTGGCCAGTATTTTCAACCAACAATTTTCCCTCTAATCGATGGTATCCAATTTCAGTCCTGGAGGGCCGAAGTTTTGTCTTCACAGTTCAAAAACACCTGATCTAGTTTATTAGCTTATTACCTGGTTTAGTAGATGTGTTACAGACTGTCCTGGACCCCTGATGCCTGCATTAGTCTAATAAATGACACACAAAAATGCCTCATGGAACAGAACTGACTCAGCAGGGATCAAATACCATACTTGTGCTTTTTGATGACCAAAGCTGACACATTAGTCTTTTCTACAATACGTGGTTAATACTATAGTGTGGAGAAGCCTGATGCTTGCTTATGCAGAATCAACACTATTTCCAACATAACACTCATAAATAGAAAGCTTATGTGGATTCTGTATTTTATGATGTAAGAAATATGGTTACATACAGACCACCAAGCCAAATTACCTGAATATACGGTAATATTTCATACAAATGTTTTATTCACATGGCAACATTGATCCAATCGTGTCTAGTCCACTGACTCTATGTGAACAATTGATAATAATCTTGAAGCATCATGAATAACAGGCCAATACTGACACTCAGGCCATATAATTTTGAAATCATTCTGGGCTAAGTTTCCCCAACCACAGCATGAAGATCATCGTTACATGGTAGAATAAGCACTGCATTGTACACTACACTCTCCCTTCCAGATAAGCTTTTAAGATGATCTTAACTTTACGATGCTTTGGGGAAACTGGGCACTGTTACCCTTAATCAACCTTGTCATATGTATTTTGTCCAGCTTGAATGGCACCATTTTATGTGGATAATACTGATGTAATGCCCAGCATTGTACGCGACGGCTATGGAAAACACAGTATCAGTTCATCTCTAATAATCAAGATTTGGACCTAGCTGGGGAAAAAAAAATTATGAAATCTTGGCAAGGGTGTATGGTAATAATGTATTACGTATAACAAATTTTCTCTGTATCTCTCCTAGTTTCCTAGTTTCCGTCCCATCAGCAATCCCCAGTCCCCAAGGTCTCTGACAGAACACAGCAATCACATGGATATTCTCACAACCTCACAGCTTCCACACTTGCAGCCATTGCACCTTTGCCTGACATTTACTACAGCAATAAGGGAAGAATCCACCGCCCCAGCTGAGTTCTGAGTGCTGTTCTACCCCTCTATCCATGTAATCCACACAAATATTCAAAGCTTTCCCATTAAAGGAACTAGGCGTCTCTCCAGGGCCAGAGGCTAACCAATCCCGACGACAGCTACTCCAGCAAACCAGCCAGGAAAAAAATTGCAGTGATTGGAGAGGGAAAGAAAAAAAAAGGAAAGGGAAAAGGAATAGAGAGATTGTGCTATTACTCATTAATTTCCAGAGTTTTATCTCAGGAGACAAGGAGACAGAGTGATTCTCTGGAATGTGCTGAAAATTTGCCAATGCTAGGATCAACATTAACAACGACGCAGAATTGGAGAGGGGGCCCTGAGTCACGGTTGCTGATAGATCTCCTCCACGACACTGTGGTGTGGTAGTGATTATGGCCACTAACCCACTATGACATGGATATATCCACCTTGCAGAATGAGGCGTCAGAGGATCTTTTCTTAATCAGGTCCAAAAATGACTACATATGACTGAGGCGCCTGCGGAATGCAACCTGTGATCTGTATCCATTACCCACGATCCGTACTGAAAAAAAGAGCCCTAGTGTTCAGGAAAACAGCTTGAGCTTAGGATTTAGGAACATTTTATGAAAAATTTTCATTGTCCTTAAGCAGAAACATGCTTTTACTCTGCGTACCAGTTTTACTACAGAAGTACTGGAATAATGTCCTAATTCAGAAATAAATCGCATGAGATAGCAACTGGAAGACAGAAAAGGTCAAAGTGGTCTGATTTAACTGCATAGTTCATCCATATTTTAGACTCAGTAATCATAGAACACAACAGCAGTAAATGGTGGGGGCTGTAAACTTGAGCTTATCCAGGCCATAAAAGCACTGTGTGCTGAATTACCCTGTTATTAACAGTAATGCAGTCCTCCTCTCCTCTCTACAGCCCACTCAGACACTCTGCATGGGTCTAGAGAGAGACAGAAAGAGCGAGAGGTAGAGGAAGAGAGAGAGAGAGAGAGAGAGAGAGTTGGCACTGCCCTGCCTCTGCTAAAAGAGCACAGAGGTGGTTAAATTCTGCCTCTTCTCCAGGCTCCAGTGCTTCCATTTACTCTCTATGCCTTTGGTTCCAATCGACAAACTGACATTGAGTCTGGTCCAGTGAAAACACAATGTCAATGGACGGGGCCGGCCTCTACGTTTACATAAATATATCTACAAATACCTGTGGTCTTGTTGAATAACGGGCTCACTTGCCAACAGTAAGTCTGACATCAACAGTGGTGGACGGATCCTGGGGGCTGTGTCAACTCAGTGGTTAGAAAAGATAACTGGGAGCATCTAATAAAATTTTCGCTCTATATGCTGTGATGTTTATGACTTTTTGTACCAAATTTATTCTTCTGGCCAGTGCCGCTTATAGTTGCCTGTTAGCTATATACGAAAATATCTAAATCTGTGACTTTACTTCAAGGGTTAAATGGCCATTTAAAACCATGATTAAGGTTTAAGATAAGCATCCTCTCTGGGAGTTCATTAACTAATGTGATTACGTCCGAGCCATGCCAGGCTACTTAATGGGCGGACATGACATCACCTTAACTCTTGCCAATCAAGCCAGGTATTTTCAGAGTCGGGGAAGAAAGACTGCCATGTAAAATCTGGGGTATGACGTGAAGTTGCCTTGAGATTGTTCGGTCTTTCTGATATCCTTTGCAGAAAGGTTTCATAATGTCTCTAGAGAGCATTGGACAAGAGTGCTTTAGCAGTTGGGCTTGATGTAAGCCACAGGGCAGGTATGCAGACTAAACCGAAGATTTTTGCTTATGGTTATACCAGGACCACTGACATCAAGTAAGCAACAAATGTGTCACTGCCCTTTGAGCCTTCGGATGATTTAATTCAATCCTCTTTTTTGTATAGCACTTTTAACAATAGATATTCAGATCTAGAGCAAGCCAGAGGTCACAGCAACCTGAGACAACATGAAAAAGAAACTCTGAGATGAACCAGACTCAAAAGGGAGCCCATTCTCATCTGGGTGACAATGGATTGTGAGATTATAAATCATTACTCTTCTACTCTTCTACAAACGCAGACTATAAAGTCAAACATTACTAGGTGTGTTGAAATGATGTTCAGTATTCACGTATTCTGAGTAAGAGTCCTGACATAAGCACATTCATTAAGACTACAGCAGCAGTTCACAGGTACAAGTCTATTCAGCCTTATTAAATGTTCTGGAAGGAACAAGTACTTGTGTCAGCCTTACCCTGTCATGCACATGCTACAGAAAAGGTCCGGACTTTCTGGCGCTAAATGTTTAATATATAGTAAAGGTCAAGACAAGTTATTACTTCAGTCACTTGACGTGAACCAGGTTGGCTATCATTAAAGATCTTGATCATTCCTAATAGAATCAAATTAGCCAGTGAAGTACAGTGAGCAGGAAATGAATACAGATCTTTGTGGCTGGAGATTTGAAAATCTTGCTGAAAAACAATGATCACATTGTCATGACCCCTGTCCCAGGGACCATGTATACCTCAGAGCCTTCATATACAATCAAAGATCTGATTACCATACTGCAATGGCTCACAGATCAGACCAATACTCTTGAGTGATTTATTACAGCGCAGAGAATTCAAATACCTCATGCTTAACATGTACTGTAATATTAAACCCAACGTAATAACGTGTAAAACCAAACTCCAGTTTTCTATGGGCGTCTTCCAAGGAATCTTTTTCATGAATAGTTGATACTATGCTGGGATGTTAGGAATGTTATTTAACAGCTTGGAACTCATTATGGGCCTTAACATGTAATGAGAAGGCTTTGTGTGCATTAACATGTAATGCTTTAGACACTGATGTACAGCCTAATGAATTATTCATTACTTAAATACACTTCGTTATAAAATAAACTGCACACTTCTGGAAACACTTCACTCTTTGCTGGCCGATGATTACCCTGGCCTAAAGAGAGAATCGAAACTTTAAACAGGAATGCAAAATATTACAACTTTTTTTTTTTTCCAAACATATGTTATATATTATAGAATATGCTATAAATAACTTGGTCAAAACAACATTGGACCCCAGTGCTTACCCTCCGTCCTCCTGGAAGCCCTCCAGCTCATCTTTCTGCTCTGCCAGAGTAGAATCCAGATCCAGGTAGCTTCCATTATGAGATAGCTGCAGAGCACAGTCATCGAGCTGCAGGAAGGAAAAATGCACATACATTCCATAAGATTTTTCCACAAGCCATTTTCTGTACAAGATCTTGGTCAAATATGTGCCTTTAAAGAAGCAAAAGAGTTATATTACAGCAGCAGAGATAAGCATCTAATTAATGTAACTGTTTTATAAGGAAGACTCTGCAAAAAGATTTTCATGACAAAACAGTGTCATAAAAACTGGCATGTTGTGACTTATAGAGCATAAGTGGAGCGCTTTCATGGTCAGGGTCATATTTCACCTGAATTGCATGCTGTCAGTGATTGGACAATATGCATGTTGTCTTGTGTCACGAATGTTCATAACTCTAGGAACTCCCACCTCCCAGAATCACCAGTCCCACGCTCTCCTAGAACTGCTCAACATCTCCAGCACTCTTCTGAACTCTCTTCTAATTCACCACTCCACACGGTATATGCACACAGGCACACCATAGACAGCGTCTGCGCCACTCTAGTTCATCGGGGTTTAGTTTCATGAGTGTTTGCTATTGTCTCTTGGTTTTTGCTCTCTGGTCCTTTTGATTAGGCAGTTTTCGTTTTTCTCAATTAAGCATGGCTTTTGTTTTAACCTGCAGTCATCCCCAAATGCTCTGTAAAAATCTCAAAACTTGTTTGTACAGTGTGTAAAGATGGCCAAGGGAAAAGAAATATTCTTGTTTGTTATTAAATATTATGCCAGCACCATTTAATAACCAAAAACACTGGCAGTCAAAAGATTTGAACAAAATCTTTTTTACAATTTACCCACTGTTGCCAATTAAATGAGGAATTTATGGTGTTCAATCAAATATCTAAATCACTGTATTTAAGGACTTATTAATTGCTAAACTAGTGAGGCAAGTGACCTTGATTGGTGACCTAGTTAATGTAAATCTATATTTTTCATATAGTTAGACTGCAAATACTACCAACCGTAAGACCAATATATGCTGTCTGCTCATTAAAGTGATCCAGATAGGCCATTTTCCAGACATAGATTTATTTAAATAAATTAAATAAATCTAGATCTATCTAAAACAATAAAATAAAAAGTCACAAATATTTCTCAATTTCACCTATACATATTTCTTACTTAGATTTTCTAATTCCTGACTACATAACTTCAGTCAATTCCTGTATCTCTGGCACCTGTTTCACTAACCTCACTCAGTAAATCTTTAGTTATCCTGGTAGCTAAACTGTCATCACTTCCCAGGCTTCAAAGCGCTCCCTTTAACTAACTAAACCTAGTGTGCAAATGAACTGATTTATCACATGTGATGGGAGTGTTGTGAGACATCAGACCAGGTTTGCTCTCATGAGGTCTGCTCTTAAGCTCTGCCGAGCCCCTGCTGGAGGCAGGCCTGTTTGTTGACACTCAATTACAGCCCAATGATAGGATTTGAAGCCTCCCAGGGGGCTTGAGTTAGAGTGCAGTGTGATCTGTCAATCAACAAGTCAGCCAGGTCAGCCCCAATTTTAAACATGCTAATTATACACACACATGCACAGTTCAAGCCCCAACCTCCCCTGGCCTGAACAAGCCTGCTGGTTGTCCGAGCAAAGCCCAGCCCCTGGGACGGGTATGAATATCCTCAACGTGCTGGTAATATGTGGAGTTTATTTAAGCTAACATGTCTAGAATACCTCAGAGGTCATATCTCAAAGGTCCAGTTCCTGACCTATATACAGCCTTTAATTCTGGTGCGTCATGCACACTTGCTGAAGTTTGCATTTGAGCTGTTATTACAAAATGATGTTATGCCAACCTTATCTACAGTCCAGCTGACTTTCCAGGTGACCTTTCAATCAGACAATGGAATGTCTAGATATTAGGAGATAAAAAGTGCAGTCTGGGCCATCTCTCATAACACAAACTTGTTAGAGCAGGCTCTGGATCAGTTTACATAAAACCATATATAACACTAAATGACAATAACCATTCTAAGAAAGATATCCAAGACTGATTTCAGTCCAGCGTGTCTATGTGTAAGTACATAGTCCACTGTGTGTCTGTCCATAAGGCACTAATGTAGAATGTCTTAAGAAAGAGAATGTGGGCTTCATGGTAATAGGATTAAGAGCCATATTCCTCAGAGTGCTGGCCAAAGCCTTGTCACTCCCGGGCAAGTCAACATCAAAACAGAGTGGTCTGGAAAGCCAGTGCAGCAAATTTTTTTGTATAAATGTTTACTATAAAAATTCAATTCAAACAGTAAAGTCTTTCATCTTCTTATGAAAGTCCAAGCAAAATGAAATGTATGGCGTGAAGGTAAGGTGTTGGTAAATTTTCTATAAGCCCAGCTCTGACAATAGTCCTGGCTGTAATTTAAATCACAGGTTCATATTAATGCACTTATTCTAATATGCAGCTGTTTCCATAGTAACAGCTCTTTCACGGGAACATATAGGGCAGATGCGCCACATAATCTAAGGCTAATAATAAACAAATTTATAAACGTGTTACTTAACAAAGAATATAATTCATAGCATCATTGATATGGTGAACCTTTGTGCAAGGAGACGTTTATTTGACATTTAAGAAGTTTTCAGGACAGAGGGCTTTGCGCTTTCCGATTTCTTGGTAACATCAAAAACTTTAAGAAAAACATCGGGACAAAAAGATACGCTGGTGAGGGAATGACTGTTTATAGTTGTTATAATGTAAGTGACAACAGGAACTAACTTGTCTTGCAGACATTCCACAAGGTTAAATGTAATTATAAATGCATGATGTGTCATTCTTTAATAAATAAAAAATTGTAATGGTTGTCAAATTGCTGCGGTTTAAGAGGAATGAAATGTGCTGATGTTGGAAAATAAGCAGCTGCAGGGTGGCAATGGGCTGCATCAACACCACTGATTTTTCTTTTCTTCCTATAACAGCACACCCTGCTGTGTTTGATTCTTTAGTTATTGCATTCTGTACAAGGGTCTAAGTGCAGAAACAGGTAGCTCAGGTAAAGAATGCATACCGAGTGAAAAGGCCATAGGGTGCTACTTTTCTAACTGAACAAAGAATATTTTGGCAGGCAAAGTCACTATAGCAAACAAATGTAACACAAGCCCTAACCTCAGCTGCCTTTCTGCTGCTCTGATGTGGTTCAGCATCCTGCTGCACAAATTATAGTAACTTAATTAAAAGTGGAGAAGAGAGAGGATGCTAACTGGTGAAGCCATTAAACAGCTTTGATCCCTACAGTCACTAGGTCTATCTGTGAGAACTAGGTGGTGCTGAGACTCTGTAACACATCTGAGCGTGACAGTGTTTTACTGTATTTTTTTGCCACAAGGAGTCACAGTATCCCCAGAGCTCGCATTCTGCAGTTGTCACAGATGGCACCGTCTACCAATGAATGTACTGATCATAGTGCAGACGCAGGACGGAGAGGTAAAAGCATTGACCAGAACAAGGACTCCTGACCAAATTACAGTACGGATCATGAAACGACAGGAAATCCAGATGTGTGAGCCAAAGTTAGTCCAACTATATTTAAACGCCCATGAACGGGCATGCCTGAAAGAGGTAGGGAAAGGGTGTGGCATGAAAATGAGCATTTAAGAAGGAAAAAAAACAGAGACAAATGGCAATCTCATTCACCCCATCCCTCAGCTCAGTAGTCTCTGTAGACTTGTTTACATTACAGACTTAAGTCCCTAAACTTGGAACCATTTCTGGATTTGACGCCTAAGTGTTTGCTGTAAGAAATATAATTTGTAGAATATTAACAACATCCTTTGAGAAGCCTGAACTGACATTAAATTAAACAACAGGGCTATAAAGTTTCTGTTAACAGTGTTGACAAGTAGCCGAATGCTAATGTATGTGTTACTCAGCTTATGAGGCCCTTACATTAGGTCCTTAGACTGAAGTGTTGCACTTCTTTCTCCTGCCAAGACACCCATGCTTGTATTTACAACTTCATGAGTCCAAAAAAACTGGCTGCTTCCTCATGACTTGGCAAAGTAATTTAGTAGGGAAAAAACCCAGCCACCTAATCTTTTTTTTTTTTTTTTCCTTTTTTCTTCCTGGAGAATCCAGCTGTGCGCTATCGGTCGCAGAATGACCCAAATATTTCAGCGGTGGAAACCCAACGCAGGTAGTTTAGATTACCAAACAGGCCCAGAATGAACAAAGAAAAGTGATAAGCATCAGTCTGTGAGTCAGTCATGGAGTTTCACACTGCTGCTACAAGTGAGGTTTAGCTCTGCTTGATCGGTCAGAACAGTGTCAGAACAGTAGGGTCAGTCAAAAGAAATCCGCAAAAGTCTAAACCAGATGCTCCATTTGACTGACAGAGCAGCTAAAGGCAGGATCTGTAATTTGTGTGAAACAACTACGTTACTTTTATTTGTTCAACTTGTACTTTGCTTACTTTGGATGGTGTTTATCTAAATCTCTTGAAGAGATTGTGGACGATTAGTCCGGTTCAATGTAACCACTTTAAATGATATACGATTTAATCTGAACACCTTCGCCGCTGTTCACACTGACACCTCACACACTTTTACATCTGGAGAGATGCCATAGATGGTCATGAAAGAGTTAAAAGGAAAGGCTAACATATTAATCTGAAAGCAAACAACAGAAAGTGCAGTGCGTAAAATCAAAATATACCCATTAACACAACTGCTGAGTCCTGTGGGAATATACAGCTTCCTGGTCAAAGCAACCAAGTCAGTGGTACACCAGTGGTAGGTGGAACACCCCCGTCCTTCCCCTCCCCGTGATCTCGCAGTTTTGAATTTGACTATGTCCAAAATGGCCTTTCAACCTAAAAACATGTTATCACACATTACAACAGACACACAGATTGGTGAAAGAGCTGCTAATGTGAGCACCTGGATTCACGGAGCCGATGATGTGTCCCCACCCAGATTGTGACCTGGTGACCTTGTGGCTAGGAGACTGAAGCTGAGGGCCAGACCTGGCCTTTTCCCTCCAACCACAGAGCAGAGCCTGAGGCTGGGACACACTAAAAATAAAAAGCTTACTGGGAACCATGACTACCCTCCAAATCCACATGCTCAATCTCATCCTCAATTTAATCTCTAAGCAGGGCTTTAGCAAACATGAAGGCAAAATAAACCACAGCATACATTTGAAAGTATACTGTATAATTTCTTTCTTTTTTTTTTTTTTCTTCTGTATATTATGTTAGTAGAAATCTTTTCTGCCAGTCCAGTACAAAGTCTACTCATTACTAAAACACCGCACAGTGACACTTGGCCCCTTCTTTGTTAAGGGTTAGCTGCCGCTATCGTGTTGGATTTGGAACAAACACCTGTAGACACCGAAGCCATGACTACAAATATAAATATAATCACTATCCGCACATTTTCAGCTCCAGAAATACTGAAGCGTGACTCTGCATCAAAAGTAGAGCTAAACAGAAGGATATTTTGTCATCACTAATTAGTCAAAAGCAGACACAGTCATCTCGCCGTGCACATTTACACAAAAGACAAGCTTGTCTCTTGTTCACTAGCTATAATAGTGCCTGCGGTGTCCATCCAAACATGAAGTGCACAATTAGCAATCTCATTAAAATGCACAAGTGGTATGGAAGGGACCACAAGAGCAATCTTCTGTCCCTCAAAAGGACATGCTATGGAGAGGCCTGCGCATGAAGCCCGAAGAGCTCTCAGTATGGACGTTTTTCTGCAGACAGCGGCGAAAAACGTAGAGAAAAATGCCGCAGAGCTGCAAAACCTCAACTCTACATAACAATGTCTAAGGCTAATCCAGACTGCAGCCACAGACATGAAGGCCTAGCCTATATTTTACAGCATTTAACATAACTTCTCATTACTGCACTCTGTAATTTCGGCGAAATTCATGTGCAGACAGAAAAGGCTTCCTGAAAAAAAAAAAGCCTCAGTGAAAGGCTGTATTCAATAAAAGATTCTATGTGTGTGCATGTGCGTTAAATCTCACACGTGGAAAAATACAATACACTGTGCTGAAAAAGACAATTATTATTAACCTGATTACAGTAATTAGCTTATTATATCGGGCTGAATAGGGGGCCACTTCTGAAGCAACGTTCTGTTTAACAAGCCAATTAATGTTGCTCCCAGACCTTGTCAGTTCATTAACTGACCAAAACAGTTCCGCAGCCCACATTACATATGGGTGAGTTCATTCTAGCAGCTTACAATTTCTGATCCTTCCTCGCACCTCACAGTAACATTAGGAAGCAACAGTGCAAGCACTTTACAAACAATGTCCAAGCACTCTTTTTACGCAAATCACCTGCACTGGGAAGCAGTTATTTTCACACGTTGAATAGAACCATTCACTTAAGCCGTTCTTTTGTTCCACCTTTCCTTTTCACACACCCATAAAGCTTTAGCATATAGTGGACCAGCACAGTTTGAATGTATCCTCTGAGGAGTGAGCTATTTCATAAAACATCACCTGGGAGAACCCTGACTTTGACCATGATACTAACGGAGCCTCTCAGCTTACAAAGTATTCTTTGGTGCATGCTATTTAGGAAGTACTTTGTTGCTGAAACACACAATAGGTAGCACACTGGATGTACACCTACACCATGGCTGGAAGAGAAAGAACTAACCCAGTGTCATGTACTTGCTGCCATAATTAAAGCCCTAAACAACCTTTCTGTGTCAGGAAAAACAGCGAACAGTAAAAAAAAATATCTGCCATGTAGCTATTCCCTCTCAAGAGAAGACAACAAACAAACATGGTAACCATAGATTTTTTTCAGATCGACAAGGCCAACTGGTTCACCGACAAGCAGATGCTAAACGCTTAGCTATCATGTGAGCTCATCACATCGGCCTGTCTGGGCACCGCAGACCTTTTTCCCCTGCACTGCTCTGCTTTGTGTTAGCTGCATGATTGTCTGTGCTGAGTGCTGAATTGCAGAGGGTTGAGGATAGAAAATCTGTACTTTTACCATGTTTGGTTTGGGATGGTGCATTCCTAGCTATTGCCAGCCTCTCATCTCTAGCAATTAGCAGAAGAAATGTTGAATTAGGAGACTACTGGGTAGCCAAATGAGTTAGATCCTGGTTGTGGTCAGAAAGAACAGAAGAGGCTTAAGAAGGCATCATATGGTCTTTGGGTAACAGGATAAAAGGATCTTGTATTATCAGGTTTGGTACAACATCTTATGTATACTTGGCAAGTGTACAGTCAAGACTAAAGTTCAATACTTATTTATCAATCTAGTAGTCTATAGTAGCCAGATATGCTCTTCCAGGAAAATGTCTATAGGTTTTAAGCTAATATATAGCATCTACAGCACCATTAGTCTGCCAATGATGCCTTAATTCTTAAGACCAAAGCCAAACCACGATGACAGAGGATATGATATGAGGCTTTGGAAAGCACTGTGAAAGCCTCAACTGAACACGGGGCCCAAGCAGTTCTGAACAATCTCTCTCAGCAGCTCTGGAGGCTGGAGATAAATGAACACAGGTGCTTGGCATGAATGTGTAAAATATAAACATATCAGCTATGTGGAGCATGCAAAGTCCCATAATCAAATACTCCTCTAGTGATATACTGTACTTAAGACTTTCCTCTCAAAGCCATTCGGACAGTTGTTAACGGTGTGTTGCCTCGGAAAAGAAGTGGTAGACTACAATTAGGTGATGATCACAAATTGGTATAAGGACATGAAATGCATATACTTTTAAAGAATTACATCATAAGCAAGACTTTGTGGGAAATATAAAGTACTGCAGTGGGGACACTTCCCAAGTCTGACTATTTTCTCTGAAAACAGTTTTCTGTGCAGTTTAACGCAGACGACCAAAGCATACTGGCCATGCTAGTTGCACCATGTCTGTTTTATCAGAGATTATCAGAGAACGTTACAGGAGTTCATTCACAATAACATTGTACAACAGCTCACCTGTGTGTGACAGATGATAACACTTTCACATTACACTACGACAAGAAAGCTGTCATTCAGATAGCTGTCATTATATTCTACAATCTCAAGGTTCTTCATATTCATTATTCACTGCCAGTTTTCACAAGTGTACTTATGTGAATACTGATGTAAATCTGGTTAAATCTACAACTGTGTTCCATATCTGCACTACTACATTTAATTTAACTTACTGTATTTTATATTTTGTGTGTGTACGTGTTGTATCGTGCTACTGACCATGCTGCTGTAACACAAGAATCTCCCTAATGGGATCAATAAAGTCTATCTATCTATCTATCTATCTATCTATCTATCATGCGTCCACGTGGGTTTCCTCTGGGTTCTCCGGTTTCCTCCCACCTCTCAAAAAAATGCCAGTGGGAAAATCAGCCACTCTAAATTGCCCCAGAGTGTGAATGCATGTGTGCGCATGGTCCCCTGTGATGGGCTGGTGTCCCATCTAGGGTGTATTCCTACATCACGTCCATCATACAATCTGATTCTTTACTCCAGGAAACCTATCTGATCAAAGCACAAGTAGGTAGAAGTGTTCAATGGGCGGCCTGTGAAGTTAATTTTCATAAGTGTTTCAAGAAGACAAAAAGCTGTCCCCCAAAATTATGATAAGAGGACAAGCTATGACATTACGTGTAACATCACAGCTGGAAGATGGTCTACGCTTGGCCACGCCAACTGGCTGACACGGCAATAAGAGACAGCAGAAAAACAACTTTCATTTAGTGTCTTGCCAACATTGTAGTCCTGAATGGCTTGATACGCTACATTTCTGCTGGAAAATAGTTTTGCATCATATCTCAGGTTGGTACACCAGCAAAGGAATGCAAATCCATTCCACAGCACAGCAGCTGTGAGTGTCTGTTAGATAGATATGTTATGAAGATTATTCCACTATTTGTATTATTTAGAACATGCAATTTGCATAACAGGAAGTGTTTCATTACGGTGTAAGTAAGACTCACGGCATCTTTTATCTTTACAGTTAGAGGACAGGGCAAGAACATCCCATTCCAATGCTGTGTTCTTTTTTTTTTTTTTTTTTTTTCAGGATCTGTCAATACTGACATTCAAATGTAGAGCCAAGGTGATGCTGCGTAATGACTGTAAACATCTGAGCATCTGAGCAGTAGTTGTGTGTATGTCAGTCACCTAGTAAGGTATGTCTGTTTAACAAACTGGACAGCATTAATAGAGACAATGACAGCTGGAGATTCCTGAGCGTATGGACATCACATACTTCTACCACCCAAGCATGGCCCTCAGCTGCCGAGCATTCCTCATGGCCACAACAGCACCACTCCTAAACCCAGCTCACGAAATAATGCTTTGTTTATGTGCTGAAAATGGTCTAGAATGGGGCTGTAGTCAGAGAGTGGTTTGGATAAGAGCAGAGGTATTCTTGAGTGTGCTGAGTCCTTGGGCTGTTTTGATACATTTATTCCAGGTCGTACAGCCTGTAAGCATACCTACCACAATGGAATGCTACAGATATCTACGAAAGGAGTTTGCCCAAACCACCTATGGATTAGCATATCCCAAACAAACCTTTAATGGAGCAAACGATTGCTTATTTGGTAAGGGCAGGAACAGTGAAGCACTTCAATAACAACTGGTGTGTCGTCACGACTCGTGCACGAGCCCCGGTTATGGATGAGAGCTGCATAATATACTGTTAATAGTTAATGCCTAGCTAACGTGGTATTGGCATGTGATACTGATATTCACCCTGATGTTCAATATGCGTCTGAGTCCATTATTAAAACACTAAATACTTTGAAAAGAACCTTTGATGTTCCTGAGCAGTGTTTCTGTGGGTGTTTTGATGAATCATGGCATCCAAAAAAATGTAACTTATCTTAGCCCAAATCTTTAATCCTGTCTCATCAAGGGTGCTGTGTTAATGTGGCTTTTGCAATGCAATATCTATATAATCTGTACAATGTGATCTCCAGGATATCTGACAGATTAGACTGCAGCATCTTGTGCTGCCTCTGCAGCATTCTCTCCATCAGCAACTTCAGCAGTCTTGATTCCTATCATATTTTTTCTCTCATCTTATCTCCGCACGCGTTATTTATTTATTTATTTTTGGAGTCTTCTATTCTCCAGATGCTCTGGCTGTGCGTGTGATTACCTTTTGCGGCGCTTTGAGGAGTCTGTGCACTCCGGCGAGCTGGTTGATGAGCGGTATGTCCTCTCTGAAGGTGAAGAGCGGTGGTCGAGTAGGCTCCGGGAAATTGGTGCTGTTGAACGGATCGGTGTCGTCTAGAAACTGCACCCTGCACACAAACGTAGCCATGGTAGCCTACATCCATGCAAGGAGGCTTAGGAGTAAGTCCGCAAGTAAAGAGCGCCAGGGAGGGAGGGAGAGAAGGAGAGAAGGAGAGAGAGAGAGAGAGAGAGAGAGAGAGATGGGGGGGGGGAGTCTTCGTCGCAGTGCGCCTTTATAGCGGCTTGCAATAGGAAAGCATGAGTCAGGCGCGCGCTGTCAGTTCGCCGCGAGCTCCGCGCTCCGTCTCGTCATAAAGCGCCGCAGGGATGAAACCGCTATAAATAAACGCAAAACAGAAACTAAATATAAACTATCACGACCCTCCGTGCTTCCTTTGGGTCTCCTTAAGCTCAAGGAGCGGTTGAGTGTCCCGCGAGCAGCGGGGTGTCCGAGGACACGGCGCTGAGACGAGGTGCGGAGGAGGACAGAGACGCAGCGGGTCTGCGGAGGAGAACTGCTGGAGTCTGTGACTCCGTCCGGCTCAGGCCATCCAGCGCGCGCACTCATTGCCGTACACTGAGCTTGGGCGCCCCCTTGTGGCTCCTCACGATATTACACGCGGTAGCAGCATCCCTCTCTCGCTTTAGGGCTGTGCAAAGGAATTCAAACTTCGCTTCCAACAGCAGGTAGCCTAGTGTCTGCGCAGAGAAGGTTTTTGTGCCGCGCATGCGCACAGCTTTTCCTACTGTTAATACTTAGAGACGGGGTCTATCCTGTAAATCTCACACTTTTTTTTTTTTTTATGATTTGACTTAAGAACCCCTTGAGACTTTAGGAAAGCTAATGAAACTTTGGTATTAAATGGCAAAACTGTTACTTTTCAGTCTGTGAAGTAGGCTATATTAGCAATACCTTTACATATTTGTATTTTTATTATTAGAATTTTAAAAGAACAGACTTATGAACCCCATGCAATGCCCTGTTGGGAAACCCTACTGTAAGTCATCACACTTTTCAAAAAAAAAAAAAAAAAAGAAAGAAAAGAAAAGATTGAAAGAAAAGATTGTCGCTTGACAAAATATTAATTAGCGTATATTTTTCCTCCATATCATAATATCTTAACATACTGTACATTTCACATATAATTATGTGAGCAATGTGTGATCACATTTGAAAAATGGCATGTGAATGTTATGCCTTAAACTCTTCAACACGTAGGCCTATCACACGAAAATTATGTGATCCCTTGTGAAAAAAATGATTATTCATGTGCAAAAATCACATTTAAAGAATGAAACCACATGCTCTACACTCATGACAAAAAACAGCCAAAATGGCAAAATATTAAGCTTTTAATGGTCTTAAAAGGCAACTCATTGGACAGGAAATTAGCAAGAATTAAACAAATAGATAAGGGAATTTATTATGGGATAGGTTTTCTCTTTGATTTCTTTAAATGTTTAAGGCTTGTGGCCCTTGATGGGCTGCATCAGGTGAGGCAGATAACTGAATAATGACTAATCTTTTACGAAAAATAACATCCCAGAAGATATTTTTGGAAGATTTTGTACACCCAGATTTGTGTTAGTTTGAATTTTAGTTTGAATAAAACATTTTAATCATCATGATTTTACCTTTGTGTAAAAGAAGACTATATAAGTGAATTTCCCTGTTTCTAGCTTTTCCCCCAAACACTTCACTGCAGCAAAAGTAAACGAGCGAATGGTGGCACAGGAGCTCTCAGGAGTGCATCTGTTTAATTCCTGCTAATTTTCTCACCAATGATTTGTTGTTAAGAACATTAAAAGCTTAATATTTGCCATTTTGTGCTCGTCCCATATTTTGCCCAGGAGTGTGCTTGCGAAAAATTTAAATTAATGTCCTACTGTCCAAAAGTATCACGAGGTTCCCGTGATACTGGCAGTTACCCGGGTTTGAATACTGCCGCCTGCTGCTCATCTTCACTAACATCAGCCAGTTATGACCATCTGAAGCATGAAAAAGCATCAGAGTGGAAAATAATTTTTAAAAAATATGCTCATTAAAAAATTAATAGCCCAGATGGGATATTATATGTTGCAGAGAACACAGAGGATTTTCAGTAGAAAGCCATTAAACCATTACCTCTCTCTGCTTTACACTTGACTGCAAAGGCATGTACACATGGGAGTGTAGGAAGGACATACGCGGAGACAGTCAGGCAGCTGGCATGCACTCTTCGCTTCACATCAACGTGCGTCTATATTTTGGAAGATACAGAAAGATTTCATATATTGTGCAGTTTTATTTGAAAAATGAATGTAAACCTTCAGAACATCTATAGCATGCTCCCACATGTGCTTCACCACATGAGGAATTAAGGCTGACACGGCCATGGTTGAAATGTCAACCCTGTTACTGTCAGTCCTGTTACTTAGTAATGTAACAGGGTTGAAATGCACTGCAACAGAGTTAACACTTTGCTGTAAGAGAAACCATAAAAATCAGAAAAAAAAGGCATTTCTAATGAAAATATTGATATAAATATAACAGATGTTAGTAAGATGAGTCAAACAGTTATAGATAAATAAAATACAATCATATTTCCTAAGCCATAATCAAATCAAATGTGGGTGCTAATGTAAATGAATCCTTTTTTTTGTTAGCATTTTATATGAAAATCAATCTGTTGTACATACCTATTTATCCTGTAAAAGTAAAATAAAAGCTATACTTGCATTCCTTTATTTAGAAAAAAAAATACTTATCTAAAATTGATAAAAATGGTGGCAGATAAGATCAAATGGTTATCTCAGCTGTGAAATGACACTAACCGATCTCTGGTATACGTCTGGAGTACCTCTCTGGAGTGCATATACACATTTGTACCTTTGGGTTCATTATTACACACAGTAGCAAAAGTACGTATAAATGTTTATGATAGAAAATAAGAGTGATGGATGCGTAGCGAAGGGGCAGAGCTTTTTCCCTACAAAGAGTAGACTTCTAGTTAACGTTCAGGACTCAGTCTGTATCTTTATGTCTAAGTTGAAATCCTATTTGTTTAGTCATGCATTTTGCTCTATAGCTTTTCTCTTAGGTAAAGATACTGATCTGCGTGCTTCATGGACATGAAGTACAACAAACATTTTGCATCTTTTTAATACATTTAGTACTGTTTCCCTCCATATGACTGTATTTTGCAATCATTCATCCAGTGCAACTCAGAAGAGGGTGGGCTCACTTTTCCTCACAAGGTATCTATAGATTTCTATAACACTGCTTTGACAATGTATATTAACAAAAAGAGCTGCCTAAATAAAATGAAATGATTGCAATGATTTCCATCCTAGACGTTATAGCTATTGTAAACACTGTTACCCTTATGTCAGCTCTGTTAAAGTGATATTTTGGCAATAATGTCATGAAAACACAAAAGTGGATGAAATTAACAGATTGAATGGGAAATGAATTACATACTGTAAAACAATGAGTAAATAATTGAAATTATGCACTCAACATATTTTTTCATAACTATACTTGTGTAATAGTGCACAGAATTAAATATCTAATGAATTAGATATTTAATCGTATTGCAATATGTGGCACAAATTTGCAAGATATTGGGAAAAATTCAATCTAAATACAATAAATTTTAAAATTTAAAAAAAAGTAATAAATAAATAAAAATTGCATTTCAAAATATAAAACTTTTTAGACATTTAGTGACCATTTTAGTGACATTTCATAAAAATAAAAAATTTTTTAAAAAATGTTAAAAAAAAGGAGGGGGAAGGGGTTGGCAATGCATGAGAGGATGTGCCGTGGTATGTGACCACAAAATGTGCAAGTGACATACGTAAACAAGTGTGAGTATCTTGATCTAATAACAAACAAGTGGACTAAGCAGTGAAAACGTCCCCCTTCGTCCACACCAACTTAATTTAGGAGTTTTACTGTTTACTTTGTCTGATTTGAGCACACAGCTGCTGTGGGTGGTCCCCCTTCACAGTGCCTGGGGTAGGCTACATCACTTCACACTATAGCCATCACAGCTGTGTCACATAAAGTTACAGGTTTAACCTTTTCTCTCTGTTGCTTTGACTCCCTAAAGTCTAAAAACTGCCAAAAGCAGGTAGATTTTCATAATACAGGCCCTTTAATGCAAACACTGAATCGGATGGGACGGGGTTTGAAGTCTCTGAGTACAGCCTGATTAATAGTTTACAATGCCCCCAGTCGAGACCTCACATGTGGATCATTTTATGGCATTACATAATGGGAGGCATAGTAGTGCCTGAGTAGTCACTTAGAAGAATTAGCAAATAATAATAACATTAAAATAAGGGTATTTAGTGGAGGTGTATACCTCAGGCTTCAACATGATACTGTATGATTTCAGTGTCTTAAGGTAATAATTCAATATTTGACAATACCACTGAATCTGCTATGATATGATACAGTATGTTTTCATTTAGTAACCTCTGATCGATATGCGGCCAACTTTGTTCAGAATCTGGGTTAAACTGATTGGCGAATGGTGATGTAAAGAAGGATTATTTTAAAAAAAATTATGGGCAGATCACCATGCAAGCCTATTTACACATAAGTTTAAAAATATGAATTATGTTTAACACATCAATTATGTTTAGCACTTATTAGTCGATAATAATCAATGTGTATAATCGATTATTACAGATAATAATCTGTTTATGAATGGTGCCTTGATTCATTTCAGTCGTGCATTTAAAAGGCGACCTCAGGTGTTTCAAATTGCTAATCAGTTACATGACACTCAGTTTGCCAGGTCTGCAAGATTACACTGGAATTTCTACAGAAGTGTCAACAAGAGGCGTAATCAAGAAGCGCAATCAGTGTAGTTTTCTCTTTTAATGAACTGAAACTCCCACTGAAAATGGTCTGTCGAGTCTCTGTCATTAATGCAGCAAATATAAGCTCCATTTGCTACCACCAGAGGACACTGTTATAAAATTGCCAAACTAGTCTAGTCAGAAAGATGCTGGCGATGTAGTAACATAGACTAACATCCTCTGAGCAACTGAGCTGTAATGTGACAATAATGACAACAAAAAATTTGAATTGAAGCCCTCATTTCCAAACATACTATATCCTCGTGCATTCCACTTTAAAATTTTGCTTCAGCCACTGAGACGGTAGCACAGAATCGATGTACAAGTTTAAAAGGAATTACTAGGCTTGCTGTTATAGACATAGTAGTAATGCAGAGAGACAGTGTAGCAGACATTCAGCGAGGAAGTACAAAGACAAATGGAAGAATGTTTTACATGAAAGCCCGTGTGAGGTCCTACTAAAATGTTTCGCTGGGAAAGTCTGCCAGGCCCAAAAATATCCTACTGATAACTGGATGCCTGGAACTGGGGTCATATAAATTAAGGGTATGGCACTAAAAATTTGCCATGCAGGGACATTAGAATGGACTATAACTTTAATAAACACACACAAGATCAACTGAAATGTATTTATTATTTATTATATATAGTATTTTATTGTCTGGAGCAGCTTGCAAAGGTAATTCACAAACCCCTCGTAGAGATATCTCACTTATGTTATCTCTATTTTAATCCAGGTTCCAGTAGACTTGTATAACATGCTACTGACCTTTAGACACAATGCTAACATCTTGCAATATCTTCTCAATCTGATTGGTCCTTTTGATTATCAGTGAACAAATGAATACATCACAACTGATAAAGTACAGCCTAATCATAGAATAACCAGCACTGTACAAAGTCCCAGTAGGCCCACCGTTAATGCAAGACATGACAGTGGTACATATTGCTATTCCTATTCTTGAATAAGCTTTAAAATGTACATTAAGCCGGGAATTTAAGGAGCTAAAGCCCTTGACATACTAATAACTGTTTTGAAATTCACATACGGAATATGGCAGTTATGAGTAAGAATACTGCTTTTGATTTTTTTTTTTTTTTTTTGGAATTTGCAAAATAGAATAAATTTGCATGAACTTACATAAAAAGACAGCAGTCTAATCATTAAAACTGCATATCTTCAAAAAAAAAAACATTGAAAACTTTAAAAATTTCTCTAATTCAATTCACCCTCGAGCTGTGAAGTGTCAATGCTACCTGCTGTACCATCGTGCCATCCTATCTGTTTATCTTCTGATGGAAAATGTAATACATTTTTGTTAACGTTTGTTAATTTTTTTTTCTCTTTTGTGAATCCATTTTTTTCTGTAAAGCTGCTCTGTGACAACGTCCATTGTTAAAGGCGCTATACAAATAAAATTGAATTAAATTGAAAATTGAACTTTACTGCAATAAATTGAAAATTCTGTAGATAATATCAAACGTCTGTCAAATTTTTTTTTTTAGCCATTTTTATTTTTCAGGTTCATATTCATCATATTTTCATGTTTTCATATTCATCATGCATACACTATATGCCCAAAAGTAGTGGACACATGTCTGTCACACCCATATATGCTTGGTGAACATCCCATTCCAAATTTATTCCCATGTTTGCTGCTATAATAACCTCCACTCTTCTGAGAAGGCTTTCCACTAGATTTTAGAGCGTGGCTGTGGGGATTTGCTGATTCAGCCACAAGAGCAATAGCGAGGTCAGTCGTTGATGTAGGGTGAGGAGGTCTGATACACAGTCAGCGTTCCAGTTCATCCCAAAGGTGTTCAGTGGGGTTGAGGTCAGGACTCTGTGCAGGTCAGTCGTGTTCTTCCACACCAGCTTGGCAAACCATGTCTTCATGGATCTCACTTTGTGCACAGGGGCATGTCATGCTGGAACAGGTTTGGGCCCCTTAGTTCCAGTGAAGGGAGACTGTAATGCTACAGCAAAGACAAAGACATCATATACAATTGTGTGTTTCCAACTTTGTGGCAATAGTTTGGGGAAGAACCACATATCAGCACAAGTGCAAACCTTTCACCAGCGATAGATAGATAGACAGATATATTTTCAGAATTTTGTTCTGTGAATAGACAAATTTGCAAAGAAAACACATTAAACCATTATTTATATATCCAAACTATTATTATTATACATTTTTTTTCTTTCTCTGATATGATCTGTTCCTATCTAGATTGTGTGTAGGGACTGTAAGATAGTGAACGTTGTACATGCCGTCTTGAGATCCTGGTCCTATTGTTGTGTTATTGAAAATCAAAGAAAAATAATAATAATAATAAAAAACAAAACACATTAATGCCGAGAATAAATGGATTCCACAAAAGAAAAGAAATAAAAGTAAAGCAAAATTGCACAGTATGAGAAAATACTAAGGAAAGCATGTTGTTAGTTGTTGTTAGTTGTAAAGCATGTTGTTAGTTGTTTTCACTACAGAATTTTTGTGAGGCCCAAATGTCTTAGAGTGAAATGGGAGACCCGAAGTCATCTTTCGTGAAGGATCCCGATTGCTCCATAAAGCTGAGGTCTGCAGCACGGAAGGAAATCTGTAGACTACTCAGGACGGAGGGACTAAACTGGGGCTGAATAGCCTGATATGGAAAACTGGATGGCAAGCAGCACGCGAGCAATGTTTGTTCTTCCTTTTCAAACAGAAAACTGTCATTTCTGAATAGTTAATGCTGTTCTCTGATTATCTCCTTTCTGTCATGTGCACTGTTCTCATGAGTGATCCGGACATTAAATATTGAACCCTTGTTCAATTTTCTACTGAAGAGACATAAAGATTATTATCTTTGTTTATTAACAATTTGTGACAAGTGCAGTAAGAGAATCCTGTGTGTGTGTGTGTGTGTGTAAAGTCTTCTCAGAAATGACCTGGATGTTGGACCCTTGTTGAAGTTGCGACTCAAGTGATATAAAGATTCATATCTTCATTTATTAACCATTTAGACCATTTAGTAAGTGTGTGCGTATGTGTGTGTAGGCAGGTGCGTATGACATTAATTATTGTCATACATCAGGCTCAGTCAGGCGCTTTGCTTCCCCTTATCTAGCTGACAAGGCACATTCCCCTTATAGTAGTAGCATACACGTGCCCTGTGCTGATGCCGTGCTAAAGTTCACCACATATATGCACGTTTCTCTTAAAAGACTGCCCTATTACTCATAGTGCCCCCAGCTCCAATTCACATACAGCTACCAGCTACCAGCCAGATAATTAATAAGAACCAGGACCTATACTGAGACAGCAGGAACTGAGTTGGACCATGAAGCTGCAGATACCTAACCCGGGCCTGGATGATCGGATCTTGAGCCACGACCAGCTGGAAAAGCTGGAGATCGAGGAAGCAGGGGAGAGGCCTCAATGGGACAACAAAGCCCAATATATGCTGACATGTGTGGGCTTCTGCGTGGGGCTCGGGAACGTCTGGCGCTTCCCCTACCTGTGTCAGAGCCATGGGGGAGGTGAGAACATTCCTTTTAACCAGACATCAATTCAGTGTTTTGGCCTTTAATGACCTTAATTGCCATGGGCATTTTAGCAGCACCCTGATATTTTGCAAGAATACACATAACATAAAAGGTGTATTTACATTTAGTTACTTACATCTAGTTATAATCTGTAACTGAGATTGTCAGCTCTGTGTACTTAGTCAGTGTCTCTCAGGGTATATCAGGAAGGTTTCCTTATTGAAGTCGCTCACAGTGAAAATCTGAAATTACAGAGGGTCAGCCAGATCTTTTTGTTATATCTGATCTAAACCCTACTTCAGTCTTTCGTAGAAAATTAAACTAAAACACAATCCAGTTTGGTGTGCTGTTGGGTCTTGTGGATTAGAAAGTGCCCCTATACCATCAAAGATATGACAGCTTTGATGGTATAGGGGTACTTTCTAATCCACAAGACCCAACAGCAAACCAGACTGTATTGTGTTTTAGTTTAATTTTCTAAAAGACACATTTAGTCTGATTAGACTTTATTTCATGTTGGACTGAGTTTGCTGACTTTTCTCTAGTCTTTTTTAGACACTAGTTTCATGATACGCAGAAAGAACAGAGAGTCTTTAGGAGTGTTCTGAATGATGAATATGTTCAGGTCAAACTGCTGTATGTCTCACATTACTCTCTTGCTGTGTCTTGGGACTCCTTGTACTTGATAGCAGTGTAACATGCCAATGTAATGGCAGGACATGGAGTCAAAGATAAAGATAAGAAGGTATTTATAATGCAATGGTATTTTCGGAATCCACAAAATCCTATAATGGGCTAATAAAGAGAGTTTTGATGATGGTGTTCTTTTACTACTAAAAACCCACACAATATCAGAAGACATAGGCTCTAAATGACTGAGGCCTAATGACATGAAACCTTTTCCCAATTACCTCAATGCTGTGCAATTAAAAATTAAACTAAGAACACTGATCCAGCTAACAGCTCTTAGTGAAGGGATTTTGTTTGGGAGACAACCATGGAAAATTTTTTATTAAGGTAACATTGCTGAAGTCTGTTATTTTGGGCAATGATTTGATTTAAGTCATTAGTAATCATTATGAAGTAATTAATGTATACTGGTACCAGAAGAAAAGCTGTCAGTTGGCCTCTAGTGAGACGTGATAGTCCAGCACCACTTTCAAACATTATAAAGATTTTGAAACGTATTAAAACAGGGCACATCTTAGTCGATTCGCACTGGTCTTGACCTAAATTAGTGTCTGGACTTAAAAACAGCCCCTTCTTATACTATCCCCTTTCCTGCTCTGTCCATAAGTTATTACAAAGTTTAACTGCTGTTTTTGCTTCTTGGATAATTAAACATGTTGTACATCACATGGTCAGATCCCTCAAACATTAAGCAAAAAAAAGTTAATGCATCACACTTGCTATATTCAGGATGTGTGAAAAATTATCAAAAAAAAAATTCCTGTGCTGACAAATGATTAATTTTCCTAACAGTGATGCATTTTTGTAAAAAAAAAAAAAAAAAAAGAAAGAAAGAAAGGAGTGTAATTTGCAATCAAATTTATATTATAAATAACTTTTTTTTTTAAACAAAACATTCAAATGCCCAGCTACGCTATATGGCCAGAGGTATGTGGACACATGACCTTCACACCCAAACGTGGGCCTTCCCCAACTGAATAGGATGTCTTTGTATGGTATAGCATTAACATTCCCTTTATGGGAACTGGAAGGCCCAAAACCTGTTCCAGCATGACAATGCCCCTGTGCACAAAGTGAGGTTTATAAAGACATGGTTGGAGTAGAAGATCTTGAGAGCCCTGACCTCAACCTCATTGATCGCTTTTGGGATGAACTGGATTGCTGACTGCATGCAAATCCCCACAGCCACATTCGAAAAGGATTTCTAGTGGAAATCCTTCGCAGAAAGTTATTATAACAGCAAAGGAATGGGATGCTCAACAAGCACATATAGGTGTGATTGGTCAGGTGTCCACATACTTTCGCCCATATAATGAACAACATGTTTTATATATGCAAAATATTTTCTGTATTTCTTGCACAGGTTTTTCTAGTTTAGCAATAGCTTTATAACTTAATTACTTTTGTTACATTTTTGTACATACCTGGTATGTCGCACAAGTCACACCCTTTTTTTTTAAATTAAGCTTGCAGTTGTGCTTTCTCTTAATCATTAGGCAAGAGTCTTTTTAATCTCCTTGGTAAATTGCATTTTTGGTCAATTTACAGCTTCCTCGTCAAATTCATACCTCTAATGTGAGATTTACAACAGCATTAGCAGGAGGTCTCTAAGACTCAAGGCCAACTACTGTGTCTAAAAAGCCACATTAACAATGACTTTTTCATATATATTAACTCAACTATGGTAAAAAAAAAAAAAAAACAGCAGACACTAGCATGTGCTTTAAGGAATCGCTCTTACTAGGAAAGCTGCAGTCCAAACAAGTGTCAAAGACAAAACTTTAGAATGAATATTCTCATGCATTAATATGTTGCCTAAGGTAAAGTTGCTTAATGTGCCAGAGTTAGTCTTTCATCACCTGCGTAAACATAATTATAAAAGCACATGGTAGTAACGGAGTGAACCACCATCAAATGTTCCTCAGTGTCTGGAACTCTTGCCCCAGATCATACTGTGATTATTCTGTGTTCAAGTACAGAGAGTGTTGAAAAGGCTGATAAGAGTGCAATCTCATAGCTATTCCTTTGACAAAAGAACTCCCACAACACAATGTGTACCTCAGTGCGCACATACGCACAAAGTTCCTGTAGTGCACACATGCTGAGTTTGCCACACTGTGGAATTTTGTATTGTCCCTACTCTAAAAATACACACTAATCAATAGATCTGAAATGTAACCGAATGTAACTGAATACAGATATGGAATGAATAGATTATGTGATATGTACAATATATACAGATACAAATAGGAGCAAGATTTTTTTAAAATAATTTTGCTGTTTTAGGTTTTTTACTTTCAGTCAGGAGATCAGGAAGATATAAAGCGTGCGGGACAAAGGGAAAATGAATGATGCATTTATGGTGATGCATTTACAGCGATGCATTTACAGCATTCATTCATCATCCTTAGTAACTGCCTGGTCATAATTGCTGTGGTTTACATTAGGCTGCTAGTTTGTTTAGGCCTATGTTCAGGGAAATAGAACCAGCTAAATTCATTAGAAAATGTCACAGGGAGGTATAAACAAACAAACAAACCAAAAAAAAAAAAAAAAAAAAACCCAATCCTGTGTACTTTCCTGTTTAGACCCCAACTACTTCATGTTTAAAGCCAATTACAGCTACAGATATGAATATTTAGATCACTAAAAAGATAAAGATACAGATAACGATACAGATAGTGGCATTGAGTTACACTCCTACCCAAAACCCCTAGCTACAGATATGAATATTTGGATCACTAAAAACATAAAGATACAGATAACGACACAGATAGTGGCATGGAGTTACACCCCTACCCAAATGCATGACAAAACTGTGTAGTCCATGACTGGGATTTTCAAACAAACTAATTCACAAAACTATTCACAATGTAAACCCCTATTTGAAATTTTCTACACAAATTTCTAAATATACATCACCACAGTAAAGTTTTTTCAGCCTTTTTGTTATGCCAGAATAAACATTATCTTAAGTGGTGAACTTAATTAAAGCTTACTGTTCATTTGTCCTCCTTCAGGAGCCTTTATGATTCCTTTCCTGATCCTGCTGGTGTTTGAAGGGGTTCCTCTTCTTCACCTAGAGTTCGCTATTGGACAGCGCCTGAGGAAAGGCAGTGTGGGGGTCTGGAAGACCATTAGCCCTTACTTGATAGGAGTAGGTGAGTTGAAACTCATTACCACCAACTAACCTTGACCCTACTTGGGAAAAAAAAGATTTATAATTTAAAATAATAATAATAATAATAATAATAATAATAATAATAATAATAAGAAGAAGAAGAAGAAGAAGAAGAAGCAGTAATTTTAGAGCTAAATCCTTACATCTTTGTCTTGTTACATTCTCCACTCCTGTCCAAAGGTTGGAATGATAAATGTTGTACATCATGAACTTCTTTCCACAGGAATTGCGTCCATGTGTGTGTCCCTGTTGGTCAGCCTCTACTACAACACTATAATCGCCTGGGTCATGTGGTACTTCTTTAACTCGTTCCAGGACCCGCTACCTTGGAGCCAGTGCCCCATCAATGCAAACAGAACAGGTATCACAGCCACTAGGCACAGAACATTTTTGAGATTAGAGGAAGAATCATTCATAAAATGAAATGTTCTTCAAAATGTTCCTTTACATTTGTTCAGCCAGTAGGCCCAACCAAAATCTTTAGTGCAATGCTAAAACATATTATATATGTATACAATATATTCTATACTCATTCTTCTTTTTGAGGCCGAGCTCGGAGCAAATTTACTCACTGTAAACATGACAACATTGACAGGTATGGTGTCAGAATGTGAGAGGAGCTCCCCTGTGGATTATTTCTGGTACAGGAAGACCCTGGACACAACTACAACCATAGATGATTCAGGAAAACTGCATTGGTGGATGGTACTGTGTCTAATTTCAGCCTGGGCTGTACTCTATGTCTGCTGTGTCCGTGGAATAGAGACCACAGGCAAGGTATTACCCTTCTTGCATAACATATTAAAACACAGGTTGAACTGATAAGTGCTTGTCAAACACATTTGCATAGCTGGTAGACCAGGTTATGGTGGTTGCGATTACATTTATATTTAAATATATGTCCTTGACATGTACACTATGTCTAGGGATCCTGTCTGCATTTTCCAGCTTCTTTATTATTGATTCTCTCAGCTGCCAGCTTGACCAGCTTGGTCTGTGTTAATAGCTTGTAGCTTGAGCAATACCTTATAATTTAATTCCATTAAACTAGAAAACTAACTGCTGAAAATTAGAGGCCTTTATCTGCAAGGTACACATACTTCATAATTACATAAGAGCAGTTATCTACTGTATCAGTAGTTTTAAAAACTTTACTGATACAGTGCTATAAAAGGTGAGTGCTTTATTCTAGTCATCAGAAAAGGTCAGAAAAGAACATTTAAGAGATCTCATCATGTTTAAGCAAGTGAGGTCTTTTTAAGTATAAACAAACATTAAAGCTCACATACGCTAAGTATATATACTACAAAAATGCTGTGTATTTCTAAGCACATTATATGGAACAACCATATAATGTAGGTTTTTAATTTTTATAGTATTTTACTGCATACTATAACATTTAGCAATGTGGTTGTGTAAGAATAAGAACTCATAAAGATTTACTACATTAAGTTTTTTTTTTATAAGTTTATAGCAGTGGAAAAAGAGATGGTAGAATGTATGCTGTTAAGGGCAGAGGCATGTAATAAAGCTGCATAAAATAAAGTTATAACTAATAAAAGATTAATGCATAATTACTGTAACAGCCGCTATTGGTTCCCTCCTTTTTAAATGACAAACTCATGTCGTTAAAACCAATCCAAATCATTTATATTGCTTTTAATACACGCTATGCTTACAAACGTCCCAAATGTAGGGTTCTAGCAGTGAATTATATACCTGAGAGGTGATTACCATATTTCATAGGGAATCAACTTAATATTTATATCTGATATTACTGGAACTGAAACAGGAACTCTTTATATCTCCTCCCAAGGCAGTATATGTAACCTCCACATTACCCTATGTGGTTCTCACCATTTTCCTAATCAGAGGACTGACTCTAAAAGGCTCCGTCGAGGGAATTAAATTTCTTTTTACACCAGATGTAAGTATATATTCACAGAAAATCACATAATCACAGAATTCAATGAATATTGCCATCGCCATGATTTACTACATTACTACATATTGTAGCCAGTAGCCGTGTACACATACGTAAAATCTGTGTGTCTGTGTATGTGTGTAGCTCACTGAGTTAGCAAACCCAGCGACCTGGCTGGATGCAGGTGCTCAAGTATTCTATTCCTTCTCTCTGGCGTTTGGTGGCCTCATCTCCTTTTCCAGCTACAACTCAGTACAGTAGGTCCATAAGTAACAGCAACTGAGCAGTTCGTAACCTACTATTGGTAGAGGCAACATATTTTAATTACTCCCCAGTATTGTGTCCTAAGGTACATATGTCCTTCTTTCAGTAACAACTGTGAGCAGGACGCTGTGATCATCTCCACCATCAACGCCTTCACCTCAATCTTTGCTGCCACTGTAATCTACACCATTATCGGTTTCAGAGCCACAGAGAGATATGACGACTGTCTCGCAACGTACGTACTTGTGACTTATTCTCTTAACAGCAGACATCTGTACCTGGAAAAAAGGTTCCTGGGGCAGTCGGGGCCTAATGGTTAGAGAATCAGACTTGGAACCTGAAGGTCACGGGTTTGAGTCTCAGGTCTGGCAGGGGTTGTAGGTGGGGGGAGTGAATGACCAGCGCCTTCTTCCACTCTTAATACCACGACTGAGGTGAGACCCTTGAGTAAGGGTCACGGGCGCTGCAGCAAAAAAGGCTGCCCACTGCTCTGTGTGTGTGTGTGTGTTCACTACTGTGTGTATGCTTGGATGGGTTAAATTCAGAGCACAAATCCCGAGTATGGGCCACCATACTTGGCTACACGTCACTTCACTAAGTTATCTAAGAATGTGCTCTGCATCTCTCCTGCAGAAACATTATGACTTTGCTGAACACCTTTGACCTGCCAGAAGCAAACGTCACTGAAAGTAACTACGATCAAGTTTTTAAAGAGCTTAACACCACATACCCCGATGTCATTCAGGGTCTAAATCTTCGGACCTGTGACCTGAATAAATTCCTCAGTGAGGTAGAGTCGTCTTTTCTCAAAAAATTACTTGCATTCATTACACCTTTTGAATTGAGTATCACAGGGTTGATATCCAATTTGTCCCTCGCAACATTTTAAGGCTTAATGAAGAGACATGAAATGCTCCATGCTTTGCTTCTTTGGTTAAACAGGGTGTGGAGGGCACAGGCCTGGCCTTCATTGTCTTCACAGAGGCCATCACCAAGATGCCCTTGTCTCCACTGTGGTCCGTCCTTTTCTTTGTCATGCTCTTCTGCCTTGGCCTGTCCTCCATGTTTGGAAACATTGAAGGAGTCCTGGTGCCTTTGCAGGACTTAAAGGTCTTCCCCAAACACTGGCCTAAAGAAGTGATCTCAGGTACAGTATTCAGAGAGAGATCATCAGCCAGCAATTTTGGCACACATTAAAATTAAAAGATTCTTATTGTGTTTTTGGGTAAATGTTGATAAGTAACACACTGGCCTGTTTTTTTAATTATTATTTCAGGACTGACCTGTGTGCTGTGTTGTCTTATCGCGTTGATATTCGTCCAAGGGTCAGGGAATTACTGGCTGGCGCTCTTTGACAATTTCGCTGGTTCCATCCCTCTACTCATTATTGCCTTCTGTGAGATGGTTGGGGTGGTGTATATTTATGGAATAGATAGGTAAGTGAAAGACTGATTTTCTTTGACAAAAAACAGTTCTTCCATGCCTTTCTTGGACATCTTTCTTGTTCCATACCCTATGATCTTTCATGCCTTGGTAGCTATTATCTTACCTATTATTTGTGGCTGTGGGGTACTCGGAGTAAAAGATTGTGCTGTGATAATTACAGCATGCATTGGTTAACAAAAAATCTCAGCGTCAGCACTTTTAATCAAAATTGCTGCATCCTGGAGTGATGTCAAATCCGAGACCATGTGCTATCCCAACAGGTTCAATAAAGACCTGGTCTTCATGATCGGCCACAAGCCCAATATCTTCTGGCAGGCCACATGGAGAGTTATCAGCCCCCTCATCATGTTGGTCATCTTCCTCTTCTATTTTGTTACCACTGTCTCCAAGGAGCTCTTTTACATTGCCTGGGACCCTGAATCGGTAAGGTTACTCATGAGGCTGCATGTGGTAAGAGCTTAAAGTATAGCAATATCCAAGTTAATAAGCATTTGCAATCTAAATTGCCATGTGAGCTCATTCCATGAGTGGCTGTGGTGAACATTACCTACATTTACATTTAGTCATTTAGCAGACACTTTTTTCCAGAGTGACTTAGTCAGGGATCCATACAACACGTCACTGATCCATACGTCTCTACTGGTCAGGGAAGAAATGTTTAATACACAGCAGTTAGCCTGACAATCTCTGTTTGTATTACAGCCGGAATTTCCTACTCTGGAGCAGAAGCCCTACCCATCGTGGATCTATGCAATAATCTTCATATTGGCTGGGATTCCTAGTCTTGCTATACCTGGTGCTGCCATTATTAGGGCCATACAGAAACGCTGCTGTAAATGAATGTTGGTGTCTAAATAAAGAGCACCATTCTTAATTCAGTAAGCAAGTCTTATGAATGTGCCAGATTATATATATATTTTGTATTAGATTTTTGGTAATTGGTAATTCGATAATTGGTATTATTTCTTCATTATTTACTCAAGAACTTTTTTATTTTTTTTTTTTACAATTCTGACAATAATAATAGATTATTGTTAGAAATGCACCCCCTGCTGGTTTTATGAAATTATATGCTTGTAATTTTCAAATGAATGCCCTTTGTATTAATTTGTGGTATCATATATACTAGAGAACCGTATTTATTTTTTAACCAAACATTTTCACTGTATTATATTTGCATTATATGACAACTGTAGTTTTGTTAATGGACATGTTGAGTTATTTTATTTAATTAATCAATACTTGTTCAAAGCACTTTACATATACAAATTTTGGTGCCATGTTTTCCTGTTTTCCTAAAATAAGCAATGTTTTACTAAAATAAACATATCGCTCTTAACCAAAATCTTTACTTTTATTGATATATTTATGGTAATGAGTAATCAATTTAGTGCAAAGTAATACAGTAAGCTTGTCTGTAACAGTGGGAACAAGCATATAGTTAACATCCTTCCATTTTGAAGTCATGGCAATGAGTAACCAGTTAACCTGTAGATTAGATGCTCTGTGCAGCCATAGCTTGCTTA
>CM040975.1:20830600-20878100 GCA_022985145.1 Pangasius djambal | reverse complement strand
TAGCTAGCTAATAGGGGCCTAGCTAGTTAGTGCTAGGTAAATTAACCTCGAACTTACTCCTTTGCCATGTAATGTCTAACTGGTTATTTAATTGTCGTCTAATTGTAATCTAATAGTTTAAAAACTGAAGTGTTACATTTAATAATTTGGCTGATGCTTTTATATAAGGCAACGTACAATGAAGCAAAGAGGGTTGAGGGCCTGCTGGAACTGATACTGGGGTACTGGTACACTCAACCTTCTGATCAGTACTCCAGAGCCGTAACTGCCGAGCCACCACTGCCCTTAGACGTTACTTTTATCTCATTATCTCAGTGGCTCATTGGCAAACTTGCAGGTCAGCTCATATGGATCACTGACCAAGATTTGCCTAACAAAATTTTATAAATATCTTGACAAGATTTATGAATTTTCTAGATGCATTCCTAATGCTTATCTTGAAAAAAGAAGGGGAGAGAACTGCATTGCTGTGAAAGTGGGTTATAACCTGTGCATAAGTGAAATACTGGATGGAAATTATATATGTTTCTGAACTTACACTGCTTTCTCTTCTGACAGTGGGAAACACTGAAGAATCCAACAGTGTGGCTGGATGCAGCAACCCAGATATTCTTCTCGCTGTCGCTTGCATTTGGGGGCCTCATTGCATTTTCCAGCTATAACCCACAAAAGTAAGCTATTATATCACACAGGAAAGTATGCTCTTTACAATCTGTTGCGCTTGTGCCAACAACAAATGCTCACATAATTTATTATATATGCATTGTAACGCTGTAATATACTTCATGCCAATGTAATAGAACAGACATTCTTATCTGCAGAGATAAACATGTACAGGAAATGGGATAATCCGTGGATCTAAACACAGAATTTATAGCCTAAAACAGGATTTTAATCATTTACCAGTGTATTGTCAAGCTAAAAATACAGCGAAGGCTAATAGTAAAACAACAGTAACAATATACTTTTCGCAAGTAAAATTAAATAAGTAATTTTCTTGCAGAAACAACTGTGAGCGAGATGCCCTCATTGTTGGCTGCATCAACAGTGCTACCTCAATCTATGCATCAATTCCCATTTTTTCCATCCTGGGATTTAAAGCATTGTCAAGCTATAATGACTGTGTAAAAAGGTAAGCACTGCACTAAGTGATCTATGAAACAGTGCCAGAGAGTGTAGTTGTTATATATATTTTCTTGTTTCTTGTTTTCACAGTAATATCAAGGAGTTGAAAAATGCTTTTAATATTCCGGATACGAATATAACAGAGGAAAATTTTCAGCCATGGTTGACATATTTTAATGCTACAGATCCACAAGTCGTGCAGAGTCTTAATCTGAAGACATGCGATCTCCAAGCATTGCTTGATCAGGTACTATTACACAAATAATAATAATGGGTTCATCAGTAGAGGCAGCCAGTATAAAACATACATACGTAAGAAATGAAATGCCATGCTGTTATAGGATAATAATCTACAATGAGGAGGTGTGATATGGCCTGACGTGAAGCAGATAATTTTCTTCTAGCAGCATGGCCTGGAGTGTTTTATTCCCCTTATAACACAACAATTTACCAATTGCAAATTGTAAGTTACTACTGAATGACATAACATGTTTTTAACCATTTATAGTTACATCGCATTTTATGTAACAAGAGACAAATTATTTCCTGTTATCACTTGTAGCAGCTATAAACAGTCACTCTCTTACCAGAATCTCCTTCTCTCTTTCTTGAAGTTATTAAGACCCAAAAAAACAGCTTATCATTTTCAAGAGAAACTGGGAAGCACACAGTTTTGTTTTGTTTTTTTAAAGAATCTCCCCTGGTCAAAACTTACTGACTATTACAAAGTTCTTCCAGGCCTTCTCTTTAAACTGTTCTCTAAATATGTACTCTACTTTGGAAATATAAAGTGTACTCTTTAATTTAAGTACAGTGCGTTAAATCTACTAGCCCTGACCTATTAGCCTCAGTTCCACCCATACACTTTACTATTGGGCATTGACATCATGCTATATATTTAAAAAATAACAGTTCCACTTACCTGTATTGATTGCTATACACTCAGTAGATCTTCACTTGCAGATTGTGCAGATTTAAGTTCTGTCAAGGTGTCTCTCTGTTTGTTGTCCCTCAGAGTGCTTCAGGCACAGGTTTGGCTTTCATTGTGTTCACTGAGGCGGTAATAAAGATGCCAGGTTCCCAGGTCTGGGCTGTGCTCTTCTTTATCATGCTCTTCAGTCTTGGCCTTTCGTCGATGTTTGGAAATCTGGAAGGGGTCTTGACCCCTCTTCTGGACCTGCACCTGGTGCCAAAGTGTATTCCTAAGGAAATTTTCACAGGTAAATAGAGAGACTGGGACAACATAAAGTGGACAATCAGTTTACCTAAAATGGGCTCTCAAGCCATGTTATGAAAATTTCCCAATGGGTAAAGTTAGAATAGTGGTAGGTTAGGGTAATCATGTCGCTTTTCCTACACCATCATTAGGAAAATCCTACTTTTGCTTTTTGGTTCTGTATGAGATCAGGTTGATTTTTCCAACTGAATCGTCTTTTCTCTGTAGGTCTGATGTGCCTGGTTTCCTTTATTGTGGCACTCATCTTCACTATGGGATCTGGAAACTACTGGCTGGAGATCTTTAATAACTATGTAGGTTCCCTGCCTCTGCTGGTCATCGCCTTTTTCGAGATCACAGCCGTGATCTACATCTACGGTGGCAACAGGTGCTTGTTAACTTGTTAATGGAATGTGCTGTAGGGTCCACAGTGATTACACAACTAAGATGTGGCTTTATTCCTTACATATGAATATCATGCATGTAACACGTTTTGTGAAATTATGCAAGACTACATACACTACATTCTTCACTAATACAGGCAAAAATGGCAAAACTGACTGTAATGCCTAACACATAAAGAACTATACTAGTCAAGATTATTCAGTCAAGATCAAGAGACAATAAATATAACATCACAATAGCGTTGTGTGCTCGTACGCATATGCTACTTTTTGAATGACTTCACGAACAGGATCGTGATATAGATCTAATTCCATTCAATAATCTCCCTGTTTCTATTAGTCTTAATAACATATTCATAAATGATATTAACTGATTCTATAGAAACGGCTCTTGGTAGCAGATTGAGATTCTGTAAGCCAGTCTATGTACTGTATTAAGCTGTATGGAATAAGTTGTACTAGGTTATCTGCTGTTGTGGTTTAGGACACTCATTATTCCAAAGACCATCAGTTTTATACGATGTTTCCATCCTTTCAGATTCAGTGATGATATAGAGTGGATGACAGGACGCAGACCCAACCTGTACTGGCAAGCTACATGGAGGGTGATCAGTCCTTTGATGCTGCTGGTGGTCTTCCTGGCTTATGTGGTGGTACAGGCACAACAGAAACCCACCTACGAAGCATGGAACCCAGATTACGTAAGAACCTCAAACACTGTTATAACTCTTAATACAGGGCTAATACGTCACAGCTACGCCTATGCTGAAGGACTGTGACGTTAACTGTTTCAGCCCAAAGACATAAATTATACAGTGCAGTTAATAAAGCATTAGACGGTGATGTTGGGTTGACACTGGCAACACATATGCTACATGGAATACAAATAATCCGATGTTTTTCTAACTCTCCCAGGTGAATTTCCCTGCTCCAGAAACCCTGACATATCCAGGCTGGGTCTATGCCATTTGTATTCTGCTGGCCGCTTTTCCCTGCTCACTCATTCCACTTTGGGCACTCTATCAGTTTATTAAATTTTTAATTAAGAACCTGGCAGACAGACAAGCTAAAATATGTTATGATAATGAAGGGTATGATGTGGAAACATAAACAATTGGATGTAACTTTTTAGTACTCAAATTATTTCTTCCTGAAATAAAGCTTACCTTTTGAGGAAACATAAAATGTCACTTGTACATTTTGCACACTGACCTCCTAAAGATTATATTAGCACCAATATACTGTATTTTATCTACTGTTTTTAAAACTGACATATTTAACATTACTAAAGTAATGTAAATTCTCTGTAAGAGAATATTTTTAATTCTCACAGTTCACAATGGTTCTCCATTTTCTGTGCAATAAGTAACATAATATACAATATACCGTATGCTTTATGAATTTTTATTGTAATGGATTTGTTTTGTTTTTTTTAATTTAGATTTCAAACTATCAGCATTCAATATCTGGAAGCTTATAATGTTTATATGAATGTTTGAATAACACAGTGATGTCTTTTGAGGTGCTCAGACAGTTTTGCTTAAAAGAGTAATAAAATATTTGGTCACTAACTAAATACGTCCTGGTGTATTTCCTAGTCTCATAAGATGGATCTGCTTGTTTTGGTTCTAATACGAGCTTTGATTGCTTTGATACAAGGAAAATGTAGTCCATAAATGATACCTTTAGTTCAAATGCACTAAGTTTTCTCACAACAACTTTAATACATCAGTCTGAGCATCATTAACTTTAGATTATTTATTGAAACCATTTTAATTTGGGAGGTAGAATAAACCTCTTATAGAATTAAATCTGTTAAAACTATCCATTTTGTTTAAAAATATTAGAATGAATGGAGTCATTGATTCAGGCCAGGAGAACAACAGGATGTGATATCGCTGTATGTTGACAAGATTACTGATCTATCAGTAGTACATGTCTTGTGTGTTTTGAATAACAGCTTATGGAAACTCTATATGCTGTGTTCCTATTAATTTAGATAACATGTTTTATTAGACTGTAGAACAGTAGTGCTGTATCATTACCCTCACAGTGTTATCTATTGGTCTTTGTCAAAGAGAGATTAGAATGAGAGTTTAATTTACATTAATGATAAGCCATAGCAGACAATAACTAGTTAAGTAGTTCAATTAAAAGCTGTTGCAAAGAACTGCACAAAGTGAAGTTACAAAAGATAACTGAGTTTCCCAATCTTTCCCAGTGTGCATGTGTGTGTGTGTGAGGGAGAGTCACCCGAATGAATCATTTAGCAGACACTTGTCCAGAGTGACTTACAAAACATGCGAACAGCTGAAGGTGCAGTGCTCCAAAGCACCCGGCAAATCCGCAAGGAATCATTATCTGAACGATGAAAGACAAAGTGTTAGTTTGTACAAGTGCAAAGTGGTAACAAAAAGACCATAACACCGTAATTAATACTCAAAGCAATTGTTGCAAGGCAAGTGCAGAGGAAATCAAGTATTTTTATAGCTACAGCCAGAAGAGGAAGGTCATTAGATATCTACGGAAGGAACAAAGACACAAGGTGACTCTCATTCTACCACTTGTTTGTAATGCTCGGGGGTCGTCAGTGACATTGTCCCTTCTGGTGGTCACATGCTCTGGAATATGCTGCCTTTGTCAGGCTGTATGCCCTGTTTTTGCTTTTCTGGCACTTTCATACAATGACGTCCTCATACGCTGTTATGTTAGCAGTCCTACTCTGACTGCAGGTTCAGGTCTGTGGTCATGTCCCTGTAGCAGGAGCACATGGCAAAGACACTACGATCTTGACACAGAACTTGGATGTAAAGAAGGAAAACAAGCCTGAGCACTCTCATATTCAAAAGGTGACTTGTGTTGGCTTTAAGGATTGTCCCTTGGCTTTTTAAGCTCGAGGTAAATGATTATAAATACTTTAGATGTGGAATCTGTATTATTTATTTGTTAATGTAACACTGCACATTAAAGTTTGCTTAACTAATATTGTATATTGCATTGGTCAACATTAATAAACCATACGTAATGGTAACAACCTTAAGAAAGTAAGTTAATGCATGTATTCATTGACGTCTGTTTAAATGTTACACCTACTACACCTCCTTCGAATAATATTTATTCAAACTAAGACTAAAAAGTCCACATAAATTGGAAAAAAAAAATAAATGACAGTATGTCACTAAAATTTGATTACATACTAAACTCTGGTCTCCAAGTGTAAATACTGGTTATGAATTTTGTCAGTTAACAACTGCAGACATGTTCGTTAAGGTGTTGCCATTGTGGCCAATGTTACTCATTTTACTCATTGATGATATAAATGTTGGTTAATACAGGCGTTGTTTATTTGGCTTACATGGATTTTTTTTTTTTTAAGAAAAAACAAATCAGTATGTTACTGTCTTAGTCTTGCTTGTGGTGTGTCAGTCAAGGGAACCTGTAAAGTGTTACCAATTTATTCAAAGTATTTTGGCTGTTTAATTACAGAAATGTGAAAACTAAAGACATTCATAATTCTGTGAATAAAATGGTATCATGGGAAGTTTAAACATATTAAATTAAATATAAACTGATATCAGAACAGTTATATACTGTAGTTTTATACGTCACTGCAGATGTCAAGTAAATATACTGTAGTTATATACTAAACTAGCTTAAGCAAGAAGCCACCTATATGTATTAATAAGTTTATATATGCATTTTTATAAATACATATATATATATATATATATATATATATATATATATATATATATATATATATATATATATATATATATATGTGTGTGTGTGTGTGTGTGTGTATTGTGTATTATGTTTATATATACATGTATATATGTGTATTATTGTGTGTGTGTATATTCTACTCTATTCTATTCTATTTCGTGGGTTTGTGGTTGTGGTTTATGCCTTGCAAGGTTGAAAGCTGTATTTGTCTTTTGTAGCATGTCTTTGAGAGCAGATTTACCTCACTGTGGTGGTGTGATGATAGAAAATGAGAACAATGACATCAAAGTGGCACGGGAAATGAAGAGAAGGGGTAACTCAGGTGAGAAACTTCGACCAGCCAAACACTACAACACAGTAGCATTCATCAAGTGTCTCTATTACTCAGAGTTTCATGTGTTTTCCCTGCATTGCATGGATTTCCTCTGGGTTCTCCGCTTTCTTCTCACCACACAAAAACATGCCAGTAGGCAGGTTGACTAGTCTAACTTGTCCCTAAGTGTGAATATTTGTGTACATGGTGCCCTGTGATCGACTGCTGTCCCATCTGTGCTGAATTCCTGCCCTGTGCCCAATCTTTTACTGGGATAGGCTCCAGATACACTGTGACCCTACTGAATATTGATGGAATGAATACATATGAATGAATGGCTGACTTAAACTGTTAAAACTCCAAGGACCCATAGGCGAGTCCAGACTTACATTCCTCTTGTAATGACATACTTTTCCAGTTCAGTTCATGAATAGTATGATTTTAGATGAATAATGAATAAATAAGCCAAGACTCTAAGATGTTAGTAAACACACACACACACACACACACACACAAACTAAAACAAACCCAAACTCCCTGTCTCTCAGGATCAGTGCTCAGCTACCTCACAGGCCCCAAGTTCCTCATATATGTCAGTGGAGCATTGTCAATGTGGGTAAGAAACCAAGTGAAAAATTAATTGGAAAAAAAAAAAAAAAATCAGTGTTTGTTCTCTGCTGTATTTGTCATTATTCTCTGCTGCATTTATTTTGTGGGGTGTGTCTCTCTGCTTCTGTGCCAGGGTGATCGTATGTGGCACTTTGCCATCTCTGTCTTTCTGATTGAGCTGTATGGGCATAGCTTACTGCTAACTGCCATCTTTGGGCTGGTGGTGGCTGGGTCTGTGCTTTTATTAGGTGAGCTAATTGGAGACTGGGTGGACCGTAACCCAAGAAACAAAGGTAGCATTTTTGTTGCATTTGCTGTTCTGTGTCATTATAGCTTGCACTTTGCATGTCAGGTGTTACTAAAGGTTTGATGTATTGCTGTTGTTTAAGCACTGAAACAATCCACAATATTCTTCACTGCAGTGGCTCATGCATCTTTGTTCATTCAAAACATCTCAGTGACAGTCTGTAGTATGGTGCTTATGTTGGTATTCTCATACAAAAAGTGGATTGAGCAAATCTGGGATGGTTGGCTAACTGTGAGTAACTGTTACTGTTTCTTCACATATTTATACACACTCCACGTGTTAATATTGGTGTGTTTTATATGCTATCAGTACTTTTAATAAGAATCGCAGTTGCCCTAATGCAGCATGTGTTGTAACATGTTGCATCACATGACTCACACAAGGTGGTTTGTTATACGGTGGTGATCATCCTAGCAGATGTGGCGAACCTCGCCAGCACGGCCCTGAACATTGCCATCCAGAGGGACTGGATAGTGGTCATAACCGGCTACAACCGTGGCCACCTAGCTGGTAAGATTAGTATGCTGATCCACATGCATTCAAAATATTCATGATGGAAACATATACACTTTATAATAAACTATTATGCTGTAAGTACATTATTCCATTAACATTTTTGGGTAACATCTGTATTATCAGTATTAGCTGTTTTTTTTGGCCACATTGCTCTAATGCCGCTGTAGGGATGAATGCCACCATGCGACGCATTGACCAAGTGACCAACATTTTGGCTCCGCTGGTTGTGGGTCAGGTCATGACCCTGGCCTCAAATGTGGTGGGTTGTGGCTTCATCCTGGGTTGGAATCTGGTCTCCTTGATTGTGGAGTTTGTCTTCCTCTCTAGAGTGTATCGCATTGTACCTGCGCTTTCAGTCAAACTGCCCATAGTAGAGGAGCAGTGCTATCTGGAGAGGAGGAAGGAAAGGAAGAGTTCACAAGGTAAAGGGTATGATCTAATATGCTACCATAACGAGACTTTAAAGTCACCCTAAACTTTATAAAACATGTTTTTCAGAGTATGTGACCATGTATCTATATGTATAACAATGTAAAATTAGCAAAATGATACACATCTCAGAACGAATCAGCCAAATGATTCAATACTATGACATAAGTAGCCTTTTTTTTTTTTTTAACAAAAATTGTAAGATGGCTGAAAATCCAGATCAGGTGAGAATCTGTAGCACTGATTTCAATGAGGACAGCTTAGCCATTTTCATTTTCAATAAAAAAAGGTTAATCCTTATAATCCTTACACACACTGCAACCAGAGAGCACAGCCATTATTTTACACCAATGTAGCTATCTACTTAGACACTAAGCTATGAGCTTACAGTATACTGTCAATGTATTTTTACTTATTCCTAACTTTAGATAAGGTACTTACATTATTACATAATAACATTACATAATTTGTTCATTTTTGCGCTGCGAATGGAAATAGATCATGAAGAAGGCATATTCACTGACAGCCTGTCGGCTAGCTGGCTTCCCTTCCCCTATTCCTTCTCATCTTCATCTGATGAGCTTTCGCTGATGATGTCACGAACTCAACTCTAGTAACTCTACTGTTACTAGAACTAGAATGTTATGTAGCGAACACAGACAAGAGGAGGTATACAAACAGTGAAACTTCCCAGTGTGGTTATACTAAATATAAGCACTCTTGGAAACCCACTTGTCCAAACAAATTAGTGGACTATACTAATTGTAGTATAATCATTATTCTATGGCTTGTATAGTATATTATGAAGTGTAGTCCTGTATTAGTATCACAATCTCTAACCTAACTAGGTTAAAATGCTTTTACAGAGTGAGATAAAATTGAAAAAAAGGGTCTGTGGCCATGTTCTCTGTTATATACATTAGACAGACCGCAAAGTAACTTAAGTCAAAGGCATTCTTAAATCTAACAAACCTACAGTGTGAAGAATGGAAAAGTAGAATTTTCAATGATTTGCAGTTGCAAAAGAGTAGTAAGTATTTTTTTTCCTTTATCATGCAGGTGAGATTTCATTAAGGCAGACAGCTTCCTTCACTGAGAACACCAGAGGACTGCATTTGAGAGGGAGTACCAGGCTGCCACCATGTCTTCAACGCCTGCGCAGGCTCCTTGGTACCTGCAAGGAGGGCTGGAAAGCTTATTATAGGCAGCCTGTGTTCCTGGCAGGTCTGGGCCTGGCCTTCCTCTACACCACTGTGCTGGGCTTCGACTGTATCACCACCGGTTATGCATATACACAAGGTATCAGCGGATCCCTTCTCAGCTTGCTCATGGGTGTCTCGGCCATGGCTGGCCTGCTGGGTACGGTTCTGTTCACCAATCTCCGCAAAGCCTATGGCCTGATCAAAACAGGCATGATCTCCAGCTGCCTGCATCTGTCCTGTCTGCTGTTGTGCCTGTGCTCTGTCTTTGCCCCTGGCAGCCCTATGGAACTCAGCATGTTGAAAGCGTCTAATGCCTCATACATCGGGGGGATGAATGGAAGAGGACACAGCAGACATGGATACCTGTTGCAGTGGGGCAACAACCAGCCTCTCTTGCCTGACCGCTCCGCAATTCACTGGACCAACAATACAGTGCTGTTTGAAAATGTACCAGCAGGGCCAGCACCTGAGTCTTATGCATCCATCTCTCTGCTGTTCCTAGGAGTCATCACAGCTCGAATTGGTGAGAAGACTGGATGTGCATTAAGTGCATCATTATAAGCATCATTAGAGTTTTAACTTTAAGTCTATCGTATCAAAGTGAAGTTATCAACTGTTCAATGATTGAGACTCCTCTATCGAAATCCTATCAAAAACTTGTGGAATGACTTGAAGGGGCCTGTGCACAGGAGCTCCACACACAAATTGACAGATCTGGAGCATTTTTTGCAAAGGAAGAATGGAATGGCCAAATCATGATGTGCTTGGGATTTGAGAGACTCTTAATCAAAAAGACAGAGTGCTTTAATAACTGAATGCACTCAGTTATTAAACCTAGAGATAATCTTGGCCATTGCATTGTTTGGCTGTGCATGTGGAATGTGACAATTTTCATAACTCTATCTCTTGCTCTTCTCTTTATAGGCCTGTGGTCGTTTGACCTGACAGTAACTCAGTTGCTACAGGAAACCATCTGTGAGTCTGAGCGTGGCATTGTAAATGGAGTCCAGAGCTCAATAAACTACATGATGGACCTGCTACACTTCCTCATGGTGATCTCTGCACCGCAGCCACAACACTTTGGTATTCTCGTCATCATCTCTGTGTTATTCATTACTGCAGGCCACATCATGTACTTCTTATATGCCTGGAAGGCTAAGAGGAAACAGTGCCTACATACATAAACCACACTTTCACACAGACTGTGAAACTGATGTGTGTCACACATGTTGCAGTGACTATAGCTGTCTCAATGACAATTCATTTCACATCTCCATATCCAGCTGCCTGTCTTTGTGCCACTTATAGGTGTTTAGCCACGGCAGCTCAGCTATGGTGACTTAGAACAGGAAACAGTACCACCTCCTGGATGTTGATAGAAGCACCTGTAACTTTGTGAAGTATTCTGAGAGCTGTTGGTTCTCAAAGGGTCAAGGGTGTTCTCCGATTTAAAGTACCATACAGTACACAAACACATATAATTTAAGAATGAGTAGGTGGATTCTAAAGGAATTCTCAGTGGATAAATAGGATGTGATCCTTAATGGATTTGTGACTCAACCTCAAGTGTTTGATGTTAAATATCACCGGTCACAAAATGAAAATCCGCACTGTACCTGTCATGTGATTTTGACTCACCAGGAAAATCCCAAGGTTTCATAACATATGAACAATAAATGCAAATATTGAACTTTTCTACCAGCTCTTTCTCTCACTCGTCTTTTATTCTTGTAAAGCAGGTTTGTATGCCTCTTTAAAGCAGTCTTTAATCAACAGTCAACTCATCTCACTTCAAGTGATGTGTTTCTTTGAAGTTCTAGTTGATAAAGACTGAACCTTACATCAGCACACGACTCTTACGTTTAGGACACATACATTTCAGAGTTTGCTCAGTTATTTTGTGTTACAGTCATTTATAGAAACCCCATTTACATAGAGATAAGGTGTACTGTATAAGAATACATTATTAACCCCTGTTAAGAACTCCATGGTATTACTATGGAGTTTTTACTTATTAAAAGTATATTCATTAATGATGTATTGGCACATAGGAAGTCTTACCAGTGTCAGATATTTCTTTATACTATTATTAACAAATGTCACTGATGTGGAGCAACTCTATTATACAGCTCCTTGGTGGTATTTTTGCCTTTGGATATCTTTACAAGGTGGTGTATAACACCTGGATAACATCTGCCTCCAATATCATGAGGAAAACTACTACCCTGAAAAGGGCTGCCCTTACACCACTGAGCTATAAGGTGGGCTACGCTGAAGATTTTGTACCAAGTTACAAAGTTTCAGCTCCTAGCTTATTGGTTTTCAGCTAAGCCATGTCTGCAGCCAAGCCATTCATTCTAAACAGCTAGAGAGCAACTCAAACTAAGTTTCTAGTGGATTTTATGGGTTGTTACCAGGTCTGGATGCTTATTTCTTGGGCCAGATTCCATTGTGAGCCAGGATTCAAATCTGTCAGCTGAGCATGTGTGTTGGCACTGGAATCACTGTATAGTCTACGCAGTAGATATGAGTTAGATGATCAATGCCTTGGCAGTAGCCACATTTGATGCTCACCATTGTTTTCCTTCTTCTTCTTCTTTCGGCTTTTCCCTTCAGGGGTCGCCACAGCAAATCATCACTCTCCACCTATCCCTATCTTCTGCATCCTCAACACTTGCACCCACTAGCTTCATATCCTCATTTATTACCTCCATATACCTCCTCTTTGGCCTTCCTCTTCGCCTCCTGCCTGGCAGCTCCATGTCCAACATTCTCCTACCACTATACTCACTCTCCCTCCTCTGAACATGTCCAAACCATCTTAATCTGGCCTCCCTAACTTTGTCCCCCAAATGTCCAACATGAGCTGTCCCTCTGATGTACTCGTTCCTAATCCTGTCCAACCTCGTTACTCCCAAAGAGAACCTCAACATCTTCAGCTCTGCTACCTCTAGCTCTGACTTCTGTCTCTTCCTCAGTGCCACTGTCTCTAAACCATACAGCATGGCCGCTCTCACCATCCCTCTCAGAATCCCCTTGATTCTCGCTGATATTTTTCTATCACACAGAACTCCCGACACCTTTCTCCACCCATTCCAACCTGCCTGCACTCGCTTCTTTACCTCTTTCCCACACTCTCCATTACTCTGGACTGCTGACCCCAAGTACTTAAACTCCTGTACCTTCTTCACCTCTTCACCCTGCAATCTTACTGTTCCACTTCCCTCCCTTTCATTCACACACATGTACTCAGTTTTACTACGACTGACTTTCATTCCTCTTCTCTCCAGCGCAAACCTCCACCTCTCCAGGTTTTCCTCCACCTGCTCCCTGCTCTCACTACAGATCACAATGTCATCCGCAAACATCATTGTGCAAGGAGACTCCTGTCTGATCTCCTCTGACAACTGGTCCATCACCATAGCAAACAGGAAGGGGCTCACAGCCGATCCCTGATGCAGTCCCACCTCCACTTTGAACTCCATTGTTTTCCTATTTAGGGGAAATCCAATTCCACGTGTAAAACAGCAGATATTTGTCTGGAAGGAATACCCACACCAAAATGAAACACCAGATTCAGCAGTTAACACTGAAAAAGCCTTCAACACTACATAGCCTGTTCAATGTGAACATCAGAAATACAAATAACAATGAGTGCTATGTGAGGGCAATCAATGACACGAGGCATAAAGAAGACATATCGAACTGGTGGATGCTACAGAGGTTAGAAGCATTTTAATATAATGCTTGCAATATCAGAAAAGAGCACACACTCAGTGATTGCATAAAAAAGGAGGTTAGTCACTTGTAGCTCTGACAATAGTCACAAGCTGCTAAACAGATATCACCATATCTCCATATACATCAGGTAGTCCAACAAGCCAGCAAATGTGAAGATAAAGGGGAGTGATTGTTGTATGACAGTTGTATTTGTTCTGAATACTGCATATGTGACATTGTTGAAATAGCTTGTATGTGTATACATGTGCGCAAGAGACTACGTGGGTGTTATACACCGCCGGTGGCAGTTAGAAAAGGTGAAATAGAGCTAATTATCATTTAATCTTATTCAATACCTAGAGTTGCTAGGCAGCATTTTAATCATAAGAGGATCAAAACTGCAATTCCATCAGTTACACTATCAGATTTGTTCACCTGTCATTTAATATTTATTGACATATTTATTGAAATATAGAAATTTCTAAGTGATTGTCATCCCATTTTTTTGGCTCCCAGTTTCCAGGAACTCCTTTATTACCACTGAATGACACTGAATACATGTTAAACAAACAAAAAGGTCCAAGACAGGCTTTGCCAAATATTATTTGTGTGGTTGCCAATAATGTGTCATATGTTTCAGTTCAATAATATTGCCAATAATGTGCCATGTTTCATTTCAAAATATGATTTCACGTGTTACCTAAAACCCCTAATATTTTATGTTAAATTTAAATTTACCACAGAATGTCATTGAACCGGTTTCATGTTTGAACTTGCACCTATAAAATCATTTAGAGCCGACACCGGAAGCAGTGTGCACAGAAGCCTGCTGTTGGGAAAGAAATATCCGCTTCAAATCTGTAGCAAACCATACTATAATACATAACCCATTAAAGGCATTGATACCACCCTAAATAATTTTTTATTTTGGCCTGGAATTTAGTGACGTTTCCTAAAGTGATCCAAAATTAACAAAAAAAAAAAAAAATTCACTTATTTTTAGACAGGTGCTACACACCTATGCCATACATAGGTTCTGCTCTGGGTCAGTTTTGAGCAGCATGTATTGAATGAATTACAATATTTCAATATGGGGAAAATATCAAAACTGTGAAAGGCTCCTGTGAAAAAAAGTGCTTGTATTTTTTGCATTGGGGCAGGTTGGGATAAAGGTCAAGGAGTGTCTTGACTATTTCTTGAGAGGGCCTGCTACTGCATTGTGAAATATGCTGGGATTCCCACCACAACACATTTCTAAGTAGACTCATATAAGCTATTGAGCAGTTATTGGAGAATCATGAAAAAGTGAAACAGTAAAATTAGGGCTGGGCATATAGCTATGTTGTTTGCATGGGAAGAATTACTTTCAGGGCCTGTTACACTGTACTTGAAACAAATGTGGTGGGAAGAGGAGGGGATGCAATTTCTGTCCAACAAAAAGACTGTAAAACAAACACAACATGCAGCAAGTGTGGAAAATACATTTGCAAATGTCATACTTTCAGGTTACTGCTTTCATAAATGTTGTGATGTTATTTCCATCAAGAGGTGCATCGATTTTTGGTCAAGATCTTGTACTGACAATGAAAGAGGTGAGCACTCTGTAAAGTCTCCTCCAGCACATCCCAAAGACTTTCACTGAGGTTAAGGTCAGGACTCAGAGGTGCCAATTCATGTGTGAAAATGATTCTTTATGCTCTCTGAACCATTCTTTCACAATTTTGATGAATCTTGGCAGTGTGATCCTGGAATATGGCCATGATACGTCTTTCTACATGGTTATTAAAGAACTAAAAAGCTACACACTTCATCTTTTAAGATTAAAAGAACTGTTGCCAAACATATAACATGCTAGAAACATTATAATCACTCTAATAATTATCCGCTCATAGACTCTTATGTATTTGCCTATTAAAATCTAAACAGCGACTTTTTTTTTGGCCGGGCAGTGTATATTGTATGAATGAATGAATGAATGAATGAATCATTAACACTAACTCCTTCTCTACCCCATCAAGGATTGAAGTTAGTTAATTAATGATTCATTTATTCATCCATCCATCCATCCATCTTCAGTAATTGCTGGTCAGGGTCCCGGTGAATCTGGAGCCTACCCCTGGGTAACACTAGCTGGCTGAACAGTTCACTCCAGATAGGATGCCAGTCCATCGCAGGGCAACATTCACACACATTCTTACCTAGGGGCAATTTAGCATAGCCAGTCTACCTACATGCATGTTCTCTGGAAAGTGGGAGGCAGAACCCGGAGGAAACCCACATGAATACAGGAAGAACAGGCAAAACTCCTGAAAATACAGTAGCCCAAACTCAGGATCAAGCCCAGGACCCTGGAGCTGTGAAGCAGCATCATTACCCACCACCAACCTTCCCTAGTGTTCATGATGTACACTATATGGCCAAAAGTATGTGGACACCTGTCCATAACATTCATATATGCTTTTTGAACATCCCATTCCATATTTCATCTCTCTGCTGTTATAATAACCTCCACTCTTCTGGGAAGGCTTTCCACTAGAATTTGGAGCATTGGGATTTTTTGCTCATCAGCCACTAGTGCATTAGTGAGGTCAGGAAAGGAGGCCTGGTACACAGTCAGTGTTCCAGTTCATCCCAAAGGTGTTCAGTGGGGTTGAAGGACTCTGTGCAGATCACTTCACTTCACAGATCACACCAGCCTTGGCAAACCATGTCTTCATGGACCTCGTTTTGTGCACAGGGGCATAGCCATGCTGAAACGTGTTTGGGCCTCTTAGTTCTAGCAAAGGGAAACTGTAATGCCACGGCATACAATGACATTTTATACAATCATGTGCTTCCAAAGTTGTGGCAACAGTTTGGGGAAGAACCACATATGGGTGTGATGGTCAGGTGTCCACAAACCTTTGGCCATACAAGGTAGGTTTTTTTTTTTCAGTTCAGAAATGTTAATGGCATGTTTACCAATTACTAAAATTCATTAAAATCATTATACATGTCATTTTCTATTATGCAGGCCCGGGAACAACAGCAACAACAAAACACAATAAATGATTGATTTAAACTGTGATGACTTCAGAAACATTTTTAAAGGTGTTCCTAGATAAGAAAAAGAATTGGAGTAAGAACAAATTGGGACCAATCTCAAAAATGAGCAGATCCTTACAGCCAGAATATGAGCAGTATGTAAGTGTTAAAACGCTGTGAAAACATGAGACAAACGTTGCAGTGTTTACAATCCCTTCATGAGCGTGGGGCCTAAAAGAGGTCACGTGACTTTACCTTTGAAGCCGGAGCCACGCCTATATTTACTTACGGTGAGTTCAAGTCAAGTCGGAGAGATTGGATTTACGAGTTGAACGCACATGAACGTCACCAAAAAGTCGTAATTACGAGTAGGAAACTCGGTATTTTCTTTGAACTCCGAGTTTCCAAGTTGGGGCTGCGTCTCAGTAAGACAAACATGATGGAGTCGGTGGATGCAGCGTCTGTATCTGACGGTAAATTAGTTGAAACTGACTGGGTATTTAGCAGTTACTTGTCTTTGTCAGGGTTTTTTTTTTCACAATAAAACAAGCTAATTGCATGCACAAAATACGATAGCATTGTACAATTACAGTTTACGGTGGCTTCCTAAATTGATTAAACACATAAAAAAGCAAAACGCACCTGATGCGCATTCTTTGTTCTTCATTTTCTAGTAGAGTTAACACACCTTGCTGTGTTTTTTGTAGTCAATTAAGAGAAGGTACACCGCCATCTTGCTCCGACCAAAGTGACCTGAACGCACCTGACGTCGTAATTACGACTTCCCAACTAGTAAATACGAACTTCCCAGGAGCACTTGAACACACAGTTACTCACTGGTGAATCCCGCCCACTTCTCTGTCATTTTAGACATATGAGGGTTACACATTGTACAGTCAGACAGGGAAATAACTCCAAGAGTAAACTGTTCTATTTATCCGGCTTACTTAAATTGATTTTGCTTCCTGTTGAGAGAAAATGAATGTATTCGCTTAGAACCGAGAACCATAGCGGCGGCTGAGTTTAATTGAGCCAGATTGTTGTTATGTGAGTGGATGAAGACGTTACCGCCTGGGGGTTATTATTATTTATTGGCGTAAATATGAATATGGCGATGCTGGAGAAAAGTCCGTTATCGGTTAAGAGTGACCTTTTACATCTGCGCTGGAGTCAGGTAGTGAAAGAACAACAAGCTCGGCTGAGTCCAAGCCGAGGGGACGCACCTGTGCTGAACCAACACACACCGCTGTTTGGAAAGAAAAGCTCTGAGGTGGTGAGTGTGCTCTGAAAACTATTTATCCAGGCATTACACACTGCATGCAAACACCTCGGCTATGAAAAGTGCTCCAGCTCCTCTGCCTGTTTCACTAATGTCGAATGAATGACACACACCGAGTGAGTGACCGAGTTCATGAGACTCACTGTCCTCGTATTTTGTCAAACAACTTCAGGTTTGACCACATATGAGCATATCAGGTGCTGCTAAATACTCTTAAAGACATTAAAATGCTGTGTTAGAGTTCACTTCTTATTAAAAGTTACAAAAGTAAGTAGCAAAAAACAGCAACAACCAACAGACAAGCTTACCCTTAAGGAAAAACTCCACCCTGAAACACTTTAAATATGTTTCTGTTGGAATATTTGTGGTGTGCTTAGCCATTCTGCTGATTTGTAGAATATAGGTGCTGTGTTTTCATTTTTTTTTATGTGAGAAGTTAGTGCTTGTGTGCCACGCTGACGTCATTTGGGGGACATTGCTAGTATAGTTACAAAAGAGTTTAATAAGAGATAAAATTTTAGCTCTGTTTCTCTTTTGTTTCTAGCTCCTAAAAGCAAAAGAACAAGAGCTTCTTTTTTCACTCACCATTTTACAGCATCGTTCACCAACATATTAATGAGAAATCCAGTGTAGAATTAGAGGAGATAGCAAATGTCACAAAAAATGGCCAAAAGTTTGTGGACAATTAACCATAACACTGATATGTTGAACATCCCATTCCAGATTTAGGTTTCCTTTGTTGTTACAATAACCTCCACTCTTCTGGGAAGGATTTCCACTAGATTTTGGAGCGTGGTTGTGGGGATTTGTGTCCATTCAGCCACAAGAGAATTAGCGAGGTCAGGCGCTGATGTTAGGCGAAGAGGCCTGGCAAGTAGTCGGCATTCCAACTCAATCCAAAAGTGCTCAGTGGGGTTGAGGTCAGGACTCTGTGCTGTTCACTAGAGAGTTCTTCCACCTTTCCACACCAGCCTTGGCAGACCATGTCTTCATTGACCTCACTTTGTGCACAGGGGCATTGTCATGGTCGGACATGTTCGGGCCTCTTACTGCTGAAGGGAAATCTTAATTCTACAGCATACAAAGACATCCTAAACAATTGTGTGCCACTTTGTCAGGTGGTCCACATACTTCGCTGCTCAGGTGTCCACATACTTCTGGCCATATACTGTACAGTGCAGTTGCACTGAGTTACGGCAGAGACTCAGCTCGGCTAGTTACTGATCTACGAGATGACGAGCGTTAAGGCTGCACAATATATTGAAATTATTGAAATATCGCAGTTGTAAATATAATGATATGCATATCACAAGGGCTTGTGATAACTGAATGATTTTAATACTTCAAAAGCTTACAAAAAAATCAAAGTTTTAGGGCGACGCAGATAGCACAGAATGCTTTCTTTTCCTCAAAAGAACATGAAACATGTATGTTGGTTATGTCGTTTTCAGTTTTTAAATATATAAATATAATTTAAATTGATTTTACACACTTATAGCATTATCATACTGCATATCACATTATTTAGCAAGATAATGCATATCGCATTTTTCTTCAGTATCATGCATTCCTAACAAGCATGATGATTGTATTAGCTTGAAGAATTTGAAGCTTTAGAATTTTATCTGTTTGAACAGCATACGGATAAGAAGATGAGAGAGCTGGACAGAGGGAAAGGACTAGCGTGCTGCTCTCTTTAGGTAACGATGAAGCAAGGGTTAAATCCTACTTGCCCCATTATCAGCAGGTAGTCAAAATGCTGAACAAAATGATGAAATTCAACTCAAAATTTCAATACAAAGTAAAGTTAGCAAGATCAAGTTCATTTAGAGTGGATTGCTCTTAAAGCCTTCTTCAAGGCAAACTCTGCTCTCTACTTTCCATAAGCCCTTAGAGCACCACTAGTTGGATATCAGCCCTACACTAAAATTAGGCTAATTCGCTAACACATTTACCCTGACAAAACATCCAGCTGTTGCAGTGTTCCCCATATCTGGTGTTTGTCCTGCACATCTTAATGCTTTTCTGCTCCAGCTCACCTCTACCAACTCTCTTACTAATCAATAATCTCTGCATGAGGTTAAAGTGTGAGTTAAAAGCAGGATAAATACTAAACTATGCAGGGTAAAGTGCTATATTAACAGCTACAGGTAAGTTATTACTATTAACTGGGTGTATACTGGGTAATTACTCAGTAATAATAATAATAATAATAATAATAATAATAATAATAATAATAATAAAAACAAATGGTTTGGTAGTTCATTATGAACTAAGCAGTAATTACCAAGTGTTAAATCTCACCTGGAGAAATGCTAGCTAAGCAGTCATTAGTAATGAATTATGATAACTCCTTAACTCCTAAGAAAGAACCCAGTAACACTTCATTCATGTTCTGACAAATGTGGTAATATTTGTAAAAGAGATCTTGGAAGTACAACACATAGACAGATTGATGTATTTTGTGAGCCATGTCTATGTGATTGGTGATTATTCAGAAAGACGGCTGACACATGTACTCCTCCAGAAAAGAATGACGCTAGATAAGAAATCTATTCTACTAGACATTAGAGTTTTATACCACCACATATAAAAGTTCAACAAGAGCTCAGAAGGCAGAGTAGTGAATAAGGGGTGTGTTGACCTCTGCCTCCTCTGAGCAGGCCTTTTTATGTTTGTAATAATAAAGGATAAAAAAGATTTATATCGTAGTTACTGAAATGTTGGTGTAGGCTACTTTGCATCAGCTAGTAGTTCCTCAATAGGTAGATACGCATTTGAGAAGCTGATGTGATTAGTAAGTAATCCTTAGTTAATCGGTAATTACTGCTTCATTCAGAAATGAAATACGAAACCATTACAGTATTACTGCATACCCCATTTGAGTATGCAAGCTTTAATTGGCCTAGAGTTGAAGGCAAACCTGCTTGGGCTGATTTCTAAGGCAATGATATTGAGTTTAGTAATCCAATTTAATAATTAGTAATCCAGCAATCCAATACTGTATTACGAATATTAGCACTGCATTAAGAGGTAACACACTGAAAGAAGACTGAATGAATTATAATACATTACATGAGAGACATAGAGCAGTTATTCATTATTCGTCATTTGTTCGTTAACTACTATGACTTATTCCATAACTGCAGTGAAACTAATATTAAAGGTGTGTAGTTACAAGAGTGAGGAATGTAAGTCTGACCCAGTTGACACGGTTAAAGGGTTTAGGGGTTAAGCCTAGTGATTTTATCTATGAAGTACTACTGTATGTTAGCTAGTGTGACATGCAGTAAAACTTTTTTGCCCAATTCATCATTTGTCACATCTGTGAATGGGGTCAATAGTCTGGATTAGCTGGCTGTGTTTATAAATGAACTACTGTATAAAGCTGAGTTTTAAGGTAAGACACAGCAGACAGTGTGTATTGTTCAAAGAGACAGAGAGCCATTGTTTATAGGGCTTTTAACCTCTGTTTCTCCTTGACAGATTGCATCGGAGGAGCAGCCACCTGAAACCATCAGCTGTCTCATCTCGGACACCAGGCACAAGGTAAAGCAAGCATTTTTCTACACTGTCATTGTTTTTGGTTCTTGTGTGACCTGAAAATCTGGTTGGCTTTCTTGGGTATGTCCAAATTCACGTCAGCAAGTTTGGACTAGACTTTGTTGTGTGTATCATGTTAATCAGCGGTGCATTTGTTTTTTTTTAATCTGATCACTTGTGAATATCTCAGAGCGAGGATGATTATCTCATATATGCTTAACATCAGAGGAACTAACTTCAATGTGTGCCCAAGGGTTGTGTGCACACAGCCAACAGATAAAAACCACATCTTCAGAGAACATGACATTTGTTGTCTTTTGCTCTACTCATATTTTCAGTGTCAATATTCTTTCTCTGGGTTGTAGGTTTGTGTGCAAAATGTGCCTTGTGCTGGTCGTGCACTCAGAAATGCTTTTTTATCTAATGGACAAGAAAACTGGAAAGCCCATGTGAAACTAGCCAGAATCATCAAGTAGGTTTAATCTTAATCAGAAGGTTTTTATTTACTAAAATGTGTTACAATTGATTATTCAGTTAAATATATGACAGTTCAACTCTTTATAATGCCTTATGATAAAGTTGCCTTACATACGTTTAATAATTGGAATCTTAAATTATAAGAATTGTAAATCTAAGACTATATTGACCCCATACTGAAAGTATTATATCATATAGGTTTGTGTTGATCGTTTTATGGTTATGCTTTGACCTCTGACACACGGTTTTAAGTAACCATGTGGTGTCTCTTTGTTTTGTGTCCCTCTTGTTATATTACAGAAGGAGTTTTATAGGACAGGAGCTGGTGCAGTGGCTGACGGAGCAGTTTGTGCTTGTTGAAAACAGAAATGCAGCTGCTAGAGTCTGGAATGTTTTGCTGGAGCTGGGCATCCTGCTTTCAGGTATATGCAGGAGACTTACTTCATGTGGTCTAGTTATTACAAAAAAAAAAATTCAAGGCAGTGGTAGATGGGTTCAAATGACATTGTGTTGGAACTGTAATATGAACCAGGTAGTTGACTAGCTATCCAAGCCTGCTGATGCAATTGCCTAATTAGGGAGGCATGGCATAGTTCATTATTGAGACAATTCGTTGAGGCTATAAACTGAAATGGTCAAGGTAAAGCTAGTTATACTTGTCCGCAGGAATGTCTACCAATCTTAGCATTTTCTGAATGTCGAAAGTATGAAAATGAAAGGTAATATGAGGCACATAAAATAGCTTGTTTACTTCTTGAAAAACAAAGCAAGACTGGTAAATTATTACACAGGGTTTCAGAAGGAAATATTGTGTCATAAGGATATTGAGAGATATTTCCCCTCAGATGGATCACCAACGGTAAATCAAAACTATAATACCTGAACTCAGCCAACACTTCTACCTAACCACTTCCTCAGTAAACATGTCATACACATTGAAAATATTAATAATAGTAATATTACATAACAATAACTCAAGATGGTTATGTCAGTTTTTACCATTGTGGTGAATCCTTTTGAATGAGAGGGGATTCGCATACAGAGTTTAATGATACAAGATTTGAATGCTTTTTTATAAATATTTTCCACATTCACTGTTTTAAATTCCCTGGACATAACTTCAGATGTCATGCACATTAACACTGAGTAATACTGTGTTCCAGTGGAAAGGCAGGCAGTGTTCGAAGACTCTGAAATGTTGTACCAGTTCTCCTTTGAGGAGTGTGAAGCCCAAAGCTGTGAATTTAGAAATCAGAGCCAGTGGCAAAATGGAGTGAATCTTCTCTTACGCGTGGCACCTCACACTCCGCTCCGTGTGTCCACCCCTAAACCGTGAGTACTAGATGAAATCTACTCGATATCATATTTTATATCAATTATATTATCTTTGTGCAGAGGAATGTCTTTGCTATACGCTGAAGACATTTGGGTTTGAGATCAAAAGATGAATATGAGATGATAGATCAAAATTTCAGCTTTCATTTCCTGATATGTACATCCAGATGTGTTAAACAACTTAGAACATGGCACTTTTGGTGGAACACCACCCAATTTTTAGGTGGCCAAAAATATAAGAACAGATAGTCTTAAAGTAAATGAAAGTAACACTTAATATTTGGTTGCATATCATTGGCTTGCAATAACTGCATCAACCACTGACATCACCAAACTGTTGCATTGTTCTTTTGTGATGCTTTTCCAGGCTTGTACCGTAGCTTCTTTCAGTTGATGTTTGTTTTGGGGGATTTCTCCCTTCAGTCTCCTCTTCAGGAGGTGAGATACATGCTCTGTTGTGTTCTGGTGATTGACTTGGCCAGTCTAAAACCTTCCACTTTTCCCCTGATGAAGTCCTTTGTTGTGTTGGCAGTGTGTTTTGGGTCATTGTCTTCCTGAATAATGAAGTTTCTCCCAATTAGATTGGATGCATTTCTCTGTAAATTGGCATTGTTTTTGTAGGCTTCTTAATTCATTCTACTGCTACCATCATGAGTTACATAATCAGTAAAGATTAAGCCCATTCCAGAAGCAGCCATGCAAGACCAGGTCATAACACTACCGCCATCATGCTTGAGCAATGAGCTCATATGTTTTGGATCATGAGCAAATTCCAATCTGGCCTTCCAGTTCTTACTGCTGATAAGTCGATTTTGCATGTTGTGGTATGGCTTCTATATTTCTGCTCCTGGGGAAGTCTTGGGGAAGCATGCTCAAAGCATGGTCAAAGTGAGAACTGCAACAAGTGTTAATAGAGGCCCACTGGGGCAGGTATCCCTCTGCCCCATGCCAAAAAATTATGTCAAATTGGGGTAGTAAAAATAGTCAGTGTCCTCCAAGATCTTGTTTTATATTTACATTTACATTTATGGCATTTGGCAGATGCCCTTATCCAGAGCGACTTACAATAGTGCTTTGAAGTCTATCAAAAATACATTCTGATATTGGCCCACTAGGTCACAAACTAGGAATACCATCAGTCCAAAACTCTGTTGAGGAGGGAATTTTTTTTTTTTTTTTTTGTAAGTGCTAACTTAAGTACTTTATGAAGAGGTAAGTCTTTAGACGTCGTTTGAAGACTGCCAGTGACTCGGCTGTTCGGACATCTAGGGGAAGTTCATTCCACCACCTTGGTGCCAGAACAGAGAAGAGTCTCGATGCAAGAAGAGTCTCAATGAAAAAAAATTTCTGCAAGCAAAGGCTAAGTGTAAGTGCAGACAGTGTGTCTATGATGTACAAGGGCTAAGAAAAAGAAGAAAAAAATGTGTCTCCCTCTGTTACGATCGCCAGCTGGAGTGCCCACACACCTTTTGTGTGGTTTTTGAGATGTAGTTGGGCTGGAAATTGGGTGGTAAAACACCATCAAGCACAGTAAATCAAAGATACATCTAAAGCCACTTAAAATGAGCTGCTAGATTGTACTCTGCATGACTGTATGTTGTTGACTCTCAGCTGCCTATTACAGGGTTAAAAATTCACTAAATAGTAGCCTATAGCATAAGTCAAGTGTAATAGTCTCTTGAATTAGTTTTGTTTGAGGCTGTGTCGTTATTAATGTTGTCCTGCCCCATCAAAAACGTATGGTCATAAACCCCTGCTGCTTTTTATGCCTGATGTCACTTGCAGCACAGGATGACTGTATTAATTAACAAATGACTGTGTTAACACCAGAGCTGTCTGGGGTCACATGGTGCTTCACATCAGTGACACTGTGTTACTTTGTTAATGTGAATACAGCTCCTGATTGTCACATTTATGAACATTAAATTTCGCTAACAGCTTTCCCAAAAACTATAAAAGCGCAGTAATCAGTAACATTTTTATGCCTGGAAATTAGACTCAGATTTGCAGTTACAACACTTACCAGCAGGTGTCTATATGTTATAGTTCAATAAGTGCATGCAGTCTCTTTTGATTTTTATGCTTTTTATTCCCTTTCTCTATTTCTCTTGTACTCTTTCAGTTTGCATACAGGCTGTTCACATGAAGATTTCCAGTTTTTAAATACTGACTATATGAATTAAAGCTCTTTGTGTGGATGGAAAGTTTATTACTGGTATCAGCACATTTTGAATGCATCTGTTTTGGACCGAGTGTATATAGGCATTAACCTAATGTCTTCTATCTGAGCTATGATAAAGACTGGAATGTAGAGGCACGGGTTGACTATTATACAGACAGGAAGGGAATAGACCTAAATTAATGTTTTAAGTACATGCTCTCTTTCTGTCTAGACCACACCCACTTTCAGTTTAAATCCAAATACAGATCGGTCCATTCATTCTCTTTTGAGTTGTGGGGGAGTGGGGGGGCCTGGAGCTTAGGGGCACAAGGCGGGACACACACACTCATACACCCATTCACACACTGCAGACAATTTGGAAATACCAATCAGCCTACAATGCATATCTTTGGACTGGGGGAGGAAACCCCCAAAGCACAGGGAGAACCTGCAAGCTCCACGCACACAGGGTGGAGGCGGGATTCGAACCCCCAATCCCAGAGGTGCAAGGCAAACATGCTAGCCACCGTGCCCCCCAATACAGATAAAGTTAGAAATATTTAGAGCTCTAAACAGATACAGATACTGGCATTGTGTTACACCCCTAATGTGAAAATGAAGACAAGTAGATGTTTGCCTTTACTTTACAGTTGCTCTAGGTTTAATGCTGTTATATTATGCCATATGCTTAAACACTGAACAGCGAGGTGTCTTGTTAAATTGTGTATATGTCTGTCTCTGCAGGTGTGAGGGAGAGCATAAGAGAAGTTCTCATGCCTGTAGTCCAGTAGATGTTGTCCAAATGAGAGCCCTGGAGCACCTCACATCAAGGGTAAGGAAAAACCACAACTCCTGGAACAGTTGGTCTTTTTAACCTAATGCTTAAATCAGAGCTATAGTTATTCATATAATGTACCAATTCAATAGATTCAGTACACTCAGTGTTATAAAGTACAACTACTGCAATTAGTGCAGAAACACATCAAAGCGTTTAAAAAAAATTAATTATATGAATTACCAGGCTGACCACTATAAGCGTTCTTCATACAGTAATTACAGGATTATCATTTTTATACTTTAGGACTAAAATTAGTTGTATGCAATATATTACAATATGTATATGTTCCTTCTTGAGTGAGTCCGTAATTAAACCCACGTGTACTTGGTCAAACTTGACCACTCTGAAAGTCAGCTTGTTCAGTGCACTGATTGTACTTTACTGAGGCAATACTGAGCTCACTTTGCGTCCAGCCATTAAGCAAATGTTGCAGAACTGCCCCTCGAGGTATGATTGTGTACTGGCAATCACCTTGGCAATAGACATAGAAAACCTTGCATGTCCATGTTTGTGCATCCAGAATATGATGGAGGAGAATATTGATTTAATTATTGATTATTGTATAAAGCTGAGTTCAATGATGTAATTATATTGATATAATTGATTTAGTGAGTCTGGCATGTCTACATGCTGTGTGTAAGAGACCAGCACGACACAAGATAATACCGCAGACATTGTCACAGCAAATGTAGCAGCAGGAAAAAAAATGCAGATATGTGCCTGTGGGTGAAAAAAGTTACACCTGAGCTGGGTTTGAGGATTCACCAGGGTAAGAAAATGTGCTTGAGAGAAGAAAGACAGAGGCCTCTCATTGACTACTTACGGCACAAAGGGTCAAATCAGTCGAGTAAAGTGCAGCAGCTGGACGCAAACCATAGCTTGCAGCTATGTAAACAGAGATGGCAATGGACCCAAGCATAAACCACTTGAAAATCACCCACTCTGATCCAAGGCGTCGTAACCCTCTCACAATCCCATCAGACATCCCACCAATTCCCCGCCCAGAATGTCACCTTAAGGACAGCCCTCCAATATGGAAAGAGGTGGAAAACATAGTTCAACGGGCAAGAACAGCATCTCCTCCAGTGCCTAATGGAGTCCCATATAAACTTTACAAGAATGTGCCAGATGTCTTGAGGCCTCTCTGGTGGCTTATGAGAACAGCATGGCAGAAGAGGATAATACCCAAAGTGTGGCATAGGGCAGGTGGGGTCCTAATCCCAAAAGAAAGGGATGCAGTGAACATCAGCCAGTTCCGACCAGTCTCCCTGCTGAATGTGGAGGGTAAAATCTTCTTCAGTGTCGTTGCATGGAGGACGTCTAAATATCTGCAGAGAAACAAATCCGTCGATATATCTTTACAGAAGGCAGGGATATCAGGGTTCTCCATGTGCCTAGAGCATAGGAGCATGATCTGGCACCAGACCCAGTTGGCAAAAGTGGAGAAGAGGGACCTCTATGTAGTCTTTCTGGACCTTGCCAATGCCTTTGGATCAGTGCCTCATGAACTTCTGGGGTCTGCCTTCCTTTTTCTCCGCATTCCAGACACCTTCACAGCCTTGGTAAAAGGTGGATTTACCACCTCTTGGCAGCACCTGGAAATAGGCATCATGGCAGGATGCACAGTTTCACCTCTGGCGTTCACCATGGCCATGGAGGTCATAATCCAAGCCTCAAAATGGGTTGTGGGTGGCCAGCGGGTTGACTCAGGGCAGCGGCTCGCTCCTCTCAGCTTTCATGGACAATATTCCAACTCTAACCACCACTGTTCCATGCACTAGGAGACTGCTTGGAAAACTGGAAGAGACCATCAGCTGGGCCCGTATGAAGATAAATTCACAGCATCTCTATTGTCAAGGGAGTGCTCATGGACCTTAAGTTCTTCATTGGAGGTGACCCAGTTCCAAGTTTGGAAGGTGGTATGATGCAAACCTGAAAAACAAAGACCAGGTGCAACAACTGCAGAAGGAGACCAGCAGTGGCCTTAAATCCATTGAGAGCGCTCAACTGCCCAGAAGATTGAAGATCTAGTTTTTTTTAAGACCCCAGCTGAGCCCTGAGATAACCTAGGAGACGATAGGACACAGAGGGGTGATTCTGAGATGCCAGAGTTTGCCATTGAGCCCTCTGGAGGCGTAGTGGGCTTATCAAAGAAACTTCAAGGAATGAGGGTGCCCACTTGTGCAGAACCCTATGATCCATTTTAGATCAAATCCATCAGTGTGTTGTCTGAGCACACACTTCATTAGAAGAGAATAGGCATGAAGAAAACCTGACCTTTTGTATAAAGCAGTTAACATGATCAATATCACAAATTTGCTTACATTTAAATATGAATCTAGAAATATAATATAGTATATATAATAAAAAATTATGAAATATGCTATACTTCCAATTATTAAATTAATATCCTTTTAAACTTAACTTTAGTTCTAGCTTGACAGACTGGCCAGACAGATACTATTGACTTGCACCATTCAGTTTTCATGAGAATGGAAAGAAACAGTGGAGAATTTTTACAGGACATGTTTATCTTCAGGGTTGCGTGGTGGCACAGCAGTAGTAGTGTTGCCACCTCACAGCTCCAGTGTCTCCCATAGGTGTGAGTAAGTGTGTTAATGTGTGTTAATGGTGCTGTGCAATGGATTGGCGTCCCATCTGGGGTGAATTCTCCTGTCTTGTGCCCCAGATCCACTGTGACCAGGGCCAGGATAAAGTGGTCGTTGTTGTTGTTGTTCTTCTTCTTGCGGCTGCCCCCGTTAGCCACAGTGGATCATTGGTCCACATATTTGATTTGGCACAGTTTTTACACCGGAATACAGTCTGAATTGGACGCCAGTCCATCGCATGCATACACACACTAAAGTACTGTACTGATTCACACCTAAGGACAATTTGGTGTAGCCAGTCCTCCCAATCTAATGTTTTGTGGGAGAACCGGGAGGAAACCCACAGACACAGCCTAAATTGAAACTTCCCACGGACAGTAACACGAGTTCAGACTTGAACCGAGAACCCTGGGGCTGTGAGGCAACAACACTGAATTTCATGATACAATATGTATGCATGCACTAGCTGGTTTGTCATGTACTTTAAATTCTTACTTGGAAGAAAACTTAATTTTTGCAGCATTAACTACCGTAACTTAGCTAAATAGTTGTCAAATTAGTTGCTAGCTGTTATTATTTATCATATAGGTATTTTTAAGCATTGTTAAATATTGGACTCAACTTAATGTTTGGAGGTCTTGGACTGTAATTCATATGATTATGTGCATATAGTGGAGTATCAGCCGCTGTACTATGAGAATCACACATGTACTGTAGCTACAATCAAAATGACTTAAGATCTGTGAACTCCCTGTGTAAGAAATTACAGCACTAGTGGTAAACAGAGAAAGAGACTCTAAGTAGACCTAAAAGTAAGACACAGATTTAGACCAAGGGCATGTTTATATGGTCTCAAGTCCAATTTTTATTCATGTTGAGACAATTGAAACTAGGTACAGTTTAAACTATTGAGACGTAAAGGGCTTTCTTAAGCACCCAACAGTCACCACAACACCCAAGCCTGTGATCGGACCCAGTCACTTAACCACTGACGTACAATTGCGTTGTTATCATTATTACAAGTAGGTCAATCTGTCATGCACCCCTTTGTCACAGCTATTTAGTTTGTGTGTGCCTAAACCTAGCATCGATGCAATGCATGGACTCTCACACTGAGCTACATCCCCTACAAGACTCCATCTCTGACTTATAAAACTTTGAGGAGAGACTTCAGCCTCCTTATGGAGCTGTCTATATCCTTGCCAGGCAACAGATGCTGATTTTCTACATGATATGGTGTTCAGCAGTGTTATTTCCTAACTGCTCACGCAAGTAATGATTCTAGTCCAGCAGTCTAGCTATCATTTGCATCATGTTCTCTATGCTTGCTTAGAGTGGATGATGTCTGACATGAGCCATACATGGTGCTGGGGGCTTCGTTGCTAAAGTGTTTTATTTTAACAGGTGCAGAATGAACTGGCAGCAGCACTGGCTCGAAAAGGAAGGTGCAAATCAAGTAAGACATCTTTTAATTCTTAACTATACCAAAGGGAACTCTAGGGATGATTTTTTTTATTGGATGTTCAAACTTGAAGTTACACAAATCTGCACTTTCAAAAGAGTAATATTATTTCAACAGTAGTGAAGCATGTATTCCCCTACCATATTCTTTGGCACTGTAGTTCATTGTCACTGCCAAAAAGCAAAGAGTTAATTCTTAATAATTTTTTCAGTGATTGAGGACACTTTTCCAGAGCACTCTGTTGACCTCCCACCCTGCACAGTGTCTTCCAATGAGCAAAAGGTATGGTTAAAATCTGGACATCAGTTTGACCATAACTTTGTCTGGATGTATATTGTAAATCTTCTGAAATCATGACATTCATGTATGCGCCAAGTCAGATGTTTTCCCCATGGAGTACCTGAGTGAACATTACCTTGTTCCAGGTAAATAATTAGCCGAAAACTTTACCTGGGAGAAAAAGAAATGAGCTGTTTTGGGGGGATGGTTGAATAAAAGTTAATTAGTTTTCTGTCTGTGGATAATTCTTTTAGGATTAAGAAATAGTTGGTGGTTTTTGGTAACTGGACTGTCAATAGATTACCGTAATATTTTCAATTGAGGCAAATGGTAGTTGTCGTAAGAGAGTCATTACACAATTTTCATGCTGTGTTACAAAACACTGAGTGACAAGCTTTTTAGGTACACCTACCTTGTAGCGACACTGAATGCTCAAAAAAATAAGTCACAGAGTTGCTGTCTGCAGCCCATTTGGTGGTGGACAGTTCTCACTACAGCTAGGGAATGAACCACCACCCAAATAATAGCTACTCAGTGGTGCTTTTTTTGGCTGAACGTTGGGGCAGGGCTGACAAATTAGTAGCAGCAGATGTGCTGCCACTGACAATCAACAGATTGGACATGGCTGCTTATAGGAAGGTTTTATTCATTTTTATTATTTTATAGTAATACAGAAGATTTGATGAGGGTAATTGTTTGGGGGTTTTCCTGCTTGTTTTGTTATTTAGAACATAAAAGACACAGACCCTAAAATATTTACACAGTTCAGTCATTATAGTACTTACTGTATATCAATAGATACATACAAGCTGTATGTCTGTATGTATGTATGTATGTTTTCCTGTATTTGCTTCCCCTACATCCCTTTTTGGAATTTGATCGCGGCTTGATAGATGTAGGTACAAAATTATGAAGTCATTACCACTATGAAATGACGTTGAACTCATATGGGATGATGCAGTGAACTAGAAACATGTTAGAGAAATCAAAATTATTTTAGATTGTAAAACCTTAACCATACACATGACCTCTTCTCACCCAGGTGGCTTTTCAACTGCTGCTCACAGGTTCTAAATTAAATCTTCTTATTAAATACATTTTGATTAAAAACAAAATGTATAAACAGGCATTAACTTCACTATTTACATTTGTCTTAAACACCCAAAAGCCTTTACCTAAATCAATCAAGTATGTCCAAGCTTATGACTGGTAATGTATCTACAGTGTGTATCTATAGTACGTTTGTCTAACAAACTGGCCAGTATGGACAAATAGTGTATGTGTGTGCTTATAACCATAGCGTTATCGTGTTCATCATTGAAATAAAACGCTGATCCTCTTTTATCTTTTACACACATCAGGGTGAGAGCGAGACTTTAACGTATTTCCCCTTTGTCACTCGATATTGTTCATTGTTGTCCATATTCAGATGTGGTTTTAGACAAAGTGTCCTGGAATGTGAAGTGTTCCAGTTATGTTGAACAAGTCTGCCCAGTATGAGGTTAAACTCCTTTATATAGGTTATACAGACTATGCCTTTTGTGTGGCTAGTGCAAATTCCTTTCTGTTTCCGTCACACAAAAGGATGAGGTCATCAGTGTTACATCCTGTAAGCCTACTGGTCATATGTGTATGTGTGGGTGGGGGTACATGTGCAGGTGTGTATGTTGATGGAGAAGCACTGGTTAAGGGAACAGTCCCGAATTACTGTATAGATTACTGTAATACCTCCACAATCCAAATGAATGGAGGCTATGTCTGTAGTCATTCTTTTACTGAAACACATAATATCTGGTAAAGGTCCCACTGCAGCCAGACACACACATATCATCTTGATTATTGATACCTTGAGTATTGATACACTATGTTGAGTGCATTCCTCTGAAAGAAATTCCTCTGCAAAGTTTATCCTTTACAAGGATTTTGGTTCTGTAAGCCAGAGAGAATATTATATAGTGTATAGGACCACTGTCCTGTTCTACTCTGCGTTCTCCCAAATGCAGACTTTTACAAATACACAGTAACATACCCTCCCAGACTCACTGCTGGTCAGTCTCCCACTTTCAGGACATTGTGAAACTTCCTATTCACGACTGGAGCCACTGGCAGATGTTTCCTGGCCACCCCCACTCTTGTTTTGTGAATAAGAGAGAGAGGGAGACTAAGGGAAAGAGAAATACAGGTTCCCTCTCATGAAATGTCTAGTGAGATTCTCCTATCCCAAGCTGTATACCATAACCCCCTGCACTGGATTAGAGTAGCCAGAGCTCTCTGACTCACCTGAAGAAATAGGAAGCAGTGTACTGGCTTGTGGGTAGTGTGTGTGCTGAAGCTCCATGGCATGGGACTGTGGTCTGAGATATGTGTTCTCTGTGTCCCCTGCACTTCAGCAGGGCCCGGGGACTGGATTACGCAACAGAGAGGACATGAGTCGCATGGAGATGGTCCAACGACTAGCCAAGGACGGATGCCGCCTGCTCCACAGCCCGCTTAAACCCACTGAACGACCAGCTGAGGTGAGTCAGCGTATACACACACCGTACAGACACACTCTGACATCAGCATATGTTGTGAATGAGGTTTTAATGTTTGATAGTCCGTGTCCTAATGACTCTCCAATTTTCACCCTGTAATGTGTACTTGAATGAATATAAATGCACTTTGGAATATTTAATTATACTGAGTTAAACATTCAAAACTGGTCTTTTCTTTGAAATAAGTTACATGATTTTCATTTGCATGCTTTTTTTTTTTTGCAATATCAGACTCTATAACAGATACTATTATCAGGGTCTACCTTTAGGGTAGGAAGGAGCTGAATTTCTGTGTTCAAATAAGGTGCCAATTAATTATCACATGCTCCTTTCTGATTGGTCAATTTCACTGAGCTCCCAGTTCCTCATTTCTTGTCATTTGCTAGTTATATTAACAATAACAGGAAAGTCTGACCTAACTGCCACCTGGATCAAGACTGGATTGAGCCAGTCTACCTAATAATATACCCAGGCACCAAATCGTTTTTTTGTTTGTTTTTTGAATATAAATGCCTGTGTCTTGCTGTGTCCTTTCCTTTGCAGAGATCCATTGTATACCCTGACAATAAAAACTTGTTACAAGACATGTAAAAACTAAAATCACACCAGTGCAATCAGGTTCCCTGCCTTATTATTAAATTCAGTTTTTATTGTTAGCTTTTCACTGATTCAGTGGTTATTATGGGCTCAGCCTATAATAGCGACTCTGCATTTATTTTTACTATTTTATGGCACTAAAACACAGCCATCCCAAAATATTTTTCACCCATTTCTAACCAAGTATGTGTGTACTTAATCATAATTCATAATGTTAAAATGTTAGCGTGACATGATGTATGTGTATGTATACATGTACAGTTATTACAACTATACATGCACTTGCTGTCCACTTTATTAGGAACACCTCTTCATGCTTATGAAATTATCTGCTCATTCATGCAATCAGCCAAAATCCTACAAATACAGGTCAAGAGCTTCAGTTAATCAAACATTGGAAAGGGGGGAAAAAAATGTGATCTCAGTGTCCGTGCCTGTCGCATGGATGTTGGTGCTAGACGGGCTGGTTTGAATCTTTCAGAATCTGCTGATCTAGTGCGATTATCAAGCATAACAGCCTCTAGAGTTTACATAGAGTGGCAGTCAGGTGGAACCATCATAGGAAGTCTCCGGTAACTCAAATAACCACTCTTTACAAACGAACAGCAAAGCATTTCAGGATGCACAACATGCCAAATGGTGGATAGGCTACAACAAAAAAAAAATGGACAAATTTGCATGATAAACATTTGCATGATATTTTTTTTCAATATTCAGCTGTCCAGTTTCGGTGAGCCAGTGCCCACTGTAGCCTCAGATTTCTGTTCTTGGTTGATAAGAGTGGCACCTGATCCTGATTTCTGTTCAAATATGTAGCGTACAAATGATCTGTTCAGCATCTTACTTGTTTAAAATATTTTTAGTGGCTGCCTGATAATTCTACAAAAATATCTTGTGTACATTACAGGCAAATATTCTACAGCACTGACATGCTTTGATATAAATAATTGTCATATTTTGTATGAAATCTATATCTCATATGCTGGGGTCGTGATCCTGTACAGTGCTAACACGACAGTTCATAAAACTGCGCTATTTGAAGCAGGTTGTTGACTCAAACATGGACATATATGATGCATAGCAAGAAAGTCAAACAGATTATTCTTCATTCCCTTGAGAAATGTTTCTAGTTCGAACAACGCATACTGTATTAGCTAGTTTACACAGTTTGTGATATGATTATATGAATTGACTGGCTTTGTGATACCAAACAGGATACTTGAGATGTATAATTCTTCCATGTGGTTAAAAAAAATGCATCAGTTATCATTTAACACATTAAATCATATTGAACCAGATACAGTATATGTTCTGTTATTCAAATTTGTTGTCTCTGATTAAAACATGACAGTGCTCTGGTGTATGTTGATGCCTATAGCCAAGTACACAGACATTTGGATGCAGTCTGCTCTTTTGATTTAGACTCCCACTTTAAAAGTGCATACCATTCATACTGAATGATGTCCTGGAGTATCTCTGCTTTTACTCAAATGACTACAGCTAACATGGCTGTAAACTCTGGAATGAAACAAATGCCGAGGTTTACTCTTGTCTGTACAAAGTTTGACCTTTGAGTGTTCTTCAGTTCTTAGTTCAGTTCACACTGGCATGTATCACATAATTCATTTCATATAGGCACAGTACACTGTATACTTTAGTGCTGACTCGTGTGAAATATTATTCAACATGAATGGAAAATGTATGTGTCCAATGCCTGTACTAATGGCAACGAGCCTCCATGAATTCAGTGTCAGTGAAAGGAGATGATGAAAGACACACAACATTATTAGACCACTTGATTTCCAGAAGCTTCTGTCTTCCAAACAGTTATATAATTCTGTTTGGATGAATATTGACATTTTGTTTTTTTAATTTTTAATTCGCATATCAAAATGATGTGGAAGATATAACAAGAAACATGATCTAACAGTGCTATTAGGTTTTAGATGCAGTCTATTTTTCCTGCCTACATAGACACAGATAACTTCACTGTGTTATGGAAGTGTACATTTTAATGTCTTTAGCACTGACCCACAGTTTGGGAAGATAAAGAGGTACCCATGCTTAGCTTCTGCATAGCATAGCTCAGATAGTTTACATGTTTCTTCCTTTTAAGCCTGCAGAAAGCAGACATCATAAATTAGTCTAGTCCAATAGTCCAAACTGACTAGATGCAAAAAAAAAAAAAAAAAAAAAAGCCATAGGCTATAACATATCAAACTTGTCATAGTTATGCAATCAGATATTAATCTTCTGCAAGGGGCTCCAGATAGTCAGGGCATGCATGACCTCTCATTCCAACTGACAGTTTTAATGAAGCTGTTTTACTGTGTACTGATGAAGCACAATAAGACCAATGGAGAGGTAAGTGCTTCCCAGGAGGCATAGTACAGGGATGACCTCTGTGCTCATTTCTATTGATCTTTCTCTGAGCTGATATTTCTTGGATATTTCAGACCTTACATTGACAATATACTCTATGAATGATCAGGTACAGTGCCTTGAACATTGTACAGTTTAATTCAAAGGTTTTAAGTAGTGTATTTTTTTTTTCTTAAAAAAAAAAAATACTAGTTTTAAATTTATATTTTGTAACCCCTACCCTAGAAATAACAATACTGAGTCTTTTTCTGAAATGTGAAGACAGTTGTAGAGTGATCCTGGATCTTTGGAAGTGTGCTTATCGTGTGGAAGTGTGATAATCGTCTTGATGAAAGCTCTATCTACATCCCATTCTGAACCTCCTGGCAGAGGCAACCATGTCAGGGCTGGAATAATTAGCATAATTCATGGTGCCTTTATATCGCCTTTACAAGAGGCCCTGAATCACCAGTGATAAACAGCCCCAAAGCACTGATCACTGATCCCAATTCCATGTTTTATAGTGGGTATGAGGTACTTTTTAAAGGTGTTTTTAAAAAAAACATACTTTCACATATGTTCATGACCTGAAGGTTTGATTTTGGTCTCATCTGACCACAAAACAGGATGCCAGTTCTAATCAGAGAAGTTGGAGAAGTTCAGGCACTGCATTTTGTGAGATTTTATCACTGGAGGCTCACTGTATTCAAACATCAAAGCCAATCCTATGGTTTTAGCTATACACTGAAGACATTTGGTTTTGAGATCAAAAGATGAATGTGAGATGATAGATCAGAATTTATTTTCCTGATATTTACATATAGATATGGTAAGCCACTTAGAACATGGCACCTTTGGTGGCAGACCACCCAATTTGTTAGGTGAGCAAAAGTATAGGAACCGATAGTCTTAAAGTAAATAACACTTAATATTTGGTTGCATATCTCTTGCTTGCAGTAACTGCTTCATGTGATGCTCTTCCAGTGCCGTAGCTTCATTCAGTTATTGTTTGTTTTGGGTGGTTTCTCCCTTCAGTCTCCTTTTCAGGAGGTGAAATGCATGCTCAGGTGGGTTAAGGTCTGGCCATTTGACTTGGCTAGTCTAACACCTTCCACTTTTTCCCCATACTTTTGGAGGGGACTGTATTTGAGTGTGAGCCAAATGAAAACCTTAAAAGTAAAGCTTATAAACTAGAGACATTACAGTACATTAAATTTGTGGCTGCTGAAGTAAAATTGTACTACTGGTCCATTGTTCTCAATAGCCTCTTCTACTGCTACCTTAACCATGATACATTTTTGTGTTACCTATGTACGATAAACAATGCAAAGAAATTTCATTTGACTCACCCTTATAGATGCTTTTCTAACAAGGTCCCTATACCTTTTAAGGGAATAAAGAGATCTGGAGCTATCCTTATATTATAATTAGAATAGTTCCCAAACAAGTTCCTTGTATCTCCAAAACACTGCAGGGACTGTGACCCATGACAACAAAAGTGACGCAAACTGCCAAATACGTGTGACATTTCAGCACATGACAAAGTACAGCAACACTGTTAATATGTGGGAAGCTGAGATCATTGTACTCCCAGTGAGCACAAAATGTTTAAACAGCATCTTTGCCAACATTAATGGCACATATAGATTTTGGCCAAAGTGAAGGTTTTTATTACTTTTTGAAGACAGCGAAAATACTATTGTGGTCAGAAACAAAATGTCAAACTTAATTAAACCAAAAAGAGACCAATGACAACTTTGTCTGTGTTCCATTTTAAGTAGGGCAGAGCAGCCCAGTAATGCACGTCCACGGATGTCTCTGGCAAGTTTGTGCAGTCTGGGTTATTCTTTACCCTTTGCGTTTTGCTGTGCAGATAGATGAATTAATTTTCAACCCATCTTTGCGCAAATGAAGTACAATTTCATACCTTCAGTTTTTTCTGCTGCTTGCTGCAAACAGCATGTTATTAGAAACACACTCCTGCAGCAGTTGTGATCTTACGGCACTAGACACAGGCTTTAAACATGCTCAATATGAGGGTTTGTCATTCTACTCACAACTGAGCAGGCAACAAAATTTAGCAGTGAAAGCTCCACCCCAATAGCTTTTTACTTCTTCTGGAGCAAGAACTAAAGACATTCCTGGAGGGCTTACGAGTGGTGCAACAAAAAAGCGTTTACCCTATCCTCCAGAGATCGCGAGTTTGAGTCATGAAGATGCCACAACCATCCGTGGCCAGAGATCCAAGGGAGCAAAACTGGCCATGTTTTCTGGGTGGGTGGGATTATGCACTCTCTCATGCCGCCAGTCAGAGCAAAGCTAGCCAATCATGGTCATCTGTGAGCTTGTGTATGCGGACGAGGGTAGATAGCGCTTTCCTTAGTGTGTATTATGCTGCCGTATGACATATGAGTAGCAGTTCGAAAAGGTGCTGGTTGGCTGGCTTCACGCTTTTTGGAGGACGCACGTGTTAGACTTCAAGAGTTGTTGAAAAAAATTCCTGGGCTCTGGAAAAGGTTCTTATTCTTTTCTAGAGTGTATTAGTGCCAGTGGTCTGTTTACTATGGTAGTGGTCTATTATCTATTAAACATTTTTTCTCGTGATGCAAAACTATGTGGAGCTGTGGGCTTGTGGAGTTGTCCTAGATTGTGTTCTTTAACAGGGTTCTTTTCCTGAGTAAAAGCTAGACTGAGCACAGCGCCTATAGACATCAATGTGTGTCTGCGACAGCTCTAATGGAGTCTGTTTGGAAGGGAGCAACTGATTGTCCCAGTAACAGCCACTTTAATGGGTTAGTTGTAGTTCCAGTATTTGCTGTTGATTGACAGTTGTTGAAGTGCCTCTCATCAATACATCCTGTGTGTGTGTGTGTGTGTGTGTGTGTGTGTGTGTGTGTGTGTGTGTGTGTGTGTGTGTGTGTGTGTGTGTGTGAAAACAAGTGTGATTAAGGTCTTCAGTGCAGTTGGCAATTAGGGCAGAAAAGTGGAAGCTCTTCCAGCCTGTCTGCCTGCTTAAATATACACGTGTTCACTCTCTCTCACACACACACACACACACACACACACACACACACAATAAAGTTGACTGAAGGGCAACTATGGTTCATGGGCAGGATGCATAAAACAAGAGCACATTAACATGCAAATGCACACACACACACACACACACACACACACACACTCTGGTGCATCAGTGACCGTCCGTTTTAATACTGGGCCTGATAATGCAATTGAGAAAGAAATAGATTCCTCTTTGTCCCGTGCAGCAGCGCACCCACATTTACACACCCAGCTGAAAAAGGTTTCTAGTGCAGAAGTATAACAAACCAGTTTATGTGCTGTACATAGAAGTAATCTCCGGAACTAGACCACACTGGTTAAGGTTTGGAAATAAACAGTCCTCTCCCTGCTATATAAACATGCGCAACCACACAGGACTTGGCTAGGAGCAGAATAGATTAGACGTTGCCCCAAGGCACAGCACACACATAAGCACTTCCTAGCAATTTCTTCAGCTTAGAGCACAGCAGAGAAGAATTACCATAAAGAAATCCTCCGGTATTTGTCATGTTAATACTGGACAATGTTTTTTTCCCTGGATCTCTGCAGTAGTTATAGCAATGATTGTGTGTCTCTTCATTGTTATAGAGATTTGATGATCTAGTAAGTAATGGACACACGTAATTGAGTGTATGACGGATTATATGGGTGTATAAGATTGATAACACCCAAGTGATGAGTTGGCAGAGTTATAGCATGACCCATACACCTCCTGTTCCTTTGTTCCAAAGGCACCGCCCTGACAAATGCACACACACACACACACGCACGCAGCTCAGAAAACTACACAGTGCATGACACTACAACCTGAAGCCAGACTACAGTAATTAACTGACACCTTTGCTAATGAACTCATTATTAAAATATGCATAAAGCCATGCGTGAATATGAATGCGGAGGTCTGCATTGTGTTTGTGGATGATAAAATAAAAAGCTGTTTGATGTGGCTGGTGTAATTTGGGGATTTGGAGGGGGTATATATTGATGGAAATCAGGAGGAAAAGGGAATCTCCTTGGTGATAAACTCCACCTCCCTCCCTCACTCTCTCTCTCCCTCTTTCCCTATCTCTCTCCCTCTGTCTTTCTTTCTCTCTCTCTCTCTCTCTCTCTCTCTCTCTCTCTCTCCTTCCTCAGCCCCTCGGTGACGCAGCAGTCCGTGTGTGTGTGAGAGAAAGGAGCCGAGAGATGCTGCTGCTTCAGAGGACTACGTCAGAGAAAGCACCCTCCTCCTCCTCCTCCTCCTCCTCCTCCTCCTCCCTAGCCAGGAGGTGAGCTGCATGAACGCGCGCACACACACACACACACACACTTGGGCGCGTACAGGCTCGTGAGCGCACGCTCTTCCCCTCTCTCACACTCTCCTTTTCTCTTTCTCTCTTCTTCCCTCTCATCACTCTGTCATTTGTTCCCTTCCCTTCATTCTCTCTCTCTCTCTCTCTGTCTCTGTCTCTCTCCACACAAACACACATTCACTGACTATGTGCTGCATTTCCACTGGCTCCCTCACGCCAAGCTCTTTATGCTGAAGTTGGTAAGCAGCGCAGTGCTTGCAGCTTGTCCTCAGGGCTCAGTGGGCACTCCAGGGCTCCCAGGTCAATGTGGTAGGTAAGAGCCGGTTCTAGCATGGGCAGCAAGCGTCCGCTGGAGGGCAGGGTGATGCTGGCGGCGCTGGTGGAGCAGGAGGAAGACGAGGACGAGGACGGTGGCTCGGACAGCAGCAGCGGTGACCGGGTGACGATACCCACCTTTGACGTACCATACTTCCGCTACATCGACGAGGAGGGCACGGAGGATGAGGAGTGGTGCAGCAGCAGCCGCTCACTGTCCTCCATCGAGGAGGAAGACTCCATTGACTCATCTCTGTCTCACAGGTACGCCAGTGTGCCCGCCAGCCCGGAGAAGGTTCTGGAACACCTGCTCAGCCACCTGACGCTGGACGAGGACAGCGGGAGCCCTCAAGCAAGAGAGACAGGTGGGCTCTCATCTCACGCTGTACCCTAGAGAGGCAGCAGAGTGCTGTTTTTAGCCAGACGGATCATTACACTCAGTTTTAACTGCACTCAGTTTACTTTTGCTTAGTTTACAAATGAGGAGTGTGCACATATAAAATGTCAACAGAGCGAGGTTTGGAATTGTTTGATGATTCCCAAGTGTATCTCTAAGCAGAATATGAGTAGTGCCTCCCACGTACAGTTAAAAGACAAGCAGATATACATGTGCTGCACTACTGATGCTAGGTCTCAGCTTCTTATTTAGTTATTTATCTTAAAGTATATTATTTTTATGTAGCAGTAGTGTAACTGTTAGTACATGTATGTGAAAAAGTCCGAAGTCTGAATCTGCTGACAGCTTCTGGGAGTGTAAAGGGTTAAACCGGACATTGCATTATTAACTGGAAATCTTCTCAGCAATGACAGCAATGACAGGATGTCTGTCTTAAAGGAGGAGGTCACCCCCGCTGGAACCAGCTCTTTAACTCTGCTCTGTAAAGCTGGATTTCGCTGATGTTTGGCATGGGATTACAAACCTGTTTTTCACCTGGTCCCCTTCAACCTAAATAATGACCATTTTTCTTCACGTACCCCATTTGGATTTTAAGTAACATTAAAACAAAACCTTTCAATAAATGTTTCTTTGCACGTTGTAAAATATAGTTATTATTCATTTCTTTTTTTTATTTTTAATATTCCAAGCTGCTATAATATGGTTTAACACAAAATGAGCATTTAAAGTGTCTCATTCATTCAGGTATAGGCGAACTTTTTTTATGGAAAAGCTGAGTCCGGTAAATCTTACATTTTTGGTGCTATCGATGATGGACGTGTGCGTAGTTTTTGTGATCCCTCCAGCAGAGACTGAAATGCAAGTCATACTTGAATCACAGGTTGACTGATTCAGAAACATACTGTAGGTCCCTGGTTACAGAGGATTAGAAAAGCTAACTAAAATGTTTATTTTCTAAAACGATATCCAAAGCATGCTACCCATCGAGAGAGTTTGCTTATCCTAATATGAGAATCAGGGTGGGTGCATTATAAGAGCGCTAACATTAATACTTCAGCTACTGATGGTTTGATTATCATCACTTATTCCATTTCTAATAAGGGCAGATTATTCACATTGTCTTTCCGATGACACACACTAGAACTTAGAGATATTACTGTTGTATCTCTTCTCAAGACAGTGTAAGGAGCATGGTTAGAAATTAAGATTAACTTGAACCATGACCAATAAAAAAAATGCCTGCACTACAGAAATGCGCAAATCTTTATGAAGTCAGACTTTATATGCTGTGTTTTTTCTGTCAGTTTTGTTTGCGCTGTTGTTTAACTGCAGTAAGACCTGAAAATGTTGGCATTGATAAATTATTATTTTACTGTAATTGACAACATATTTAAAGGGAACCAGTGTCCAAAATATGCATTTTCATCAGGCAGAGTATATTGTTTTGATAATTAAGTTCAACCAGAGGTTGTCCTTGGTGTGAGTTTGGGGGAGGCCCTGGGAAAGCATTGACCCCTTAAATAAACCTGTTTGATCGAAATATGATGATTAAAATCAAAGGTTTTTAACCAAAAAAGAATAAAGACGACTTGGCTTCATGTGCATCTCACCGGTGGTCTCAGATGGTGGTTGTAGCTGTTAAAAAGTATATAAAAGACCCACGTACAAGCCCTAGAAATGTCCCTGCTTCCCAAAATAAGCCTTTTACATAATATAATGTTCAGTGTAATTTATATTGCCAAAGAGCAATGTGCAATAAATGCAGCAAAAAATACAGTTGGCAAAACCACTTAAAGTTTTATAAAACGCATTAAATCACACAGAAATGTTAGTTCAGAAGGTTAGTGCGCTATTTTAAGAGAAACCCAGACCCAAATCATACCCATCATGACACACGCTTAGTGTAAATTAAGCAGTCGTTTGCAAGACCCTCTGTTTTTGTTAATAAGCTGGAGTTGTTAATTGAGGTCAGCGTCTGGGTGTGTGTGATGTTTGTTGTCTGTGGCGTGTTTTGTTTGTCTCTGTTAAGAGATCATGTCTCAAGGGCTTGGTAGGATTGGAGGTATGTAGTGTGTCATGGCTTATAAAGGGTTTGTTTAGAAAATCCCTTGTTTAGAATGTCCCTTCAAAAAGCAGGGCTTAAATTGATCAGTTAGAGTACCTTAATAATTGCGAGGGGGAAAAACTTCAGATCATAAAATCTGTTTTCTGAAGATACCTTCAGAAAACCTTCTTTTGTTAAAATAACGTGATCCGCGGCTTATACTTAAGATTCTGCAAATGGTATTACAGCATGGAATTACAGTAATACAGTATTACAGCATCGGATGCATCGCATGCATAATACGTTTACATTGTATGGTGTGCGTTTAATGTTCTTGAAGAGTGAACTGCTGAAGTTAATGAAAAAAAAGAGACGGAAGGAAGAGGCCATGTATCTCAGTTCTGCTGATCACCTTGTTCCCCTGTGGTGATGTTTAATCTAACAGTATTGATCCCAATTCTCTCCAGAGGAACCCAGTCATGGTGTAGTTTAAACTCTGTAGACATGGGCTCAGCATAACTGAAGAACGCACAAATGCGTGGACACATAATAGAAAATTTTTAGTTGTTTTGTTATTGTTAGTCATCATTACAAGCACTGTTTGTGAAACCAAAATAATGAAACCTGAATTGGACAGATAATTGTGCTTTATACCACATTGCTATTGAATTCTCAAATCCAATTGGTCAGAAGCTCTGACAGTAGTGTCAGCTTCAAGACAAATCACAGCTTTATATTAATGTGTTCGTTCTGATATGTTATGATTTCTGTAGTAGCACAAGTACACAAGGACTCTTATGGCGGAGGTTCTTATTAGAGTAAATTGTTGATATGGTGAAGTTTTCTGTGAGGAGATATTTATTTATTTATTTCACATTTTTGGGAAGAGTCTCCAGCGCCAGCACATCGTAAACAATAAAGCTGTAACTTTACGTTTTTTTTTGCCACAGAAGAGTCTTCAGGACAGAGGACTTTGTTTTCGTAGGTTTCTCAGTAACATGACAAGCTGTGTTTTATTGTCTTGTTAACTGCAAGAGAGAGAGAGAGAAAAAAAGAGGCTGATTAGGGAATGACTGTTTATAGCTGCTGTAATGTAAGATTATCCTGTTTTGCAGATGTTCCACAACATTGAACGTTACTATAAATGGGGGGAAAAAAACATGAGGCGTCGTTCTTTAATTCATAAGAGATCATAGGTAAATTGCTTTGGTGTAAGAGGAATAAAACCATTCAGGTTGTGCTGTTATTGGAAAATAATCAGCGTCGAGTGTAAACACCTCGCACCAACTTGTTGTTAATTATTTTCTGATAACAGCATGACCCTAAGCGCTTTATTCCTGATTTATTATATTACTGAGCATGATCATTCGGTAGGATATTCAGCCGTGGCTCTTTCTTTTACATGTAGAAAGAGAACGAGCTCACTTTAGCTTGGATGGCTGGGCTAGTCTCAGCATCAGTTCAGCTGAGTGAGTGCTAACCTCATTAAAGCCATTGATGGCTAATCACTTTTGTATTTTCTCTCTCTTTCTCTCTCTCTCTCTCTCAAATCGAGTCTCTGTGGCTGCCGTTCTATGTTTTATGGCTGCTGGTGATTCAGGCTTGACTGCTCTTACAGGAACTGTATCACATTCTCCCCCACATTACACTTTTAATTAATATAAGCAAATGTTCAGATTAGCCAAATCGTATGGTCTGTATGGCATGTTGCATTGGAAGTGAACGTTGTGGGTCTGTACTATGCGCATGATGCGGTGTATGTGTGTATTAGATTAGTGTGCGCCATCTCATCAGTTACATGTATTTCTTTCATTTATTTATAACCGAGTCTTGGTGTTGCTAGGCTATGTGTGGGAGAAAGACTGAGGTAATTTAAGAATAGTCAGAAGAACCGAGTCTACTCTTAAGTGCCTAATGAGCTCTATTTTCATTTCTAGCAGGGTTGTATACACACATTTTAGAGATTTTGGTGTGGAATAAGATAAATTCATAATACCTCTATTGCATTTTGGGTTATATTGGAACATCAGTGTCTGGGATTTCTTTGTTCAGAATGATTTCTGGATGTTGAAGGCGTAGAGAGATAGGATTGTTCAGTATTAGCAGTTGACTGACTGAGGATTGAGGGAATTGCCATTATTATTGTGTGATTGTCATTCTTGGTATGCTTGCACAGGAGTATTGATTTCACCCAGCTGAGGACGAGCTTTTGAGAATCGTTCAGCTCACATGCTGTCATCGTTTACAGGCAAACTGGATTGTGGTCAGAGGAATATGTTGGGCAAAGGGACATAGGCAGGGTTTGCAGGTATTGATTGGCTTGTAGTGGAGCAATGGCGTATTGGTCCTCCTGATGAAGCGCATCTTGCCATCATGATGTTACGTCAGCGTCAGCATTACAACACAACCTCACGAAATTCTCAGAAGGTGAGACAGCACAGAAATACATGACCAAACCTTCTTTCGCTGGTGGGCCATATCTTGCTTTATCATGGATCGCAATAGCAATAAATGCACTAAACCCGATTAGGATTAAACTTTTTTTAATGAGTCTTTCTTATATTGCGTGTGTGTGTGTGTGTGTATGTATATATATACACACATACACACACTACATATGAAAGACTCATTAAAAACTGTCCACTTTAATAGGAACACTTGTACACCTGCACATTCATGCAGTTATCTAGCAGCACGCTGCATAAAATCATGCATATACAGGTCAAGATCTTCTGTTAATGTTCATCAAACATCAGAATGGGGGAAAATGTAATCTCTGTGACGTGACTTTAACTGTGGCATGGTTGTTGGTGCAAGTTGGACTGGTTTGAGTATTTCTATAACTGCTGAGTATTTCTATAACTGCTATAAAAATCCGAAACTTGAGCCAGGTGGGCCACGACATAGATTGACCAATATATGTTCTTGTTACAATGATGCAAATCCAGTGCACCCTAACCCTAACCGTGGATTTTGAAATCGTACTAGATTCCGAATACATGGCCTTTTTCTTTTAAAGCAAATATACTATATGTCTGACTGTTTACTTACCTGAACATCCCTCACTGAAAATCTTTTCATAGCGGAGGGTCATATCTTGTCATTCAATGAGTGAAGATTGAAACTTGAAACTTGAAACTAACAACTGAGAGGCTCATGACTACATATTTCTTATAGATGTGAGACTAGTAGATCAGAATCAATGTTGTCTATCTGTTGTAGTTCGCTGCCCATGCAGAACTGTCATCAGCTTGACATATGAGAATAATATTACTCAGTGAATTCATGCACATCAGTCAGAGCTTTAAGATTGGAGCTGTCAGATCTTAATATGCTGTCTAAGCCTTGATGAGTATTGACAAACTGAGCTATGGTGTTAAATGCCTTGTTTATAGTGGACATGAGCTCTGATTCCACAAGCACAATCAAGCGACTTGCTAATTTAAAGTTAAGTTAATTATGCAAGGCATTCTGGGAGTGTTTTTAGGGAGAGCCTTGGGCTGGAGATCTGGATTTACAGCCTCTATGTGAAGGAGTATTGGCTTTTTTAAGGGGTGAGATGCTGCTACAACATATCCTTTATCCTCCTGTAATGAATTCAGTCACCATAGCAGCAGAGTTCAGGTTGGATGGCTGCTGCTCAAGGCCTGCTGAAGATAATTGGCGAGCAGCAGTCAATGAACAGCAGTAATCCTGGTCCATATGGATGACAGCGTAACGTATTGAAATGCTTAGGTCAGACCGGAGTCACTGATTACACACACATGCACAAGCACGTTATCTGCTGGGAAAATTGAGATAATTTAAGTAAAATCCAAAACTAGAGGTGTTGTGGGTTTGCATGTGCTACATGCAGCAGATCGTTTGCAGCTCTGTCAGTCTCCAGTGCTGCTCATGTCCTGTTGTTTGTAGTATCTAATAATATTTCAGTGGTATTAGAACCTTAGTATTCTTAGTAGTGCTGAAAACATATTCAGCTATTGGCTAATATTCGCTTGAAAGTGGCTAAGATTCAGCTGAATTAGGAACAAAATCATTTGCTCAAATTAACACACAATTTGCTTTTCTTTTTCCTAAAAACATACTGTATATTTTTAGTTACATTAATTGAGTGGATCTAAGAAATGCAGAATATACGGTGGTCTGACATCACGTTGAAATTCTGTTGCTTTTTTCCATTTATAACTGAAAATAAACAAAGTTTAACAAAGTAAAACAAAGAACAGGAAATGTACAAAATCTTAAATATTCAAGATTCAAGATTCTGCATGATTTTTTAGTCACTGTTTAAATGGAATCAAATTTGTGACATTGTGATCTTTGTAA
>CM040975.1:20820600-20825600 GCA_022985145.1 Pangasius djambal | reverse complement strand
TTCTTCCTCTGCTGCTTACCAAAAAAAACTTAAATTATTAATAACTTCAGTCTTAAATTGCTTATGGTCATTTGTCTTGTAATGTAAACAGCGGCATAAGCTTATAGATGATGTGTAAACTTGCCCATGCTGTATGATTCCAGCTCTTAATATCCACCAGTATGGAGTTTCCTGTTTAACAGGTATTTGTTTTCGTTCATTTCTGTGGATGTTTGGTTTATTTTCAGAGAGTCTTCTTGATGACTTTTTGCTGACTTATCCAGTGTTCATGTCTACCAGTGACCTTTGCCAAGCACTTCTTGGACAATATCCTTTTCTTATCCCAATACGCTAGCAATCTCTGTAGCTGCCTTTACTCTTATACTCTAGGTCCTGAGTATTTTAATGGAAGCAGTCCTGTTTAAACACTATTTGCATATCTAAATAGAGTGCATAGGGTGTCTGTGTGAGACGCCGTGTGCATATCTAATGATGCGTGAGTTTTCTTCCAGGCTTCCCCACTTCCAGTCCACAGTGTTTGTCTGAAAGCACTGCGAGCATGCCATTAAAACTGCACTCTTCTCAGTAGTGCAGTACACAATACGTACCCTCGGGCTCTTCCAAATCCTTGTTTGCGTTTGTGTACAATGGATATAAAAAGTCTACACACCCCTGTTACACTGGCAGGTTTTTGTGGTGTAAAAAAAATGAAACCAATATAAATCATGTCAGAACTTTTTCCACCCTCAGTGTGAAATTACAACCTATGAAAATTAAGTGAAAAACAATCAGAAACATTTTAGGGAAAACCTAGTTGCATAAGTGTGCATACCCTTTAATAACCTGATTAACCGCAAATAAAGACCAGCTGTTTCTGTAAGGTTTTCTTGACATCTCCTTGGTTTCGTCCAACTGCTGAAGCCATGGTCTGCAAAGATCTTGCATGTACGGTATCTCACTTGTCGAAAGATTTCAATCAGGAGAGGGGTATAAAACAATTTCCAAAACTTTAGATATACCATGGAACACCGTGAAGGCCATCATCAACAAGTGGAGAAAATGGAGCACCGAAGTGACATTACCAAGAACAGGATGTCCCTCCAAGGACAAGACAAAAAATTACCAGGGAGGCTGCTAGGAGACCAGCAACATTAACGGAGCTGCAGGAATTTCTGACAAGTACTGATTACTCTCTGCATGTGACAACAATCTCTCATATTCCTCACATGTCTGGGCTATGGGGTAGGGTGGCTAGATGAAAGCCCTCTCTCACAAAAAAAAACAAAAACATTCAAGTTCAACTAAATAACCCCAAACTATGTGCTGAAATGTGCTATGGTCTGATGAGACCAATTCCAAAAGGTATAATAATTCCGAAATGTATCTTTGGTGCAAAAAAAGCACATCACCAAAAGAACACCATACCCATGGTGAAGCATGGTGGTGGAAGCGTCATGCTTTAGGGCTGCTTTTCTTCAGCCAGAACTGGGGCTTTTATCAAGGTGGAGGGAATCATGAATAGCTACAAATACCAGTGGATTTTAGTGTGAAACATTCAGGTGTCTGCTAGTAAGCTGAAGATGAAAAGGAATTTCACCTTTCAGTATGACAACGACCCAAAGCATACATCTAAATTAATAAATGAATGGCTTAACCAAAAGAAGATCGATGTTTTTGAATGCTCTAGCCAGAGCCCAGACCTGAATCCTGTGGAGTGACCTGAAGCGGGCTGTGTGCAGGAGACGCCCTCACAAGTTAATGGATCAAGAATGTTTTTGCAAGAAAGAGTGGGAAAATACTGCCAAGGCAAGATGTGCCATGCTGAAAGACTCTTAGCCAAAAAGACTGAGTGGTGTAATAAAGGCAAAAGGTGCTTCAACACAATATTAGTTTAGGGGTGTGCACACTTATGCAACCAGCTTATTATAACTTTTTATTTTTCCTATTTTCCCCTAAAATGTTTTTGATTGTATTTCACTTAATTTTTATACATTGTAATTTCACACTGAGGATGGAAAAGGTTGTGACATGATTTATCTTGGTTTCATTTTTTTTACATCACAAAGAAATTGGCATTTTAACAGGGTGTGTAGCCTTTTTATATCTATTGTAGAAGCACATAGTAGCTTTATGGCGCCTTTCTGCTTTTATGCCTTAACTGCTCTGTTGCCCACCTATTGTTTGAAGCGAGGCAGGATTAAGGAAGAAGGGAAAGAGACTCTGCTGAGGAAGCGTAAAGTCCTGCACCTGCTTTCCCAGTGGATCGCACTCTATCGTGACACACTGCAGGAAGGCGAACACACCAAACTATTTATGAAGGTAGGAGCCATAAATGTGATTAATCGACAATGTGAAAATGTCACAGCTCCCAGAGTTCGGAATTGTTAATGCCAGATGATGTGCCGGACACACAGTATGTTTGCCTAATGAGGTGAGGCAATGTGGAATTGTAGCTTGGGGTTTCAGACTGATATTATTTGCCAAATGAGTGTTACAGTGCTAAGCAAACAGCATGGCACTTCCATCAGTTGCGGTCACGCCTAAACGGGGGTTTGTCTCTCTATTACAGATGCTGTATCGCTACGTTCTGGATGACCTTTATGAATACCCAACTCTGGAGAAAGAGGTGACGGAGCTCCAGAAACTACTCCGCATGCAACGCAGACAGTAGGTGCTCTCCAAACCACTGAGCTGTATAGAACACAAACGACGCCTCCCGTAACCTATATTCATGACTGGTATTTTTAAAAACCAGTCTAAATCAGGACAGATGTGTTTCTGTGCGCTAACTACATAATTAATGGCAGAGAAGGGGCACTGGAAATAGATTAATGTCACTCTTCAGCGTTCGTCAGCATTTGGAACAAGTGGCCCTATTCATATATCAGAAAGAACAAAAATGACTCTTTTTCTAAGAGAAGCATCTATGAATGAATGATGCTAAGATGTGAAGATTTCCAGAATTCTCTCCATGTCTGTAGTCTGGGAGACAAAATGAGAGAAAGCAGAATTTCTCTCAAGAATCAAGAAACAGAATGGCATGAGGAAAAAAAAAACTCTATTCATTCTCACTCTTTTTTTTTTTTATTCCAGCATGTGGACAAGGCAGACTGTCCTCATTCAACCCCTGTGCATTTATACTCTGCATGGGAGTTCTTGAAAACTTTTAAACCGTGCTATTGTGTTTTCACACATTTTTTAATCGGCGCAAGTGACGAGCAGCAGGACTAAACCATGTCTGCTTATTCTAACCAAGGAAACAGTGTGTGTTTTAATAACTACATTACTAGAAGACGATTTTTAAAAAAAATTATTTTATTCATTTCCAACATGCATTGAACGTGCTTTCATAGATATTGATGATGTAATCCTCTGCTGGATTAACATCCTACTCTCCTTTTGGCTGCACCAATTTCTCTCCGCCCATTTCCACCAACACACCACCAAATCGCTGGCTTGTCAGCTGATCCGCAGCCAATCGCTCTCAGCTAACAGGCAGTCAGCAGCTCCACAGAGGCTTTGTGCTTATTTGAGATGTGTCAGAGACAGCCTTACTACACCCATTTCCCCTGTGACTAGTCAGGCTGTGTGTCAGACTTCAGAAGGTTACTGATAAGAAGCTTAAATAAAATACACACTGCAGGTCTGTGGCAGTGATAAAAAAAGGAAATGTGCACATGTGTGGGAAACCCCTTCAGTCTTATGCCCATAAATCAGTTGTTAATCAGGCAAATCTAGCACATTACTAGTTATTTATGTAAATGATTTTGCCACTTGACTGAGGATGATGATGTCTGTGCATGTGTCTGTGAATATATACTGATTAATGTGTCTTATACCTCAAAGCTGTTGAATGCTTGATTCTGATTGGTCAAATTAATAAAAACACCATGACACAGACAGTAGTTCAGCTGCAAGGTTTATATATCAGTATACTCATTCTAATACATTATCATTTTATAGTGACAACTTACAAAGGGATTTTTATTTTGGACGATCCACATAAACAGATTAAAAATGTGTGTAATTGCTTAATTACTAAGTTTTCTGCAAGGAGATGTTTATTTAACTTTTAAGGAAGGAGGCTCCAGTGAGAGCGCTTTATAACAGTCACAGGTAAAGCGGTAAAGTTAAGTGTTCTGACACTGGAAAGTCTTCAGAACGGCGAACTTCGCGGTTTCTCAGTAACACGACAAGCTTCGTTCTTGTCTTTGTTAACTTCAAGTGAGAGGAAAAAAGAGAGGCTGGCAAAGGAACAATTGTTTATTGCTGGTGTAACGTAAGATAACAGGAATTAACGTTAACCGTAACTATAAACGGATAAAATGTATGACGCGTTGTTCATGAACAACTACAAATGGTTAGTGTTGGCCAGTTACCGTGGGGATTGCTGTGGTGTAAAAGGAATAAAACAATACAGTGCATTCTGTTATTGTAAAATACTCCGCTGCAGAGTGGTAACAGTGATACAGACTCCTGTTCATGTTGGGACGCCCCATCACTGATTACTTTCCTATAACAGCATACCCTTTTGGGCTTTATTTCATACTAGTTGAACATAGCCTCTTCTAACACTTCAGTTATGGCTAACATACAGATTCGATTCCTGCGTGTAAATTGCTTTGTCTGCACACTGCAATTCCAGTGATGATGATTATAACATTAATGATATACTCACAAAATGGCTTTCTGAAAACAAGCCTTGTTGGGCTTTACATTCAGTGATGAATGTCTTTTTTTCTGATAATCTAAAGATCTATGTAATCTCTATGTATGTATATCTATGTAATCTCATATTTTTTCATTTTTTCCCCTTCTGCCTCAGTACGGTGGATGAATATTCTCCACAGAGGAAGGTGAGTTAACCTACACGGTTGTTCTCTGCTCACCTAAGACACTGATAAACATAGAAGAGGTAGTCGAATCTAAAGGTTTATGCTGTGTGTTTGTTTAGGTATTAAGGTGTTTACACTTGAACTCTTGAAATGGTGCTTTGAATGTGAATTAATTGGGTCATTCCA
>CM040975.1:20718100-20815600 GCA_022985145.1 Pangasius djambal | reverse complement strand
CATCTGTTTCTCACTCCTAGCTGTAAAGCACAGAGGAACCTGAACTCATTCTTTGCCATTATAATGGGATTGAACACTCCAGCCGTCAGCCGACTGACCCAGACATGGGAGGTAAGGAGGCACATCTCACAATCAATGCCTACACACGCGCTCTTCCATAGTAGAATTCTAAGACCTTTCATTTATTTTAAAATCTCCCCATTTTCCTGTCATTTTTTTTAGAAAGTTCCTGGCAAATTCAAAAAGTTGTTCTCCGAGCTTGAGAGCTTGACAGTAAGTGACTTTGCGTAAGGTGTTCAGTGGCTTTACACGATAATATCAGCGCCTCTGCTGTTGAGTGGAACAGAGTAAAGTCTTCCGATGCTCCTGTATACACATGCAGGAATATGCCAGCAATCACTTACTTACATAAATGAGTACACACACATACACATGTCTATACATAGCTTGTCACATAAAAAAAATAATGCTGTGTATTTTCAGGACCCATCCTTTAACCACAAAGCCTACAGGGATGCCTTCAAGAAAATGAAGTCTCCCAAAATCCCTTTCCTACCTCTGCTACTGAAAGGTGCTTCTGTAACACTCATCTCACACAGTAGTAAACAACCTTATCATAAAACCTTGTTCTAGTGTTTGGAGCCCTAAACAAACCCTTTCTTTCCTGCTAGATATTACATTCATTCACGAGGGAAACAAAACCTTTCTTGATAATCTGGTCAACTTTGAGAAACTGGTATGTTAATGTCAAACCTGTAATCAATCACTTATTTACACAGACCTCAGCAGAATGCACTTAATACTGATGTGATATGTCTAAACTGCTCTTAACTCCACCTTTCAGCACATGATGGCAGACATGGTGCGGGTCATAAGGCACTGTCAGACAGACCACATGGGTAAGCATCAGTGCTGACTGTTGCTGAATGTTTCCAGCTGAATATTTGACCAATGTTAAGTGAATTTTAGTAAAAGAATTTAGAAATCACTGTTTCCATCAGTGACTGCTGCTGGAACAACAGGTTGAAAAGGTGATATAATGAAGAGTGCCAGCCAAAAACAGTCACAGGAGAATATGACATTTAATGCCATCCTTGGGGAATTAATCACTGTTATATTTAGCTGTCTTAATAATAATAATAATAATAATAATAATAATAATAATAATAATAATAATCTTTACTTTTATGCTTTGTGAAGGTCACTTTACAAGCAGTAATCAAAGTATTCAAATAATATGAAAATGCTGAAAGAGGATTCAGTTAATATATAAGCTGAAAGAGGAAGGCAAATAAGAGGGGAAAAATAATTGTAGGGGGAAAAGGTAGGAAGGATAGAGACATGTTTGGAAACCACTGTTGTTTTTTTTTTTGTGAATTTCTAGATAGGTTTTCTTTAAGGCTTCTAAATTAGCAAACAAGCATATGCAAATCCCAATAGACAGATTATTGTAACATGGTTTGAAGAATACGTGAGAAGTCTGTCTACGTGGTTTCTTATATATAAACTTACATGATACACTACAAATGCATCAAACAGTGATTGGGCCCTAACTGAGTGGTATTAGGAGTATACTATTAATAATTCATGTAAACATATGTAAGACTGAGAGAGAGTATGAGAGTCGGCTGACTTGTTAACACTTAAAATGTGTTTGGCATCTTTAAGGAAACATGTTGACCCAGAAGGAAAGTCCCGATGTCAAAGTCTACATCAACTATCTACACATCATCGACAATCAGCAGACCCTGTTTGAGCTGTCACACAGACTGGAGACAAAGGTCTAGGACACATATGTGTGTGTGCCTTAATGTGTTTCAGTGACTAATGAGAGAAGAGATGATGACATAATCCCTCTTACATGGCTAAGACACTGAGAAGGAGGCACAATTAACATGAACAGCCACAAGGGGGAGCGACTGAGCCTCACAGACTTCACAGATCAGAGGAGGAGAGAATCACAGGGAGCCAAGGACCTTTAGCTTTTTACAACTGCATAAATGTGAAATGGCACTGAAGAAACTGGGATAGCTATTAACCTAGCCAAGGCAACAGGAAGGTATTACAAATCAAAGGATAATCAAATGTCAGAGTACACTGGTCTCTTATTAACAAGCCGGAACCCAAGTCATAGGCATGAAAATGTTGAATTGAAAAAGTCTGAGGTAACATGATGGTTGTACAGGAATGCGTGATGCTTTGCAAAGATCATAGATAACTATTTCCAGCCTTAGACAATCAGAAAAACAAATCAAAAGACAGGCTTTGCTGTATCTGGATTATTTTCAGGATTTAGCAGTAGTAGCAGAAGAAGTAACCGGTACCAATAGTTGCCTGGTAGCAACATACAAGCGACATGAGGTACATAACAAATCTAGCATAATGGTTTTAATCATCATGCATCAGAGTTACACTATGAGAGCAGAGCAGAATTATACAAAGCACATTTATTTATAGTCTCCTTGTAACTGAGATGTGCATTTACATCTTCAGCATAATAATGGGAACACTGATTAGTTGAGTATTAGTCAGTATAGTGAGGAAGAGGAGGAGGAGGTAGGTCTTCACCTCAGAAATGCAGTGTGTGTGGTGTGTTTCGAACCATACTGGTCTATATGATTTGGCAGTGCCGCTGACTGACCAGTACTAAATGTGCATGTTTAATAAACGTGTAAACATTGTAAATACTTTAAATTAATTTTCTGGTGTTTTCTAATTGATAGCAGAGCAATACATTTGTGTTCATGCCTCCATGAAGCATTATTTGTTGGCAATGTATGATAATTTGCTTTTTTTTTTTTTTTTTTTAAATCAATTTATTCTAAAAGCCACTGAAAAAACCCATTAAAACTTAGGACTGTTACATCACTGCTTATGAATGTCTTTATTTTCCCTGTCTTGGTGATGGTTTCAGGCTTCAAAGGTACTCTCTAAGCACATGCCCACTCCCTGAGTGGATTACAGAAGTCTATTATAGCTCTCACTTGAAATGAAACACTTATAATGGGTAGTGAAATCTCAAGAAGAAAAAAAATCCTATGTGAGTGACACATTGGGGCTTGTAGGAGGTCACAGAAGGAAAGAAAGCACATTCCATATGCATTGTAACAGTCAGCTTGCTTACTGTTTGTCTCAGCTGGAGCAGGAGCCTAAATGGCCGACCAGATGCTGTGACAGAGCCCCCTGCTGTGCCATTACTGCCTGCTGTGAGTGTGCTGCAGCTCACTGAGAGAAGAGGCGCTGCGGTACGGCCTACTCAAACCTATCATTTCCTCCCTGCTCTGCTGATCTATCATTTCCCTGTCCTTTCAACAGAGCCTTGACACACTCAGTGACTGTGGGAAGATTGCACAAACAATCCACATCTCACACACACAAGCTAATGAACCCATTATATTATGTTAGCTGTAGAACGTTGTACTCATTTAGTGAATGTCAAACATCACTCATTTAGAAGTCATCAGTTGCATCACGTCGTTCTATTAAAATATTTGGTTAGAATTGAAGGATTTTTATTTATTATTAAATGGCACAAAATTGAGTATATAACATTAAAACACATCACATACAGTAGACCAGAAAAACACTGCAAGTTAAACTGCTTAAATTAAAAAATACAGCGCACTTCATCTCATCTCAGAAATTTTCTCAAATCAACCATGCCTTCTTCTTCAGCTTGACAATGGTGCAATTAAGAAGCACTTAAGTACACCTTAGTAATGTAGGTAAAGTACCGTGGGCTGTTCACTCACACAGACAGCAACAGGGCCACTCCTGCCAGCACCCACTTGGCAGGCGGGTGGCGTGTTTTGAGGTGGAAACTCCAGATGAAAGTGGGACCACGGAGCTTGGTTCGGTACACGGGGCATTCGTAGGTGTTATTCAGCTCCAGCTTGTCAGCAGGTACTGCACGGATATACAGCACCGGCATGGCCGGAGTCAGGTCCTTCAACACAGCCTCCGACAGCACCCCTGCTGACATGTCCCATCGAGCACCTGAGGAGACGCAGAGGAAATCATTTCTGACCACAAAACTGCACATTCAACATCAGCTTCCACAGAGCCTTAGCAGGGTTTATTAAATAGCCTGACCTTCTCACTTACCCTCCATATAGAGCCCATGAATGTAAGCACCCTCTCGAGGTGGGTGGCCATAATCATCCTTTGTCTTCTTAGTCACATCCACGGACAAAGCCATCTTGTCAAGTGGCCACTTGTTCTTACGAGCTATACTCTGCATGATCGCTGGAACACAGAAGATCAGCTCAGGCACGGCTGGAACGTGGCGTGTGTTTGTATGTACGTAGGCATGTTTTTGCACTTCTGGATGACCAAATGCCCCCCTAATGATGCGAATATGAAGTAATTTGGAGATTTGGTGTGGCAGCCTGGGCAAACCCTTCACAGGGTCAAATTTTGACATCTTCTACTATATATAGTTTTGGAAACAACCAGTTTACCAGACTTGAAATTGGTTATTTGTGCACATTTCTACCAGAAGTAAACATTTTAAAATCTAGTTTGCCCCAAATGTGAAACAGGAGAAAAGCACATTTAAAGATTCTGACTCCAGTGAAAGATGACCAGTGTACCTCTACACGTATAACCTAATCTCCTTATGGAGAAAGAATATTACTGCCAAACTTTAAAGAATGATATATTTACTTTTACATTCCCTTTTTATTGGTACAGATTTAGTTTGAAAAACTGAGCCAAAATTGTATTTTTAAAAAAAAAAAAAATCTGATTAAGAAAATCAGATTAAGGTTAAGGTTATGGTTAAGAGTTTAACTCTAAGGCTTAGAATTATGTCACTGCAATAACACGACACGTGTGTGGGGATGTAGAGGGGTTATACCTCAGTGGGCATCAAATATCCCCACAAGCTTACTAATATCTGACAGTTTTGACCTTGTGAGGAGGTCACCATGAGGAAAACTGCTTATTTAGGTAGGCATATCATTAAATAGCTGCATTAATAATTATGTTAATGGAAGGAATAGTAAAACAAATATGTGTGTGTGTGTGTGTGTGTGTGTGTGTGTGTGCCACTTGTTTACCGGTTAGGAATGACTGTGGGCTGAACAGTCCTGAGAGCCACACCACAGCCGGAAGCACAAAGTCTTGAGTCCAGGTGTCCAGCTCTCGACACTGACTGAGGACGTCACTGAACCTGCCATGGTGTAGAGTAATGTTTTAAAACACACCATGCTGACACACCAAACATCCACTCCTCCCATTCTCCCATATAAATTTAACAGGTTGTACCACTGGGCCAGTGTGTGTGTAGAGGGATAGGTCAGTCGGCTCCAGCTTTCAGGAACACGGCTGTAGTAAAGAGCCGTCTGCAGAGTCTCCATGTCAGGAGAGATGCTTAATTCACCCTAAGAGAAAGAAAATACAGTATACACTTTATATCAGAAATGTTATGAGAAATAATACCAGTTTTCAACATTATGCTTGTTAACCTATAAACTGTTGACACTGACAAACACATTCGCATGAATAATGAATGTCTGTACTCCTGTCTATGCATCTAGCACTTTTAAGGGTCCTTCAGTTAATCCCGCTAGAGGAAACCTGTGACAGTGCTATACAGGACCCTACTTATGGAGCGTTTCCCTTCAGAAAAGGTTCAAAATGGAATCCCTTAAGAAACCATTTTTTCAGAGTGTCTGTTTCAGAAGGTTCTTGAGGTACCTTCAGGGCCAGGTCCAGCTGTGTAAGAGAGCTGTGGATCTCAGATATCAGCAGGTTCATGTGCTCACACTCCTGCAAACAGAGCAGAACCAATGGACTGCGCTCTGATGTCTTAGCAAGCAGCTCAGACATGCTGTATTTCTCAGGCAGCCTCTCCAGAATGTCGTCAAGCACACTTTTCACCTGAGGTCAGAACAAGTTCACACAGTTCAATTAACAGTGTGATTATAACCTGGTTTTATTATCTACTGACTTAATTAAAAACAGATACTACAAGCAATGCTTTAAGAACAGGAAACATGAGGGTTTTGACCTTCTCCTCCACGCTCTGTGCTGCTTCCTCTCCCACAAAGTCTCGGCACTGCAGTTCTAACAGAGTGTTAAAGAGAGCGCTGGACGTGACGGTCATAAACTCGATCTCCGCGTTGGGATGCAAGCCGTAAAGGCTTGGATTTTCCTCTGGCAACCTCTCATCCACGTAACTGTGATAGCCAGCGTAGTCCAGATCAGGAGGAACTGAGAAGCCAGGGCAGAGGAACAGCTCTCCTTCAAACTGAAAATTGAAAAATAAATACATAACCACTCACCACCATCATATTCATATCCATAACACTTTTATTTCTTTAGCCATTCACTATGCACAATGACGCATCAATTTGCATAATTAGATAATGGACTGAACAAATATGTAAACCACATAAAGGCTACATGCACAAGACAAGCTCTGATGCTCAATTCGATTTTATGCTCAGATCCGATCTCTCTGCCTCAGTGTTTCACATTTGTGTTTTTAAGTGACCCATAAGTGTCAGCTTTTTTTTTTTTTCCTGGTAACCCTCCATTTCTTGTTCAAATTAGTGTCTGATGACGCTGGATGAGGACAACAGCAATATGAGCTTGCATAGTGAGTTTTGAAGTAAGAAAAACATGCATTCTTAATTTCTCATCATGGCCACATGTCCAGGTCAATCCAATCTAGGCCTACATTTCAAAGTGGATGATTTGAAAAGATCAGATTTTTGTAATCACGTGACTCTGATAATATAAGCCTAGCCAAAATGTATACAGCCAATGCATTTTATTTACCTCCCTTTTTTATCCCATCTCTCATGTCTCAGCCAGTGGTTCTATTTTTATATCTTACACTTGTTCCCCTTTCACAGTGCATTCAGCACATATCTAATCTGGGTGTTAGTTGCAGTTAGACCAATCTTTACAAGTTCTGATTTTCAACAGATAAAAGTTCCTGTGGGACTACGGGAGGATAATGCAGCAGTGTGCACACTTTAACTCAGTGGCTGATGCATGCATGCCCAGGCTTAATGAGACCCAGTAAAGGACAGGCAGGCTTGATCACTACAATGAAGTGTTCTAAAAGTGACCTTGTTACATGATCAGTCAAGGACATTCTCAGTTTGTGATTATACTTTTCAGTAAATAATGATACCATCAATTCAATCACTTTGAGAAACATTAGACAAGGAGGCTTTTTTAATGTAATACAATAAGACACCACTAGGCGCCACCAGGGAACCAATCAATTACCAATCTTTTTCCTCCAAACTTTAAACATTTCCAAGCTGTATTTGAGGCAAGGCAGTTACTTTTAATTTAAAAAAAAAAAAAATCCAATATAGATGCTACAAATATAAACAATGAATGAATAAACGAAAGACTGAATTAGTTGCTTAAAGCAAACCTAAACTTAAAAAACAAACAAACATTTAAACTACCAATGGACAAAAATTAATTGTTAACTGTCTTAGCCACACCCGCTCTGAACTGTGACACCCAGCATGGCAGAATGATCTTAACACAGTGCTTATATCATTTCTGGAATTGTAGCAATATGATGAGCTCCTTCCTTTTTTGTGGGCACATTCATGGACCTACGTGTTTTATTCTATTCTGTTCCGCTTGCCACTTTTAGTTCCAGCCAACAGAGTTTTCTTTCCTTGTCGGTTTACTTTCTTAGCTCAAAGAATGGTCAATATCACTAATGACTATCAAGGTTTTAATAGGTAGCTATAAATACTATATTATATTTATGCTTTGCTATATTTATACTATACTATATATAATCTTTTTGTGCAATGATAACAAAAACATAATACACACACACACACACACACACACACAGAGTACTGTGCTGCAAAAGTCTTAGGCACATGCAAAGAAATACTGTAGAGCAAAGATGCCTTCAAAAATAATGAAATTATGTTTCTACATTTTTAATAAAATACTATAAAGAGCAGTAAACAGTAATAAATGAAACAAATCAAAACCTTTTTAGTCTCAGGTACAATTTGTGCAGTTTTATAAGGAAAGTAGCTGTAAGTGTTACTGAGAGTCTTGCAGAAGCAGCCACGGTTCTTCTGGAGACTTTGACTGTCGCACTTGCTTGTTATTTTTGCAGCGAAACCCAGCAGCCTTCATTATGTTTTTTTCTGTCTGAAAAGTGTCTCTTATGTAACATGCTGCTTTCTTTACTGACATACAAACATTTTTCTGTGCTACATTTCAGTTAGTGCTGGAAAACTAATGTTTGGAAATCTAAAAAATGGAAATCTATGTTTTTTGTACTGACTCGAAAATGTAGAAGTCCTAAAATAAAAATCTATACTGTGTATATGTAAAGTCAGGTCCATAAGTATTTGGACATGTGACCGTTTTCGTAATTTTGTACACCACCACAATGGATTTGACATGAAGTAATCAACACGTGATTGAAGTGTAGACTTTCGGCTTTAATTCAAGGGGTTTAACATTTTGTGCTCTTGCATTTTGTAATTTGAGATATATAAATATATCAACAAATGAATTATTAAGTACCTCAGTGCTTTATTCACTGTGATTTATTGATGGATATATTTATTAAAGTTCTGTAGCATATTGAAGGATTTCATGCTTCAACATGTGAATAAGGGCTGGGCTTCTTTTAGGGTGAATAGTTCTGATTGGACAGGAGGCCTGCCTGCTGGGCGCATTGTGACGGGACTGTACAGCACATGGAGGAGCTTTTGAAATAGACAAGAAAAACAGGTTCCTATGTAGACACATTAATTCTGAAAATGATCGTTACTAACAACCACAATCATCCAGCCAAATGAAATACTGGAGCTTTTGTAGAGCATCATATTTCAAACAACGCAGCTATAGCATATGGGCACTTTACTGTGTATTTTATATTTACACACCATTGTATTTTAATGTATGTTCTTAATTGTTTTATTTAATTTGTTTTATTTATTATTATTGTATGTTCAGAGCAACACTGTAGCACTTTGCCCGAGACAAATGAATAAAGTTTATCCTTCCTTCAGCTGAATGTAGTGTAAGGACACCTGCTGCTGCAGCTCTTGTACTGAAGGTAAGTAGTCTAATCGTACATTTTACATAGACATTTTACATAGATGGTAAGCAGGAGGTTATCAGATCTATTTTCTGATCAAATGTAGTCTTAGCTGTAATAGTAAGAACTCTAATGCTCTGTTTCTCCTCTGAAGTTGGCTAGCTAACAGCACAATAGGGTTATGGAAAACCCCTTTTGGGAAAACCCTGGTTAATTAGCTTTATCTCACAGTGATAACTGAAGGGATTTTATTCTAAGAAAATATAAACCCTTATCACCATATATATACATGGGGCACAGTTATTGGTGCCCTTGCATTTAGTAATTTGTGCCTACACCCTCTGCCAATGTAACAGCTATAATGCTTGACGAGATTGAAAAACACATAGAGAGTAACCTGAAACCCCTCCTGAATGCAGAAACTTTGCAGATTGTCCAGGGTCCCAAGACCGCTCTTGTGGACTCTCCTCTCCAGCTCATAGCACAGATTTCAAAATATACTTACTTGCGTTTATTACAGCTCAAGTTGTTGTAAACTTAAACATTTACGAATGTGTAGCTAATGCTGATTTATAAATGTCAACACAGTTTTGTCTTACGTCATTTATGTGTTCTGTAATCTTTCCCATGTTGATGAATGAATAATTTGGGAATGGGAATTTATACTCAAGTGAAACAGGAAGTCATGGGTCACTGTTTCACAGTTCCTAAACACTCAGGTGAACTTAAAAAAGTGAAATATAAGTGGAAATATGTTTCTGTGGCATTTTGTTCATATAAATCCAAAGTGGTGCAAATAATTGACATGTAATATATTTTTTAAGCCATTTTTCTTTTTACCAAGGATGTATGTATTTATCACATATAATACATTGATGGATTTATCGATGAATTTAATGATTTGTTTATACTCTCCTACCTACATAACTGAAAGGAGTAACCATGATAATTGACTTCTATGAATACATAGAAGGCAAATATATTTTATAATTATTATATTGTTAACAGTATTTGTGTAACATTCAAAGGACTTGCTCCAACTTCCAGCTGACCATGAAAAATCAAGACTGTCATATCTGTTAAAATGAGGAAGCAAAAAAAAAACATTTCCAGAAGTGACAGGGTTGTGAAGGGACAGAATACGTTTTAAAATTAAGTTTGCAGTATATAATATTTTTTATTTTTATCTTTATATTTTGCTGGGAGAACTTGTGAAAAAGAGATTCTCGGTGCAACAATAACACCATAAACAATATCATTTTAGAATAATCTGAATGATAATTTGAATAATTAATTTTACCATCTTTGGATTAAGGACCTCCTGTATATATGTGCGGCAGAGTCTCCTATCCCAGGCGTCAGTGATGTGTCCTCCATACATGATCTCTCCTACCAGATAACACAGGTCCTCCCATGGCACCTCAACCAGACAAACATAAACACACTTAGCATTAGCTTTCTGCAATAAAAATGGGCCCCAATCTCTTTTATGCATTTACTTTTTCATTACAACCTTGGCATTTCATAAAATATATATGATATATTTATATATGATAAACGAGACAGGGTAACTGATTATGTGGTACTTAAATTGCATACTATTATTTTTACTGTTTCAAGAGCAGTCCTCATACACAGCGTGTTGTGATCTGACAGCTAGTCATGTGAGATCATACTGGGATCGTGTGCCAAAAAAAACCCACAGTGATGTGGGCGTCTGGAGAAAAGAAAAGAGTGACAGAAGCTGGAAGTTCACAGTCATTTGTATCTGTATTGTTTTGCAAATTGCTTCCTTCATCAGGCCTAATTGCAGTGATCACTTATGGAGTGGTGCGAGATGTCACACGCAGTGTGTGTAATTACATTTAGCGTGACGCTTCATTGGCCGCCTAATGAATCCCCTGTATACGCACGTACAGGTTAGTGTTTGGTTAACATAATGAAGGACATTCGTTTCTTTTCTTTTTTTTTTTTTTTTGAAATGAGGGGGAATTGTGCTGGCAGGATAATTGTTTGTGACCAGTGTGATGCAGAGAAGAGAAAAACATATTATGAAATCTCACAGAAATGGTGAGAAGTGAGAGCGTCCTTGCTCTCTCTCAGGTGGGAAAGAATGAACCATGGTTTTTTCATGTCAAATAATATCAAAGCCAAAATCTACCAATAGCATAGAAATGACCAAACACGTTTTTCAACCCAATATTTAAAAGATGCATAGCAAGAACAAATCTTCTTAGTGTTAGGTGTCTACACTGTACTTACTTTTGAATTAACCTCCAGGTAGTTATACAGCACGTTAATGGAGATGGTGAGGTCTCCAGTGTTAAATGGGTAGCAGCGATTCCAACCTTGAGGCCCAAACTTCCTCCTCTCACTGACACAAGCGTGGAAATAGCAGAGAGAGAACAGCAGTGCTTTAAACTCCTGCTCATGAGAACACATCTCCAAAGTTTCCTATCAGGAGACAGACAGAAATGAACTAGAGGTTATAATGAGATACGCAGGTATTGATAAGCGTGTGCAGAAACTACTCCAATATTTAATATACTGTAATTAATAAAATGCCCAAACTAATATAAATAAGGGAAGTGACTCTGAATGTGTGTAAATATGATCTACATGCACATGCAGCATTTTTCATATGACATTTATGTGTGTCGTCCCGGGAAAACCTTTCATGTGGCCAAAATTGTCATATTAGACTACAAAGTCCTGAAAACTACATGTTTTCCTGAACTTAAATATTCTTCTTTTGTGCAGTAACGTGATTTAACATTTTAAAGTCTATTTACCCCAAAGGTCTGTTTACCCGCAATTCTATTCTATTTACTAAATTGCTTGTTATTAATGTATTTTATTAGGTCATTTACACATTTTAAAACTTTGTCTGCTATCATCTGTACAGATTGTGTAAGCACTCTTCTGTGTTTTGAGGATGTGACAGTGCATGAGCATCTTGAATATTCCGACAGACTGCTTCTGATTACTAACTGATTAGGCTTATACATTTCACCATGCCATGTAAGTATTCAAAAACTTGATCAAGTTGTGATGAAATGTGGCAGGGTTTTAGACACCTTCCGGCTGACTGACTGGTGTTTGTTAAAGTGGCTCCTTACCCAACAGGATATCTGCAGGCAAGCAGCCAAGGCAAGGGCAGAATAGCCTAAATAAAAATTCTTTGTTCTTTTGGTAAAATATATTTATGTTTTCTTAAAACAGATATCAATAGTAGATTATAGGGTCAATAACTCAATTTTGACCGTTTTCCAGAACTTAGGCACAGTGAAATCTGACCAGTTTTCCCAAACCACCACACATATATCAGTCTTAGTTTACATCAAAGCCCTGTATGGTGCTCTCTGACCTGGTTGAAGTTGTGCAGTGCAGCATGCAGGCTGGCGTTCATGCCTGTGGGTGGCTCATTAGTCAGTTTGAGCGCATTTTCCAGGATGCCTCTGGGAATGATGTGCTCCTCAGGGCCGCGAGCAGGTTGTCCGCTCATGAACACTCTATACTGTGGGTGAGCTTTTCGCCCTGTACTCTCCAACAGACCTTCCAGATGACCCAGCCAACGCTCCACTAAATGCACATTCTGATTAAAAAAAAAAAAAAAAAAACAGATGCTAAAGAATCACATTTTCAGTTTTTGCATTTAAAATAAATTGGCTTATCTAGTCTGATGGACCTACCATAAATACTAAAAGGAAGAGTTGAAGAAGAGTGGTATAATACCTGTAGAATGACCCAGTGGCCTTTTGTAGCTGCCATTTCTAGAGCCTTCTCAGCCACATTCTCCTGGCCCTGTCCCAGTGAGATGTTGTGAAGGTTCCCCCGGTCTATAGAGAAGCCCAGCTTCAGCCCTACACATCAGATTCACACACAACACATAGTTAAAGGAGCAATTTCGTTACTCTGTATTCATACTGTGTAATGACAATAAAGTTGAATCTAATCTAATCTAATCTAATTTGTCATTTTTGCAATGAAAACAATAACAATATTCCCATACCCCAACCCTACTCTGCTAAAACTATGTACGCCTGACAAATTCCTTTTTAGGGCAAAAATGCAGGCCTGTCTTCTGGCTAATTCTTTTCATTTCCAAGCCAGAAAAAGTAAATGAAGACAGATATACGGACTATATGTCAATATTGCAAATCACAGTTTCTTCAAGATATCTTTAAAATTGTATGATTACTGTAGGTCTAGAAACATTTTTAAATATAACAATCTGCACCTTTCTAGTGGTTCAATGTAAAACATATGTTACTGTCTTTGGCTGTGGGAATAACACATTCATTATAGCTCATACCAAGTGTTTCCACATCTTTCAGTGGGTTGACTCCAGGAGACAGGATAAAGAAGACTGGTGTTGAAGGACTGCTCTCCTCATAAGACTTCTCAAACTCTATCCTGGTTGTTTCCACATATCTGCAGCCCAAACTCTCCTCCACAAAGTTCCTACCATTAAAGAACCACATAAACACACAAAATAAAATACTGACCACTGATATATTTGTATCAGATATCACTTGCTCGATGTAAATCAGTTTTGTATACTATATGTAGTATAAAGTGACATTCATTTGCAAAAGTGTCGGTCATGTAAGTGTACACTGTAGAGACATTTAAGTGGCACTGTCTAAAAATTCCAACCTGAGAGCATAGCTCATCCTGTCAGGTCGCATGGCTCTGAGGATAATGAGTCTTTGCAGAGGATTTTTCTTCTTCCAGTCCAGAGGGAGGCACTCTCTCTCTGGACACTCAGACTCCACCAGCTTCCTCCAGCGCTTAGGTGAGCCTTCTACATCCCGGTCCAGACCACGAAATGCCTCCAGCACTGACAGAGCCTGAGGTGGAGGTTAAGATTACATTAGTGCTATATATAGGGTGTCTTCAGATATCTCAAGGTAAATTATATACTTTAAACATCTTAATAGCACTGTTGGTTAAATTTAAATTTCTTATATCAACATGTTTATGATAGTTCAACATGCGAGTGACCCTGTATTATCCGGCATGTGGCAACATACAGTAATGTCATATGAATTTCTGAAAAGGAAATGTAGTAAAAATTATAACACATTACTTTTGTATGCATTTTGATGTTGTAATAAAACTCAAAGGAAAAAGATGGAACCACGAATTATACGTTTTTCTTCCATGTTTGCACTCCAAACACTGTCGAATGATAACTGAATACAGATGGATACTAAAGTTATGAGTGGAGAGAACAGCAGGAATTTGGAGCCAGCTATTTGATTCGGTTTCTTTACCATGTCATAATTAACTTGTATAACACAGAAGAAGTCTCAATTCAAATGTCATCGGTCACTGTTGCTGGAATTGTAGCTGTGTCATGATTCCAACCCTAAATTCTAAGACAATGTAATTCAAATTTAAGACTATGCTACTTAATTTTTTAAAAAATACGTCTGCACTCAGATAATGTTTACCCTGATGGCCCCCCAGGCCTGAGCAGGCAGGAAGCTGACAGGACTTCCACTGCTGAACTCCACTGGGAAATGCAAAAGAAGATCCAGCTCCTCTGATTCAATGGACCCTTTCATCAGGAGAATCTAATGAAAACAGATAATTACGATTAAAAAACAGTGCCTTGGTATGATACATGTATCTTTGTTTGGCGTTGAAGGACCATGACCCCATTCTTTGTACGTGGATTAGTGAATTATCTGGATTGAACTGTTGACATTACTTCAAAGCTGTTGCCAGAATTGTTGCAATTCAAGTGGCCTGTAAGCTTGAACCTGTTCAGAAGCAGCTTGCTCAATGAAAACAAAACTAGATTTATAAGTGTTGTATATAAAGGATTTCCTAGCCTTAGCGACTCAATTCCTCAACTTAATAATAGTGAGAGATGAACTGGCAGTGCAAAATCACCTAGTCCCGTTGGGATATTCTCAGTGTTTCCTTACAGAAAGGTACCACCTTAGTTAGGATATCTTTTAAGTCATTTGAGGCCATACACACGTAATACATTTTTCTCAGACACCCCAATCCTGCTACTGTAATCAACTTTTGGGATCAAGGACCCAAAGTAATCTGTTTTGAATTCATGTCATGATTAGCAGATTTAGCATACGTAATTTTATCTGGTATTTGGTAGAAGCTAAAAAAAAAAACCACAGGCCCCAGGTTTACTCAGTTTGATGTGGTTGTAGAGAGGACAGTACATGTACACAGACAACAGCAGGCAAAACAGCTGCTACCCTCACAGGGATTTGCATCCTGCTCCTTCCCTTCTGTCAGAGCTTTGTCAGTGCTGACAGCCTGAGGGAGAAGCGTGCTTCGACTCTGAGGGTTAATCAATAGAAACAGGGCATGCTCCTCTGACAGGGCCTAATTGAAGTTAATGTAGGGGCAGAAAAGTGCAATGATTGATGTAGATGACAAAGTACTGGAAAAGGGAGGGAGGCAGAGAGGTAGGGGTGGGTAGATGTGCCAGTATGGCGCGCCCTCCTCACCTGGAAGGCAGTGTGGGTCAGAAAGGTGAGTCTGTCCTTCTGGAAGAGGCCCTGACTGGTGTACACGAAGACAGAGTAAGTGACAGCCTCAGTGAGGGAGTGGACACGCACTGCCACGTCTTCATCTCGTGGAGTTTGCTCTATCGCTTTGTGGAATACTGCACTGAATGCCTGCAGATGTGAATGAGAACAACTGCAATGTAATACATTTTTTAACAACTAAAACATGAAAGAAATCTAAAAACCCTTTATTTGGGCTGAATTCTGTTGTCTTTCACACGATACTGATACAAAATGGGATATCAATATAGTGTAGTTTTACCTTAAATGAATACTGGTACATGGGATTGATGTTGTGCAGCTCTTTAATGATAAAGTAAAGAAGAGTAGCTCTCTGTGCTACAGGACGGTAGAGCTCACGGGTCTCATTGATTTTCATTTCATTCTCTCTCGCCTCTATGACCTGGGAGACATAGAAACATTAATACTTACATACTCACATATACAGTCAACAGAAAACGTTGAGTTTCCCTTTCTGCTAACCATTAAATCAACTACGACGATTAAACAGTTAATACAGTTAATTATCTTCACATTATTAAGCTTCAGCATGAAGACAGTTTTATACTTTTACTGTATTTGGCCATCTTAAGATACAACAGTGTCATGAAATGCTCTACAGGATTCTCCCACCTTGGTTTGGATGTGTGCGGCAGTGTTCTTTGTGTGCTCCAGCTGTTCCACTAATGCCGCGTCTCGCAGGAAGCTACCCTCAGCAGCGGACAACCTGCTCAGCAGCTCATCCTCCAACTTCTTCAGCTCTATCTGACACAGGTATTGCTGAGTGCTCAGCTCCAACTGTATTGGGAAAGGACTGACTTTATAAAAGAACTCCAATCTTTTAAGGGTTAGGTTTGTACTTGTGCATATTATTCCTCATTTTTCCTTTGGAATGACTATAAGCAAGTATTTAGTCAGTGAGTGTGCATTTTGGTGGTGCAGTGTTGCCTATCTAACCTTCATGGTCTCCAGGTCAGGCCTGTCATGGCTGACCACCTGTCCCAGGAGCTGCTCCTCCAGGCCAGCCTGTGTTACTGTGAAGTTAATGAGTGTGGTCTGGGCTTGCAGCTCAGGAGGGAAGTCAGGGTTGGCCAGCTTTGTGTGCAGAAGAAGCCAGAACCTGCTGTTATACTCACAATCTCTATCTCCCAGCCTGATAAACCTGTACATATAAATCACATTAAGTGGGTGCAAAACACAGTATCATGTGACCAAACATATATGAAAAGGAATATTAATTTGTTCATTTTAAATGCTCATTTTCTATGACGAAAGGTGAAAATTCAGCCTAAAGAAGGGCTACATTTTTTTCCAAAAACCAGGGCCACATAAATTACCCTGTGAAAATAGTTTACAATCTATAATAACATGTTGTTTTAGTGTCACTTTTCCAGCTCTCTAATTGGAGCGAAACAGAAAGAGATGACAAATGTAACTGCTAGCCACCACAGGCAAATGATATTAAATAAAACCTGGAAGATCATATTCCCAGCAGCCAATATTTATCCCAATCTGCATTTCAATTAAATCAAGCCTGGCTGCCCAGACCTGGTGGCTTTTAATTTTTCTCTAATTACCCCTCACTAGTCAGCCAACAGCCCTGGTTCTTACGCCAGAGCTTCCACCAAAGCCCGGGTCTGCTTCAACTCTATATCTTCACAAGACGGAATTAATGTACTATTGATAGAACCATTACTCCACCAAATTAAAGTCCCAGCTGATGGATTGGCTCATGCTCCTCTGTCAGACATGAAAGGAATAATTAGTATTCATTACTTTGCACTCTGCAACATTCCAATTATTAATGAACTTCAGCTGTGGAACCGCACCAGATTCATCACGGCTGCTGCGGCCAGACTGAATTGATCAAGGGTGGAGAGTGGAGTGTGGGTCACCCGCAGGAATAAACTTATAGTCAGATTAAACACGGAGCCGCTGCCACGGGTCACTAGACACAGGTGAGAGTACTTCAAGTACAGAGAATGTAACCTTGATAACTAAATGCTGAAAAAGGTGATAAGAATATTTAACATATTACACTACTTCTTTTGTGCTTAAATCACTTATTCTGGGTTGATAAGCAGTTGATTTTGTGATGTACGTCAAAGATTTTAGAATGCATAACTAGATAAATGACAATGATAACACTGAATTATTAATATAAATGCCTATGATACAGTGAAGGTGAAATACAAGAAGAACCAAAGCTAAGTACTTTCGAAATTCTAGGGCAGCACTTGTACTTTTCAATTCTTAATTGGTAATGTGGCACTTTCCATCACAACTCAAAAAGTATTTCTATGAAGATTTGCTGTCGCCACCAGCACTCTCTGGAAGTTGTCGGTGGATAAAAGTCCACTTGCTGTCCAAGTCCCTCTAGTGCCTCCAGGCTGATCAGTCACTTCGAGAGAGCTGCTTCATATTCAAGTCACACAAAGAATATGAGCGAACAAACGCACATCTATCACCCACCCTGAAAGCAAGATCAATACAGCTGCCCCCACCTCAATTCAACTCACGCAACACTAATTCATCTACAATTTAAACAGTACGCTATCATATTGTACTAAGTCACACCTGACTATCGGCTTTTCGGCGCTAACAGAAAATCAAGACAAAATTGCCTCCTAAGGATGACATGCAAAAAAATTATTTGTCAAAAAATCCAAGAAAAAGAAATGGCTATATATGCGCATGCTTTGCTGGAAGGCTGCAGTTTCAGTTTTATTACATGTGATGTGAATATAAATAAAATCTGAATATCAGTGCATCTCTTGCCTTCCATTGCTGGTAGTGTTCCTGGCTAGCAGAGGTTCAAGCACTGCATCCAGTCTCTCCTCCACATTCTCGATCAACACAACCTCACCACAGACCAATGCCTGCTCAATCACATCCAGATATCTAGATAGTAAAATAAGATGAAAAAAAAGGGGATAAAACAGAAAATGATGTATGTTCATACTACCCTCAGTCTTTAACTTATGTATCACTATGCAGTCAATAAACATGAACAGCGTAGCTGAAGGTGATGCAGAAGGATATTCGTGTTCACCCTTTCTCTCCATGCTGCAGCACTCTGAGTCCAGGGCCGTATAGGTTGCGGAGCCACTTGCTGGCCTGTTGCTGGGGGTCCACAAGGAGTGGCCAGCGCTGGCTGCATGTCAGGATCACAGCGTTCTCCACAGACAGCCTATCGGGCGGCAGGCCCTGGTTGTGCCAGGCGGCAATGCTGGCTTGCTCAGCCAGCAGCAGGATAGGGTCCAGGCCTTCTGTCAGCGGGATGAGGGGCTGGAACAGGAGGTGTGAGGAGAGGAAAACACACAGTGATGCTATTCAGATCAATGCTTCACTGATTTTGGTATGCACAGATACAGAAGTAGAGCAATAGCATGCGGTAATGTAAAATTAGCTCAAATAAATTTTATGGGGAATTTTGTGGAAAATGTGGAAAAACGTGGAAAATCCCTGAACTTCTCGGGACTTGAGGAAAAATCAATCTGTTAAAGTAAGCCAAATACATACTTTCAGTTCTCTGAGGAAAGGCTTCCATGTGCACTCTAGAAGCTGCTGCCTGTAAGGCTGCGTAAAATATCCAGCATAAGAGACAAAGGCTGCAGCCAGTAACACATCCCCACACAGCGTCTTCTGCTGAGCCTCCAGCTCCAGCGCAGCTTCTGACCACCGCACATTTTCAGACTGCACGCAGGAATGTGAAGTGCAAACAAAAAAAATCAGCTTTCTCAAACCTTAGCAGAAGTGAAGTGCTACTTTGTGGATAAAGTTCAGCAAATACTTTTTTCCAGCACATAAGTGTTACTTTAATTCATCTGAACCTTATATGGTTAAATCCACACAGACAATTTTACAACATCAATTGTCAGGGGTGGAGGAAGATGAACATATGGCCCATATGTTGATTATGTTCCCACCCCATTGATCATACACACTGAAAGAATGTAAGCAATAAAGTATACAACTGCAATTCACCTAAACTGGCTTTGAAAGTGTAGTTACATTTTCACTCCGCATCAATTTAGCCCTCATTTAGAACTTCAATAAGATGGCTGAGATGCTACCGCAGCGATAAATCTTGCCTAACATCGGCTATGCAGGGTCAAGCATGCAGAACATGTCACATAATAAATTGTCAGACAGTTAAAAATCACTATAATTTTTTGCCTAATGTATTATGGATTGCTTGGAATATCACTCAGTCCTGGCTGAAGTGTTTTTAATTTCCAACAGCTGTTGAGGCTTTGCGGTGAGTTAATGATTAAATATAGATGGGCTGATTTATTAGTCTAAACACTATTGCTTCCAGGTCAATGGCATAAAGACAAATCATCTGTCTTGATATGCATAAAGGCCAAGCTGTCCCATTCTAACCCTATTCATTTCTCTGAATAAGGAAGTAGAATGTTCCTTAAAAAAAACAACAACAACAAAAAAACACTAAAAGAAATATTACATTCATTTTATTTCACATTAATAGCAGTAAAGATTTTGGATAATCCGGGTGATAAATTGCTGAGTATGCTATAGGAACAATATAAGCATACACTGTACGAATAATACTTTTTTACACAGAATGCAAAATTGAAAAGTGATTATTAACAGTAAATTCAAATAGATGAATCAATTGAAACTGATTTGTAATAACTTTTAATTTGAATTCATGTATATTGGGTCCATATTCTTGCATTTGTATTTTATGAGACTTTCTATACAGTTTAAATTATTAGAATATTCAGTAGAACATGCTATCTAATCACCTTGTAATGCTCTGGTTGTATTATGTACAAACCAAACCATAAACACAATTCTATTTTCTATCCTATACTATTTTGGCACAGTAAAGAAAAGACCAGTAGGCTTTTGGTCTCCCTCTTCTCTCACCTCCATTTGGCCCAGTGTCCACTGACCTCTTGGCCAGTTCAGTAGCTGTTTTGTCATGGAGCAGCCCTTCCTTCCTAACTCAGCATCTCTGTTTCTAGCCAAAACTATAATCCATATCAGTACCCCAAAAGCATGTCATGTAGCCAGATGCTGACCCTAGGCATACTTGTTCATTTAGTACCTGCAAGCCTCCCACCAGCCGACTGGCCAGCTCGATGGTCTGTCTGGTCCGGGTCACTTCCTCCTGGCAGTGAAGTTTCTCAGCTGCTGCTCTCTCAAACTGGGCTGTGAGGCTCTGCAAGTGCCTGTCTAGATCCTGAATATAAAGCACACACAGACAGGAGAAAGGACATGTCTCAGTGCACAGCGTAAACAGTACAATTTTAAGCATGCTTGGTAAATTCTTCTGGTAAACACTTCTTTACCCTTAAACAAATTTAAACTGCAGCTTCAAATTAATGTTAAACATGAATGTTGCACAATACTTACATCCAGTTTCTTTCTAATGGTGAGCAGTTTAGCTGTAGCATTGTCCAGCTCAGTGTTGGCCTGAGAAAGAGCCTGACGCTTTGGCACAATCTGACAGTACACCTGAAAAACAAGTTATTACAGAAATAATGACATTTCCATTGAAACCAGTCTGAGGCGACTTTTGCTTTGTGACATGTGCATTATCATGCTGCAAGTAGCCATTAGAAGAGGGGTAAATTGTGGCCATGAAGGGATGCCAATTTCTGACCCTATGTGTGCCTCAGCAGAAACTGAGATTCGTCAGACCAGGCTATGTTTTTCCAGTCTTCAACTTTCCAGTTTCTGTTCCAGTGAGCCTGTACCCACTGCAGCCTCAGCTTTCTGTTCTTGGCTGACAGACGTGGAACCTGATGAGGTCTTCTGTTGTTGTAGCCCATCTGCCTCAAGGTTCGACATGTTGTGCATTCTGAGATGCTATCTGAGATGTATATGCATATTTTTATGCATCGTACTGCTGCCACATGATTGGCTGATTAGATAATTGCATGAATGAGCAGGTGTATAGGTGTTCCTAATAAAGTGCTCATTGAGCGTGTGGTACATGCATTCTTTTCCATTTCATGAAAAACATTATACACAAAAGAGATGTTCAAAACAGGTTTTTTGGCTTTAAAATAATACATATTACAAAAAAGCTCTCGTTTCTCTTTTGCTTGTTTTTCATCATTTCCGATTCTCTAAAATTAATGAATGACCTGGATGCGTATCGGCAAGCACTGAGTGGCTAGTAGCCTCGTAGAGGGTAAATTAAAGATTAGTGTTTAATGTACTGCAAATATGCATCATTAAGTTATTTTTTTAAAAAAGCAAGAAGGTGATAGTTAAGGAGGACAACATGGCAGCTATATATAAAAAAAGGTATTTTGATACCATTTTATCGTATTTTTTGACAACAAGTTACTCATCTTAACCAGAGAAATTTTGAAACCAAAAACCAATGTACACGGACCTATCCGCCATGAGTTACTGTTTGATAAACAAAGCATAGGCATGCACTGTTTTTCCTTTCTCACCTCATAGTAGCGCACAATATTGATGGTCCAGGCACACAGACCAGCAGCAGCATAGGACTTGGTGCGAACATGGTCAGGGTGAAACTCCGGATTACTGAGGTACTCCTGCTTCACTGTACTAAGACACTGCTCAGGTATGTGCTCCTTATCATAGTATACCAAAGCCTGCAGGAAGTCATCCAGCTGCAGGAAGAAGTATGGGTCACTTGACAGCATCAACAATTAACGCCTCCAAAATGTAAAACGGATTTCGTTTCCTATAGACTAATGAAGACCTCCTATTATTTCAGAATACACATACAGTTAAAATTATGTTTAAATTCCTTCCTCATAGCCATGAAGCATATATTCTATTATATCTCAACCCTATGTACACATCCAGGGAGGCAAAGCAGTCCACTCGTATTTCACCATACTAGCATCTAATTCAGAACTGGCCCTGTTCGGAAAATGTCACATATTTAAAGCACTGCTCATAATGTTAGAGGTTTGCAAGTTCAAGGCCTGCCTGTGGATTAGAATAACATGAATCAGAATTGTGTGTTGGGGGTTTTGAGAAGGGGGGATTTACTGTGACAGGTTCACCTTGCCCATAAAGGCTCTGGCAGCCTTCCAGCTGCGATCTTTAGGAACACGTCCACGTGGGGCCAACAGGACCATCACTGCTGCCATCACATTTGTTACGGCCTCTGGAGGATTGGGAAATGTCTTTAACTCTGTCAGGTTCACCTGTACAGTAAAAATATTTATAAAAAAAAAAAACAGCTGAAAATAGTAGATCATCCTAAATTTGCTGGCAAAAACTTTGCCAGCTGTCATGCACGTTCTTGGAAAGAAACAGAATAAAGGCTACTTAGCAACATTACAGAACAATGTTCACAGTGTTCAGACACAATACTTGACTAGTGCTTACAGAAGGGGTAAATGTTTAAATAATAGTTTTTTCTTTTCTTTTCTTTTCTTTTTACAGATACTAATCACCTTGTTAAGAGTATCTAAAGCTGCAGTGGCAGCCTCTAAAGCCGGTTCAGCTTTAATCAGGTCATCCTCACAGTCCCTCTGTCTCTGTGTCACTTCTGCCTTTATAGCTGCCACCTGAACAAAACAGCCACAATTATAGTAAATGTTCCATCTCCAGGCAAACTGGCAACAGGATTCAGGCACAATAAGCAAAGGGGCATGCTTACGTTCTGCTCTTCTAGATCTGAATCCTTTCTCTTCTGGCTCACTCTTTCTGTCTGCTGTCCAATCTTGGTGATTAGAGCCTCAGCTGCGTGGTTCTTCATATTCAGTTCCACTTCCTGAGCGTTCAGTTTAGCCATAAGATCTCCCACCTAGTACACATATGCATTTACTTACCACAATGTTACCATTTGAAAGCACATTCTGAATATGCACACACACACACACACACACACACACCTAGGGGCTATTTAGAGTTGCCAATACACCCGTTTTTGGACAGTGAGTGGAAAATTGAGTACCCAGAAGAAACCCACACAGACACAGGGAGAACATGTGAAACTCCACACAGGCAGAAAGCAGATCTTAGCATCGAACCCAGGACTCTGAAGCTGCAAGGATTCAATGTTACCCTCTGCACCACCATGCTGCCCCACAATTGTTTAAATACCTCATCAGCTGTAACCTTCATCCATCTGAAAAAAACGTGAGCAAGTCAAGACACAATGCTGTATAATCCCTTGTAGTGTTCAGTAAGGATAACTGAATTACTTCAATTACTACTGGTACCTCTGATCACAGATGGCGGCAAACATAATGTCAGTACATATTAGATTACATGCTGTTAGTCAGGTTTTTTCTTTATAAACATATAAATATTGCAGATACATTCTGTCAAAGCAATTTTCCAATTTTACAAAACCTACCTGTTAAATCCACTCTTAATATATAAACTTATATCCTGCCTTCAATTAAGAGCACAGGTTTTAGTAAGGTAGGTGAATAGAGAAAAAAGGGGGTGATGGTACTTTTTATGTAAATAATTAAAATGTCTTTCTTTCTTTATTTTGATGCCTGTTGTAGAGGAAGGATCTCAAAAAGCATGGAAAGAGGGTAAGTAATTCTCCTTAGATCTTTAGAACTGCACAGTTCACCATGCATTTGGTGTGCAGGATTTTCCGTGCTATACAAGGGCAAAACTGAATGTATATAAAAAATGTATATCAAAAAATAACTGTAGAATTCTAAAGACTTCAAAGAATCGTGCTAGTCCACACCTCCAGCTTTGAGGGGACTACAGCATTTGGTTCATTCGGGGAAGATTACCTGTGAGGCAGTGGTCTTCAGTTTATGCAGGCCTGAGTTCAGTCTGCTAAGCCTCTGCTGCAGCTGCATGTCTCTCTTCTCCAGCAGAGCACCAAACAGCCCGAGCAGTTCCAGAAAGCTCTTGGGTGTGCTATAGTTGTGCCTCCTCTCCTTCTGCCGATAGCGCTTGCTCGCCTGCTTGACACTGGCATGAGCGTGGGCCATGAAAAGACTGATGGGTTCCTGAATGGCTGGCTGTAAAGAAGGAGAAGGGGAGAGAGAGTGCATGAGTGGGAGCTGGCTGGATTAAGCATTCTTTAACATCCTTGCCTGTGACGGGCCCTGAAATATCATCTTCATAAATCCTGAATTCATCTCCAAGTTTGTAGATGCTGGACTTACTCAATCTGAAATTTAGGTGCTAAGAGTGAAAGAGAGCGATTAGGCTGGGAAAATAATGGCCAATAGCTGGTGAAACACAGCATATGGAATAAGGTGAATGTGGCTAGCATCTCATGGCCTCAGACTTTCTTGAAATGTGCCTGCTGGTGTAGACTTCATTGAGCGGGTGGTTTTTATCAGTGCATGATATCAAATCAGTTCACATTTAGATGGCTCATTAGAGGAAAAATACGGTATTATTATGATACTGAAGTACCTTTAGTAAAACAAATTTCCTAATCTAATTAATTTTAATAAATGAATCAACCATTCTGTTGTGGCACTGTGTAAAATTACAATTTCTGCACTTTTCCAGTGCATTTTAACAATACAATATCGGTTCGTCAGTAAAATAGCCTACATGGATCCAGCAATAATTGTGGGAACGTGCATGTTAACAGCTGCTCTTGAGTCATCTGACAGATACACACATATACACACACACACAGTCTGGCAGTGCCTGAAACAGCTGTGGCTCCTTAGAGGGCCTGTCTGTGTGTATTAATCATTGTTACTTCATTAGCATAAATGATCCTGCTTAGTGATTGTTCCACTGGAGCAGGGAAAAAAACATTACAGACAGAGAGACTGAGAGGGAGGGACAATGAAAGAGAAACTGTGTCTGTCATAATGCTCATGGTGCATGTGATCACCCATTTGTCTTCACTTTAGAGTGAAACTAATGATGAGGGACCTAGTACAAACTCGATAGTGTGAAGAGACGACATTGAAGAAGCTGAAATCGAACTTGAAATGCCACCTGAAATACAATGACCCAGTCTAATATCAGCACTAAACAGGAAAAAATTATTGTTCAGTATTGCCCAACACAACCACTGAAATTTTTTGAAAGGTTTAAAAGTTTGGACTACAGCTCACTTCAATGCCACGAAGCTCCTTTATAAACTGTAGGCTGACGGATCGCAGTGCCTCCTGGGGCCACTCGTGGAACCAGTCCACTGTAGTGCAGCTGAGGAGAGCTGGGAAACGGCGCATGCGAACACGCAGGGTGTTACCTACGGGAGACATGCACAGCACCACCTACACACACACACACACACACACACACACACACACACACACACACACATAATCTATAAGCACTTAATTTTAAACTAGATAAAGTCATCAGACTACATGGATCAGTGCTCTCTAGAAAATCCAAGTTGTAAGACCTTGAGATTTTGATGGACACGGTCTTTGAAGAACTCCCAGCAATTCTCTGTGGTGTCCAACAAGCCAGATTCACGAACTTCCCTCTTCACTGCCTTCACTACAGTCTCCACCTCCTCATCGGACAGCAGCTCTCGGATCTCACCTGCAATAGCACACAGCAGTGAAAAACTATTTTACACTACTTTAATTATAAATACTTTACAATACTTTACTTTATACTCAGCTTTAAATGAAGAGGGATGCCATCGTTTTTTCTAAAATATAACAAGTAAACAAGGTCAACTCTATAGAAATGTGCAGACTACAAATCACTTTTATATAGCTATTGAAAGGTTTGAGGAATTGCATTGTAGCCTTGCACAAACATAAATCATCCTCCTTCAATTTTCTTATGTTTTCTAAGTATGATCAATGTAAATAAACATAAACTTTAAATGAAAGAATGGGCTATTACCCACATTAGCTATGCTGTCGGATTTTGTCTGATAGCCAAATCTTATCATTAATAAACGTGACCTAAGTGACTCTCTGTGACCATGGTTGTTGGTACCAGACAGGCTGGTATTTATGCTGTTGATCATATGCATCCCTTTATGACCACGATTTACCCATCTTATAATGTTTTTTTCCAGCATCATAATGTGCCACGTCGCAAAGCACAAGTCATCTCAAACTGAGTCCATGAACAAGGCAATGAATTTAGTGTACTTTAGTGGCCTCCCCAGTCACCAGAAGCCAAAAGAACATCTTTTTGGATGTGGTAGAATGGGAGATTTACAGCATTAATGTGCAGCTGACGAATCTGCAGTAATCATGTGATGCAATCTAGTCAACATGGATCAGTATCTCAAAGGAATGTGTTCTAAAGGAACACCTTGTGGAATCCAGGCCACAAAGAATTGAGGCTGTTCTGAGAACAAAGGGGGTCCTACCCAGTATTCACATGGTGTTCCTAATAAAGCGGTTGGTAAGTGTAGATATGAATATGAAAGCAAATACCTTTATTGTCATTGTATAAGTACCACAAGATTCAGTGAGTGGAAATCCGCTGCATCTCTATGTGCCATAAATAAAATCGTAAAACTAAGGTATATTTCAACATAATATGATATATGCTTTAATAAATGAATCCATTCATCCATTTTATACATTTTTCACTAACTAAAAATGTTTTAAAACATTATTTTAACACTAGGCAAACACAAGCATTATCTGTTCACTGTGGAATCCACTTAAAACCTTAAATAATCAGGTGCTTTATTCTAATTCACACGCCGAGAGCAAGTCTTTGACCCCTGGGTCTGACATCAGTGACAGATGAGCAGCACCATCTGTGTGTTCGAGGGCTTGATCCAATGCCATAGCAGCCTGTCCCAGTCACCGTTAATCTACTTCACTTCCACCGCCACATTTACATGTGTTTCCCATTCATCAGACAAGCACACAATGAGGCCCCCTGTGGCATGAGGGTGTGTATTAGTGTGTGAGGAATAAGTGTCCCAGGGGGGCAGTGAGGAGAGAAGCTTCAATTTTAGGAGCGAAGGATGCATTGCAATGTGTGTGTATGTGTGAGAAAGACCAAACAAGTCTGACCTGAGGAAAGCAGGGTGCTGACGATGATAAGGAAGCGCTCATCAGGGATCTGCGCATCTGTGAGCAGGAACACTGTAGGAAGGTTTTTCACCCCAGTGTTTACACAGAGACCTGCTAGATCCATCTGAGTGAGCACAACAGGATTATACAGGATTATAGAATGAGGCAAACCTGTACTAGCATGATTAAAATATAGAACAAACTAAGCTTTTTACATGCAGTCACCTCCCTCTTTCTGTTCGCTATTGTCCTAAAGGTCAATAAAAAACATCTGAAAATGCATCACAGGATAAAGGGTATTTTGGGACAATGTACAAATGGCACTGCATATGCTTTCTCCAGGGTTTTAAGTGTGTTGATCAATGCAGCAGGCCCAAATGGCCAGAGATTCACACACCATGATGAATTAAACGATAGCAGCAGCCTCATCAATAGGGCATTGAAATATTTGCCCAGACTCTTTAATAGTATCTGACAGTCCTTCATTGTCGAGTACAGGCAGGACTAAATGAGATCAATGGTATGCACAGAGCAGGAGTGGATATTGATTAGGGGAAATGTTGTCTAAAAGAAAACATGATCTCTGTTAATGAATCACTGCCATTTTAAATTTATCCTCAAACTGATGGGCATTGTCATCTCTGCTAGTACAACCAGAGCGTAATATTATTGCAGCATTGATTTGGTCTCTTCTGAACATATCTGATAAACTTTTAATATGCTTTCCATTACTAGTTTAGATATTACTTACTTACAAGATATTGGCTACAGTAAGTAGTAACATTTCACATTAGATTACATTTAGGCCTCTTGTGGTTAGTAGATACACAGAAATCTTTTGGGGTGACTACCTTCAGGTCCTGGATGCTGTAACCCTTGTGCAGGACGGGCTGGAAGGTGTTCATATCAGAGAGGTAGGCAGCCAGACGAGTCAGGCTCTGCTTGCCACTGCCACCCACGCCTACCAGCAAAGCATGGCCACGCTGACACACCAGGATTCGGCTGATCCGACAGCTGAATGGTTTAATCACAAAGTAACGTACTCAGCACTTGAGGACAAATGGAATATCAGCACAGTACAGCATGATATTTTTAACAGAGATATATAACTTAATTTCTTTCATTTATTTCCACTTTCTTTTTGCAACCACCCTAGTTGAGCATAATAAACTTGATTGTCCTACAACAGGTTTTAGTATAATTGTAGCTGCACTAGATTGATACAGGCGCTAAAATTGTAAAATGATAGTGTTAAAGCCTCACTTTGTGTTACATGTACTTAACTGTTCTGAAGTTGAACTAATTATACTTAAGTAGACTTTATGGTATATGTATTTTGATGTATGATGCACATATATTTAGACTGAAATTTTGTGAAACTTTTCATGTACTGGAACTTTTGGCACAGAAATAATCCTTTTTACTTTGGTCCAGGACTAAAGGTTCTAGTTGTTGTACTTGAGACTGAAGATTGGAAGCTACCGGACATAATGGTACGTTGCAAGTGGGTTACCAGCACTGTTTAGTGTTGATTGGCCACTAATACCATGTCACTTGTGTGACACTATACACACAGACAAACATGAAATTAGAAACGGAATGTCACAAGCAGCAATGTGCTAGTTTGTTTCTCAGCCTGTATAAAGGCTCAATTTTTCAAATATTACTTTTGTTTTTCTGTCATATGAGGTAGCAATAGTATTAAGGTATTTGTCATAGATTCATCAACAACAGGCTCATTCTTTCATTCATTTGTTCATTCATTGTGTATCCCTGCAACAACTGGCCACAAGGCAGGATAATTCACTCTGGATGGGATGCCAGTACATCACAGGGCACCACTCACGCACAAATTTACACCTATGGCCAATTTAGCCTAGCCAATCCACCTACATGTTTTTGGTCAGTGGGAGGGAACCCGAGAACCCAAAGAAAACCCACACAAGCACAGGAAGAGCATGAGAAATTCTACACAAACAGTAACCTAAGCTCAGGATCAAACCCAAGACCCTGGAGGTGTGAGGCAGCTACGCACTGCACCACTGTGGCACCCTCAACAGTGGGTTAAAATTAAAATAAATTTAATTCCATCATGGTGTTTTCACTGACAAAATTAAAAAACCCACTGATGAGCAATTTTGACATTAATTTCATTGCAGCCAATCAGAAACAGGAATAAAATTAATAGAAATATTTAATCCATGTTAAATTAACAATGGTGCTGTTATGCACCACAATGAGATTACTTGTACTATAGTCACAGTGTCTCAAGTCGTCTGTCCTGTTGGTAGAAAATGAACCAGATCTAGAACAAGAAGTATCACTGCTGCGTGTTCGGGCCAGTTCATGTTTTGGAATATGCAGTGGGAAAAAGCCCTTATACTCATAAATCATAAATTTAGCATGATTCGCTGCAGTAGACGGTAGGCAAGGCTGCTGCCAAAACACTTACACATGTTGCATAGCTTCTTGGAACAACACTAGATTCATGGTGGAATGAAGCTGGTTGTAGTTGTCCAGGGCAGCTGTCAGGGTGCTCCTCAACTGCTCCCATCCCTCTACAGGACTATAGCAAGGCTCCATGGCCCCCTTGCTGCTGTGCAGGTATATCAGCGGTTCCTGCAGCACAAGCTGCTTCTAACAGCAGGTTTACAAAATGATAAAATACAGGCATTACTGTAGTATATGTTCATTTATAAAGGATGCTGATTAAAAAATACATATATACAGTATGAAGTCGTGTATGTACTGTATGTACTCATTTTACTCACCTCAAACACTTGCAGAACAACTTCCGTCTGGAGCCTGTGGAAAAGCTGCAGGTCAGCAGTGTCAGCCATCCGGTCAGAATATACTCTCTTGGACTCATGCACCCACAGCTGGACCAGGTCAGAGCTATGCCTTACACACTCAGGTCTAGATAGCAATAGGCCCTGGAATCACACACATACAGGCTACCAGAAAAGAACACAGAGTTGTCCAAAACAGGGCAGCCACCTTAATTTCTTGATGCCTACTGTATGTTGTTAAGAGGCTGTGCTTTGATAGCTACATAATTACTTACACTCACCGAACACTTTATTAGGAACACTATACTAATACTGGGTAGGGTCTTCCCTTTGCTCTCAGAATAGCCTCAATTCTCCATGACATGGATTCCACAAGACGTTGGAAATATTCCTTTGAGATTCTGGTCCAGCTTTGTCACCACAGTTGTACAGAGTGGTTATCTGAGTTACTGTAGCCTTTCTGTCAGCTTGAACCAGTCTGGCCATTCTCTGTTGACCTCTTCTCATCAACAAGGCGTTTCCGTCTACAGAACTGCCACTCACTGGATGTTCTTTCTTTATTTCACAATTCTGAATAATCGCTATAGACTGTTGTGCATGAAAATCCCAGGAGATCATCAGTTATAGAAATACTCAAACCAGCCCGTCTGGCACCAACCATCATGCCACGGTCAAAATCACTGAGATCATATTTTTTCCCCATTCTGATGGTTGATGTGAACATTACCCAAAACAGCAGGCCTGTATCTGCATGATTTTATGCAGTGCACTGCTGCCACACAGTTGGCTGATTAAATAATTGCATGAATGAGTAGGTGTTCCTAATAAAGTGCTCTGTGAGTGTATAAACAAATGGTTTATGCATGTACTCTTCTCACCTGGAAGAGTTGGGAGAGGTCCCACAAGCTGAAGAGGTGGTGGAACTTGTTAGCAGAGGGGAGGAAATGGTGGCTCACTCTGTCTTGTAGAGCGATGGCTGCTTGTACCACAGAGGGGACACTCCTGGCCACAGCCATGTTGAATGGCAGGCTTTGAATGTGTAGACTGAGAATGGAGCTGTAGATAGAGCTCAAAGCCTCACGGGTGGGGCTGTTCACTGCTAAAACTGAGAAATGCCTCTGCAAGAGATTTAAATCAGGTATTGTCTATCAAGAAAAGTCACACATTACAAACATGTTCTAAGTATGTTTTATTGTTTACTGTGATTTTGCCTGTGACATTTACTTATTCATTAATCAGAACATTGTCCTATTGTTTAAAATAATAATAGAGACTCTTAAAGAGATTAATATAAAATAAAAGCAATGCACAAGTTTGGATACTGTACCTGTAGTCTGGGATTGATTGTGTAACTGCCTGCTTGTGGATTCATACAGGCTATATACTGGGTCTTGTGTATCTCTTTCAGAGACAGCTTTTGACTGTCATACCTAGATAAGTAACAACATAGCCTAGATATGAATCTGTACTTTACATTAACAAAAGCTATGTCATATACAAATACACATATTTTTCCTAACCAGTGTTTATAGTCCAAATGCTGGCGTATGAGGGTGTGAGGCTGAACTGTGCCATAACTGTCTGTGGCTGTCATATTCATATCATCAACAAAGTAGATGAGTCTCTTATTCCCTGAAGGAGCATACTTCCTGCCTGCTTTCTTCTCCAAAGGCCTCTCCAGCATCTCTGAAAATGGAGGAAATAATACAATTATTTTTCAACACATGGTAATCACTGAAATCTACGAAAAGGTAATTTAATTCGAGACCCAATCAAAATAAAGCCATTTACTGCCAAAAGTCTTCAGGTGCCAAATGCTTAGTCAGCAGCAATGATGTCTGAGACAGTGGAGGTAGATGAGCATCCCTGGCCTAATTTATTGGAATTGCCTGTTGTGTCAAATATATACATATACAGTAAAGTGCTCCTACAACTTTTAGGTAATGCTCAGGATAATGTGTAAGGGGCATCTTTGCTAGATAACTAACTTTGTAGCTAGAAACATGTATGAATTAACATGAGCTAGATACCTAGCTCAGGAACCTAGCTAGCCACTCTACAGAATTCGGCTAATTTAGCTAGCCAGCTAACGTTACCTTATATTTTTATACTGTTGATGGTGTTATCTTCAGGATAGCTCATGTGGTTAGTTAAAAAATATATTCCTCGGATAAAGCACATTACAAATAACTATTATACATATTGTTTACGCAAAATCAAAAAAGGAGTTTTACGCCAGATGACATAATTACTCTTACTTGAGCAATTTTCACTACTTTAACTTTTATTCAATTGATTTAATACTACAGTAGCAGTACTTTTACTGAAGTCAGTGTGCTTTAAAGGATTCACTAGAATTTTACGTCTATTTCACCTCCAGACCTAGGTGCTCTAGGTGCAAGAAGCTCTCTCTTGCCCATTCAAGTGTCTTAAGTGATAGGAAAAGCATTTGTCAAAAGGCAGATGCTGTTATACACAAACAAATGGAAATTCCTATTACGGGCCAACAGGAGGCATTGTGTTTCCTGTTTAAAGAAGGCTTAAAGTGCCCTGAAGAGGAAAGACAGGACTCACTCTGTAGTGAAGAGGATGTGCTGTAGTGATGGAGAGGCACGCTGGCAGATACAAAAGTTTCCGGTAGTGTGGCCAACAAGTCTTTGACCATAGCTGTTTTTCCTGTGCCCACTCCCCCAACCAGCATCAGAGGCTGAGCGCTTTCCAGTAACAAGCGCATGAAGTACTGTAACCGCACCGTCTCTGCTGTAGGGACCAGCACTGCCTGAACTCAATATACAAATCATGGCACAGATTAACTAACAAAGTAAATATATATTTTATTGTATGGGAGCTTGCCTAATTGTTAATTAGTTAAAATTATTGAAGACACTTTGAAACATTTTACTATAGAATTTCGATATATAGCTATCACCATTTCACTTATTATCAAACATGGCCATTTAAAGCATGCAACAATAATCTGTAGTTTGTCTAATGAATTATTCTATCATGATCAACTCAGAATAAAAAAGATTGGATACAGAGAGCTGGTGAGAATGAGAGAGAGAGAGAGAAAGAGAGAGAGAGAGAGAGAGAGAGAGAGAGAGAGAGAGAGAATGTTCTCTCTGTGACATGGTTTGGTAATTAGACCCAGTACTGAGTTGTTGTATTTGACAGCAGACTAACCTCATGGCTAGGACTGCTGTTGTCTTTCACTTTGCTCACTGACCCTCTCTAATGTGCTAAGTACTCTAAATTAGCCTGTTATTGTGTGAAATTAAAACTGCTTGCTGTGTGGGTGTGAATTTTCTCAGCAAAGAGTCAAGCTGGTAGACAAAGAAAACTATTCAAAGCATGCTATTCAGAAAGAAAAAAAAAAAGACCTTCAGAAAGAAAAAAAAACTTTTTTTGGCTTTCAAATACTTTTTGTGCCATATGATATAACTCCAATGACCTGCAATGGTTTGTCTGGTTCCATGTGAAAAGACGGTATTTTGTCAGTCCACGGTAAGAAGCGTCTGGTCTGGGGGTCCAGGTAGTAATCAAATACAGAGCCATGTGCCGGTAACTTAATGCTTCTCATCTCTTTAGTCCACCACTGACTGAACTCAGCTCTGTAGTCACGCAGCTGCAAAGAAATATTCCTTACATATTTGACATACCATACATGATAGACAAAACAATGCCAAAAACAACGAAGCTTTTGTTAGCCTGAATCTGCACATTAATCACAACACATATAACAGTTATAACATATAATTTCATAGAAATGGTAACAGCCAGACCTGATCTTGATATGTAGCGCCACCAAAAGCCCAAATGCAGGCAAACACAAAGTAGGTCTCGTATACTTCACGGGGAGAGTCGGCTGGAACATTCTCAGAAGTGAGCAAACAGTCCAGCAGCAAGCACAGAGTCTCAAGGGAAAAAGAGACAGAAAATCATAAAATAGATGAACTGCATTTAAATGACTGATATTAATACTGATGCCTACCTGTTGTATTTACGCTCATTGTCTACCTAAACACCTGTACACCTACTCATTTGTGTAATTATCTAATCAGCCAATCAAGTGGTAGCAGCGTAATTCTTAAAAGCATGCAGACACAGGTCAAGAGTTTCAGTTCATTTTCACATCAAACATCAGATTGGGGAAAATGTGATCTCAGTGACGTTGACCGTGGCTGGGGGTGTCAGAGTATTTCAGAGATCTCCCGGGATTTTCATGAACGACAGCCTCTAAAGTTTACACAGAATAGTGTGATAAACAAAAACATCCAGTGAACAGTCATTCTGAAGAAGGGAACACGTTGCTGATGAGAGAGGTCAGAGGAGAATGGCCAGCCTGGTTTGAGCTCACAGGAAGTCTATGGTAACTCAAATAGCCACTCTTTACAACTGTGTCGGTCAGAAAAGCATCTCAGAAAGCGCAACACATCAAACCCTGAGGAGGATGGGCTACAACAGCAGAAGACCACATTAGGTTCCACTCCTGTCAGTGAAGAACAGGAATCTGAGGCTACAGTGATCTTTTTCTAATTTTCAACTGTCCAGTTTCGAGAAGCCTATGCCCACATCATCACCATCATTAAGTTTTGCACTGCTGCCAACTGATTGGCTGACTAGATAATTGCACAAATGATCAGGTGTACAGGTGTTCCTAATCAAGGGAACTGTGAGTGTAAATGGTTATGTGTTTTCTACCTGTACCATGCTGTTTTCTGGGATTGGGATGATGGTCTTAAATGAGCTTCTGATTTGCTCTATGCAGCGGGAGACATATTTGTCAAATAGGATGGTGAGGTGGGCTTTCTCAGTTTGGTGTTTCCTTCTGTCAATCCAACTGGTTACATACCTACAAAAAGTATAGGATTCATGGTCATAATCATGCTATAATAATCGTATGAATTTCAGTATACTAGTTATTATAATAATGTAGAAATCAAGCATTTAAATGACACACAGGTTCCAGCTGAGATCTTGTGGGTTGACATATAGGATGCCAGCTCGAGACACAGTGGCAGGTGTTGCATTCCTCAGGTGGCTGATCTCAAACACCAGTCTCATCGAGGAGGTCAGTGGTATCCTCTCATTACTGGCCAAAGTCAGCACCTGGACAGAAGAGAAAGCAGAACTTTCAAAAACGTTATAAATTCTTGGTTATGCATCATGAAATATAGCCTTGCTAAAATAGAAATTTCTGTAATTAGTATAGTTAGTTATAGTTATAGATAGTTATAGTTAGTTAGTTATAATGTAAGTAGTATGGTTAAGCACAAAGAACAGGCAAATCTATTAGAAAGCCATTAAGCAAAAGGGAGACCTTATTGTCATCCATGACAGTGTTGAGAGATTCAATCCACATGGGGTCTACATCTCCATCCAGAATAATCCACTTAGGACCAGGATGAGAGTTATTGGCCTGTTCACGCATTAAGCATGACAATAACCCTGCCACATGAAACAGTTCACCATCAATCATAGCTTTGCAGCATGAATCCTCAGCCTCTACATCATAAAATACAAACTGTAATATAAAGGAAAACTTATAACACAAATATTTTATATGTACCATCTTTCCATTCCCGAGTTCCGGGATGGATGAAACCAAAAAGTTGGTCTCTACTTATTGCCTTGGGGTTCAGATCATTCCACACAGGTTTCTTTTGCATGTTGATGTAAGTTTTATAGAGCGTTCTTAGGATCTGTCAGAGAATAGGGATAGGGTTTTTTTTATTACCCAGCTTTGATAAATAATCTTTAGAGCAGGGGGAAAAAACAGTTTTGCCTAATCTTCAAAAAAATCTATAGTGTAAGCAGAAAAAGCTTTAATGAGCAACATATTTACCTGGCTCTTCCCTGTGCCAGCATTTCCCACCACAAATATAGAATGACGGACACTCATAAGCTCTTCAAGCTGAGCTACCTACAATGAGTACGCAGGACATTTCAATAAAGTTTGTCCATGAAAGACATACAAATGCTAAGTAGAATGACAGTTACAATACCTCATTGGTATTAAACTGTTCACATCCTTACAACTGGATGACTTCTTTGAAATATTTCGCCGAATTGATATAAAACGTATGTAAGTTTAACCTTGAGGATGAAGGGATCCTCTGGTTGGAGTTTGAGCTCCAGGGCGCTCTGCCGTACCAGCTGCTCAAAATCACAATTAGTTCGCCTCTGCACCTCTACACCAGGAAACAGGTCAGTAACTAGACCCAGGAACACTGGGACATCCTCAATGATGATTTTAGGCATGTTGAAATCACGCAGAGCACGCATTAATACCTGTTCATGTGGGGGACCATGTGTCAATGTACAAGCTTATCAATTACAATCAAATCAGAAATGATGTAATTATTTTCGCTTTTTAATTACCAAAAGTACTACGATTTTAGAGAGGCACATTACCTGATCCTCAGGTCTGGCCTTATCCTCCCTTTTAAGAGCACCAGCAACCACCAGGACAGACTTGATGGCGCGCAAGCCCCAGTCATAATGGTTCTGTGTAATTGCAATAAATCATGGTCACTTTCATTGTGACGCCACAACAGTGTTACACTATTGATCATTTACATACTTATTGGCATTCATTAATAAGACAATATGCACTTGAGTGTACCTGCTTGGATAGCAGCTCCTTGCACAGGTTGTATAGTGTGATGAACTTTCTGCCCAGGAGCCTTGCATTCAGAAAGCCCTCAGCCATCAGCATAATCTCACAGATCAGTTCCAAATCTGGAACCACCATGGCACATGGCCTGCAAACCCATTTAGCATTCACAAAAATCAGTTCTCAGGAAACAAGGCATTTGTGAATAGAAGTGATGACACTAAACTATTTTCATTTTTTATGTTTGCAATACTCATAGAATAAATATTTATAAATAATTTTCAAATCATAAATCTATTCTGCTAAACAATCAGCCAAAATTGGATACATTTCACTTCTATTGTTTATTAACCTATTAAATACAAAAATAAAAAAAAATTATAAGGTATTAATAAGGCATTATTTTGAATATCAATAAACATAATGTTAATAAAACTCCTGTCACAATTTTCTTGTTTTCTTTTCCTCCCAAATGTTTGACCCTGTAGTTTATAATGCATTTATTTGCATATTTATTTGCATTAAATTTGTATTTTTATATCTGAGGATACTGTTGTACCTGAAGAGTGCTTTGAGATTCTCAGGTAACTCAGTTCGTCCAGCATAGTCTGGGTTCATGGTAATAAAAATCCCAACTGTGGGCTTCAAGTTCATCTCCTCATCTAAGAAGAACAACCTTCAAAACAGTATCTATAATTTTACCACCGTATCTGAAATATGTGAATGACTGAAACATGATCAGTTGCCTGCAGCCTCCTACCTCTTCCTCTTGTGACGAATGGCATCTTGTATAGTCTTCACTTGCACTGCCACTACTGATAGCACCTCCACAGCAATGCGGTTAAATTCATCAAAGCAGCCCCATGTGCCAGTCTGAGACAGTCCTTTAAAGATATTTCCTATGGACTGAAACACATGTCAGATCAGAACAGACTGACAACAGACACGTTACTGAATAATTCCAAAAGAGCAGTTATTAGTATAACAAGTAACAGTGCCATTACCTTGTAGTCCATCTGTTCAGAGCAGTTAAAGACGTACACCATCACACCGAGGGCCCTGCCCAGGTCTTTAGTGGTTTCAGTCTTGCCTGTGCCAGCAGGGCCAGCTGGAGCTCCACTCATCATCAGGTGCAGAGACTGGGTTAAGGTCACATAGCACCTGTGTACGAACATAGCATCACCACTCAATGAATAGCACAATGCTTGTGACTAATTTGGGCCATTAACATTAAACATTATTAGTCATGTAGCTAAGGACTACGGGCTAAGGGATGTCCAGAAGCAGCAGTACCTGTCTGTGAGAGGGGTAATGACCAGGCGTGGTGTATTGCCTAGGTACTCATAGGAGTATAGGAACTGAGCATCACAGATGTTGGCAAAGCAGTGCTTCTGTTCTTCATCCCAGTAGTGACGCAGCTGAGAAAGCCAGGCAAAAGAATTGGCACTGTTCACCTGGACAAAATGGAGGACAATGCTTAAGTCACAGCCAAAATCTGCTCATACAGCTTGTAAAAATTCTCATCCAAGTTCTTCTTGTAAAACTACAGTATATGGTCAAAGGTTTGTGGGCACAGGACCATCATACCCATATGTGCTTTTTTAAACATCCTAGTCCAGTTTGAGGAAGGTCCACACTTGGCCATGTAGTGAATTTGAGTGAACATTAATCCTTTTCTGATTCCTACTTTGATTATTAAATCTGTTTGTATACTGTCATCATATTTTAGGTACTATTATAAACTGCCATTCAAATGTTTTTGACCACCCTATATGTTAGTATTTTTGTTTAAATGACCACATTTTAAATATTCTATGTTTTAAAATCTAACCAAGGAATATATATAAGTTCATTGAGAAATGTTTAATGAAGAAATGTCAGAACCTATGTAATTCTTTACATAATTAGAAAAGGGCAAATCTTTATTTTTACTCTATTTAGGCACTTGTAGTATACTACATATTTATGTTTTAGAGTTAATACTAGCACCTCTCTATGACTATTTAATCTATAGGCTTAACATCTTTACCCTCCAAGTGTGCCTGTCTTTAATAAAGCACTCATTTAGAGTGCTATTAGGATGTAAGAGTGACCAGGTAATAGGTTCCACGAAGAATTAGGTTTCCTTATTTAATTGCTATTCTGTATCATTCTGTTTGGCCCGTGGCAATAATAGTTATTGAAATGTTTTGAATAATAGTGATTTAAATATTTTCTCAGAATAATTTTTCTTCAATTAAAGGTTAGGATTCTGTCATATTTTTGTTGTGAGATTAAATAACCACAAAGAATGTTTTTATAACATTTTCCCCCCATCTTTTTCATGGGAGCCAATACTTCTGGAGCTCACTCTATATCATATACCATAAACCAACACAAATCTAAATATATTACTTGACAAATACACATTGCTTAAACATTACTAGTGACCCACTGTAAACATGACCAAACCTTTTGTGTGATGAGTTTGAGTACTACGTCTCTGGCATGGACTTCGACGGTGCAGAGGGTCATGATCTTCTGTCTGTCCCCTGGACTCAGCTCTCCCAACAACATGTTTATCAAGGAGTTTAGTTGAGCAATCTGAAGAAATGGGGCAGATATTTCAAAGATTATGAGGGCACAGTAATGGGCTCTGTGAGCATACAGTGAGCTTTGTGGCCTGTGCTTACAGTAATTATATCAATTTACATGCCAGAGAGAAGTGGATAGTAATAACAGCAGCGACAGGCACTCAGGGTCACATACTCATCAGAGAAATCCCTCCACATTTATGGAGCAAGGTCATATATTCCAGTCAGAAGGCCAAATGAGCAGGGAGCTCATTTATCAACATGGGGGTTACTGTGTATATGTGTTTGTGCATGTTCGTGGAGGGATTTATCTGAGTGTGTAGAGAGATGTTTAGGCACATAAATGTGTGTAAGTGTGTGTGTGTGGTTATGGGGCTACACTGTGGATCTCTGTTACAGGCAAATGAGATGTAATCTCCAACCCCCAGCCCCTGTATATTAGATGTAAAAGCAGTTCAGCTTGGGCTGCATTTATCACTGTGATGTCTGACAGTGATTCCAATCAAGGGCCTGAAGGAAAAGAGTTAGTTTATGCAAGCTGTGCTGTGCAAGGACATGCTAACCTTACATACTGCTACAGACAGACAGCTCCTGACACTGCAGGGACAGTGTGGACAGCCTTGCCTCACTGCTTTACTACAGCCTACACGGCTCAGCATTACACACTTCATCACAATGAGGATGAGAAAGCATTTTGCAGCTCGCAGAATCTCCATCAACTCCCCCTCCTTGCAACAACTCTATCCCTAACTTGGTGGCACTGCTGCAAAAGATACTAGGGAGAGGGGAGAATAAAAGTGTCATATGAGATTATGACTCGGTAAGAGTACCATTTAGAACTACATTCCTGGCTGGTATTGAGCCACCTGGTTTGGCCAATTGTCTACCAATTGTAAATGGAGGTGTAGGTATGTGTACAGATATACATACATTACTATCCTTTAACTAATTCATTAACATTAATAATCAAATTAAGAATCCGAATTAAGAAAATGTTGGACAAAATCAGTAAATTAACTGTATGCTGTAGATACTGAAGGCTATATTCTTTTGCTCTGAGCTTTCTACACTTGTGACTCACCTGCTGCACTTGCTGATACCCTAAACAGTTGCATTTCTCAAAAACAGTTCTCGCCCAAGACTCACCCTTGATTCAGTGGATAATCTCACCTGAATACTGTACCTAAGAACTGCTGCTGTAATCATAAAGACTGTCCTGTGCCTATCCCAGGACTCTTAGTTACAGTATAGTCATACTGAATATCCTCTCAACACACTTTGGATTTTACTCGTACTGCTGTAAGCTGTAATGTAGGTTACAGTATGTAATGTAAATCTGCATGTAAATCTACATCTGGATTTCTGTAAAGCTGCATTGTGACAATGTCTATAGTTAAAGTGCTACATAAATAAAACTGAATATTACATTGAAATTGAACATATTAGCTACCATTTTGCTCAAGGCACAAGCAATTTCATACATTTCATAAAAAAAAAAAATACACCAGATCAGATCACCTGTTTCTTGTGGTAATCTCGCAGAGCTGTGTCAAAGCCCTCTACCAGACGTTGAAAAGCAAGGCCTATATCAGTAGACCACCAGATCTGAGAGGCAGTGAGAGTGACCTGAGCCGGGTGCTCCAGAACCCACTGCTCCCACAGCCGCTCCTCGTACTGAGCTACGGCCTCGGCTATGTGCCTCCTCACTGCTTCCCTCATTGCCTCTTCAAGGTTGGTCAGCCACAGCTCGACCTGCCAAAGCACATTACAGTAGTACCTGAAATCACTTTAGCATTTTGATTATAACAATACCACTGATAGAAAAAGAGATAAAATATCTGAAATCATAGGCGATAATAATGAAAATAAAAATGAATAAGAAACCTCCAGAAAAAAAAAAATACCCACAAAAATTAACCCAGCACAATTAACCCTTGTCTCTACAAAGAGTAAAACCAACTTTAATGCACACTTTGAATCATGGCCCCTTGACATCTCCATGGTGATACAGGACTTACCGGACCCACACAGTCACACTGTGAATGGAAAGGTACATATTCTCTCTCTCTGCTGAACATTCCTACAGCAACCAAGTCCTTCATCCTGTACTCATCCTGACAGAACTGCAGGTCAGCAATACTGTCAAACAGCTTAGCCAGATGATGGGTGACCTGTGCAAAATAATACAGCGCAGTGACTAATTTTTAACAGATCAAGAGAAACTGCTTACAGTAATACATGTAGTGCAAGAGCGAAAGTAGACAAAGAAAGAATATAATGATGCGTGCATAATGATGGAAATACAGATATACTGGTACATCTAATTATAATCAATGCACACAGAGAGCAAGACAAGGCACTCTGACCCTGATACGGTTGAATGCCTGAAACTAAACGCTAGCAGGTATGTGGGAGGATCTGCTCAGAAAGAGTGCTGACCAGGGTCAGAGTCAAACCGTGTAAAATGTCTTTCTTTGATCATAATCATATTCTGGTGAGAAATAATGCCCTTCTAATTATTAGTGTGATGAACAAAAAAGTTTAATCAAAACAGAGAAAGGTCAGATGAAGAAAGGGGGAACTCTTTATACTTTTTTTTTTAAAATTGAATTATAATTAACACAGTTGAATCAAAGCTACAGGTAGACATTGGCAAAATGTAATACAGGACCATTCTACTCAACGTAAAAGCTGTCGCATGGTCAATCTCCACAACATGTGTCCATGAAACTCATATTTCAATAACAGAGGAAGGATCTGGAGTGATGTCCTGGATGCATTATTATAATAATTGCGTGCTATGTTTGTTCTTCTACAAGAACAGTACCTCTTTGGGGCGGTTGCCTTTGGAGAGAATATCCAGTAAGTCTGCAGAAGAGATGAAGTAGAAGCGTGGAAAAGCTATTCTCTTTTTCTCGAGGTATTTGGCTAGTGCTTTCTCACACACAGCAAGTCTGGGGAAAAAGGGACACCTGATGTCTTATCACCATACTGTGTTCTGAAATTTTGAAAGATATCTATACAATTTACAATAGGCAAACCTTATTTGCAAATCCTCAAGTATCTCCAAAAGATGGGGCTTGTTGGTGGCAGCAATCACATTCTTTGTTTCAGCACTTTTAAGCATTAGGTCCTAAGCACACATTAAATGGGGGTAGATACTTTGCAATCGCTTGCTAAAGACTGACACTTTCATTATGTACACATTTTAAAAGACAATTTATACTAAAACCAAAAATGAACATGTTTTAGATCCTTACATGCAGGGGTGGAAATTACTTGAGTAACTATACTTTGTTATTGAAATTGAATACTTCATTACATTTTCAAGAAAAAAAAAATGACTGTTTACCCCTTACATTTTGATTTAGATGTTCAAAGTACTCCTTACGAATCTCAAAGGTCTCTTCTTCCCTCATCCAGCCATTTCAGTTTAAAACATCCAATCAAAGTAAATCAACAATTGTGCCATTTCCTCATCTGCGATAACCTTCCGATGCTACAAAATACAGTGTGTGGTACAGCTATCAGTGTGTGTTTGAAGATGTATAAGCCTCCAGACTGCAGTGTCAAAATTGAGGATGAGCACCCCGGCCCTACCTCAGTAAAATGCTTCAGTATGACATTGTGCAAAGTAAGTAGTTTTTAAGTAATAAGTTGTTGTTGTTGTTGCTCCTCTTTCACCTGCTCCCGTTAGGGGTCGCCACAGCAGATCATTGCTCCATGTATTTTATTTGGCACAGTTTTTATGTCAGATGCCCTTCTTGACGCAACCCTCCCCAATTTTATCCAGGGGGACCAGCACTGAGAGCGCACTGTTGCATGCGGTTCCCTGGCTAGGAATCAAACCCGGGCCACAGCGGTGAGAGTACTGTGGCCTAACCACAAGTCCTCTAGGGACCCAGTTTTTATTTTATAAGTAAGCAAAGACTCGTATAAAATTAGGTGACCCCTTTGTCTCCCTAGAAGGCATGAATTCCAGCTAATTTGAAAAAATATTTTAAGGGAAGTTTTGCTAATCTGCCAATGTTAACTGGCTATATTTAACAAAGTTAGCATGTTTTTTTTTCTTTGCTAATGCCAGGTTAGACTAGCATGGAATCCATTAGCTAAATGGTAAATATTGATTATTTAAATGATCTTTTTTAAAAACATTTCTGATTAATTCACTAGCAAACTGTGTAGCATTAGTCATGTATATGATAAACTTTCAGACCGAATGATGTTTTCAGGCAAAACAGTGTAGTTGCTTCTAGCAGGTATAGATAACAAATAAAAGTTAGTTTATACATAAAAACACGACATTACATAACTTCATCAGTTAAAAACATTTACATTTTACTTTTTAATACTTGAATATATTTAACAGTAGTAACTTTATTTACTTTCGCTTGGGTACATTTTTGGCTGGACACATCCACTTTTAACTAAAATTTTGACACATTATCGACTCTTTCACTTAACCATATTTTCTCTGTACTTTTCCACCCCTGCTTACATGACATCTCAGTGCACACTTTTGGAAGTTAGAATTGCTCTCTGCAACTCGATCATCTATAGAATGCACCTGTGCAAAATGCAGAACCCATGAATTCACCTTATAGTCAGTGTCAATAGTGTGGAATCGCTGTGTCTCCTCAGGCAGCTGGTGATGAATGTCGTCTGAGCCCATAAAGATGCTCTCCAGGTAAGCCCATGTCCTCTGCACCTCCAACCAGACGAACAACACTGTGTCAGCCTGTGTGAGCTGGCCCTGCAGATCCAGCACCTGTCTGTGGAAGAACTCCACCTGCTTCGTCTGCAGCATGGCCTGCAGCTGTACCTGAGAGGGAACAAGATTACACAAACACTAAGCAGGATGATGCACAGTGCTGTACAGACATTACTGACACTGAATAATATATTATTTTAATGAGTGGCCAAGGATCATCAGTACATTTCCTTTAAAATTTGAATATCCTGATTAAAAATAATCAATCTGACATTCATTCCATAGATCCACAACCAAAAAAAAGCTTGCTATGCCTGAAGTACCAACCCAAGATGCAAGCCTTTTTTTTGTTTTGGGTTTAACCATTTTCTCACAACCTGGAGCTGAGTGTTAAATTTGGCCTGTTGTATTTTTTAGGCCATGTGGGAGTAAGGCGCTTTGAGATACGGCTGACTCATTGTGAACAGCATTGTGCTTGTCTGGACCTGGCCCCTACGCATGCAGCTTGTGAATAAAGACACTAATGCGTGGTCTGTACACCATAAATCAGACGTTTGAATGAAGGCGGCTGACAATAGGAGACCTGTCCACCCTCGTCTCAGTTTAGCAGAGAAGGCACACCAGCCCTAAACACAATACTCATTTCCAGGCAACCGCTTGAGAGTACGTCTGATAAGCTAGTTAAATATGCCAAGCCATAATGTAAATTACCTCTCATTTCATTTCAGCTTAACGTCTAAACACCCAGTTTATACTGTGCTGCATCCTGATGAATATATGACATTCAAGATATTCCTTAAGTAAAACTATAGTTACTCTTGTAATAACTATACATTAATATCCTTTGTAGACTTTTATACCTGATGATCTTCCAGCCTCTCAATGAGTTCATCATCACACTTCAGCACAGGTGTCGAGGTACGGAAGTGCTCTTCATAAGTGAACTCCATCAGGGACCACGTCTGACTGATCTCACTTAATGCCTGATGGAGAAAGAGGAGACATAAAATGACTCTGCAATACAACTCTTTTATTGAAGCAGACATGTAGTGAGTATGTTGTTAGCATGCATGAACCAAAGAACTGAAACCTTTTCAATGGCCATTTCTTTCACTGCTTTGGCCACTGTATTGTGAACCTCCTCTTCATACATGTGTAGCTGCAGAGTCAGTAAGTCTGCAAGGGTTGTTTTCTCCGTCACAGTAAAGTCAACCTGAGAAAACACACTTTTAACTGTTGTAATCTTGCTATAATCTAGATTTTACTAGCAGTCAGGGTAAATTCATCTGTTGGTTTACAGTGACTACAATTAACAGCTTACAAATGACAGTTTTGTAAACTGCAGCTACTAAATGTGCAGTTTATATTACACTATTATTATTTTAATTCACCCATTTCTACAACTCACTCACCTTCATGGCCGTAGCCAGCTGTGCCCAGTGTCGCTCTCTCATAGCAGAGTTCTGTAGCTGAGTCACAGCCCGTAGTGCAGTCAGCAAATCTTTCAATGCGTGGTCCAGTCCAACATACACATCCCAGCCCCGGGCATCTTTATCAAGACTCTGCATTTCCTGGAGTATAGAAATGCATTGGTTATCAAATTCATAAAGTCCTTCACCAATCACAGAGTACTTGCTGTTCTGCATAGGTTAGTCTTTTACCTCCTTACATACTACTTCAGATTCAGAATTCCTGAGTTTGAATTTACTGAGCTGGCACACTCCAGAACCAAGACTGAGAAAAGCAGATTTAAGACATTGTCCAAACAAAATCCATCTTTAACATAGAATATCCCATATATACACATGGGTGACAAATTAAAGGAAAAAAGCAACATAAAGTGTTTTAGTCAGGTACTGGGCCACCATGAGCCACCAGAACAGCTTTAATAAGACTTGGCATAGATTATCTGGAATTGTACTGATGAGACAAACACCATTCTTCCAAAAGATATTCCCTCACTTAGTGTTTTAATAATGATGTCTAAAACACAAGTCAGAAATCTCCCATAGGTGTTCAGTAGGGACGAAACCTGGTGACTGTGAAGACTAAAGCATATTATTTCCATCATTTTCATACTCATCAAACATTCAGCTAAACCTTTGTTCCCTGTGGATGTAGACATACTGGAAGAGATCATCCCATCAGGACAGAAATGTTTCATCATAGGATAATAGGTCTGTAGTTTTTAAACCTTAGATGTCTTTAATTCCCAATTACCAACGACAATCATTTATTTTTAATTTATTTCCGTTAATTTTATGTTTTGTTTGAATTTTTTCTTTTTACTGTTTAACTATACTGCACATTGCACCATACACACTGCTATGATGGGACAACTGAATTTCCCTTTGAGGATTAATAAAATGTATTTTATCTTATTTTCTGGTAAGCCAGCTGCACAGTCTCTCTAATAAAATAAAGATTATTGCTGATTATGAATGCAAATGGGAAAATACCAAAGCAGAATCTCTCACTTTTGCAAACCTCTTCAGTTCTGCATCCATCTGATCCACATTAATTTCTCTCCAATGTGTCTCCTTCCAGACGTCTATAATACTCTGTGGAGAAAGATAAAATTGAAAGGATGCACATAGTAGACATACTACACCACAAGATATAAATACAACAAGCACAATATATCTGCAGAAACTGTAGGCAATTTTGTATACAATTCTGGATCTGAAGAATGAAGTCACAGCTATGGAATATTATTAATAGCACAGCTGAAGTGAATGTGATTGAATAACCTGAGCACACAGCAGCAGGTCCCAGAGCTGCTTTAAGACAAAGATCTGTCTCTGACAGAGCCTGAGCTGCCTGAAATCTGGGCTGCTCACTTCAAACAGCTTGCAGGACTCCTGCAGCATCGCCGCCTCCTGCTCTAGTCTTACCACCTCGCTGTGCCACTAAGGAACCATGACACAAAGGCACGGCAAAGTCAATGTGCAAAGGAATATTCAGAAGTGTTGGTGGAATAAAAATGATTACAATAACTTTTTAAGTAAACTAAAAACAGGAAATGCAGTACATTATCTAGTTGAGTGTAAGGGCTCTCCGTGTTGCAGTAAAGAGGAGCTTCCATTCTAAACTTCTCTTCAAACTGATGCAGCTTTATCTGCCAGGAGTGACATAAATCAGCAAGGAGTAAGAGAGAATGAAAAAGTCTGTTAATCATCTATCATTTGCACAGAAGATAATTACAATTATAATTATCTTCTTATCATTATCATTCTGTTTATTTCAATTTAAATTCGATTTAAAAAATAAAAAATAAAAAAAAAAATCATCACATACCTCAAAGGCCCCATACTTCTTGCGTATGACTGCCACCTCTGCATTCTGCAGAGGAGCAACCTCATGTTTCACCGACCAGGCCAGCTTCTTAATGCTATTCCATCTCTCAGGTAACTCCTTAACAAAGAAAAGAAAATCTGTCTATGACAAATACTTCAAGATCTACTACACAAATCTGAAAAAAAATCTAATCACTGCAATGTGAACCAAGGCTCCAGGATACCTCTGCACTCATATTTGTTCACATAAGTGATCTAATCTGGTTCTGGTAATAAACCTAAAACCATCCTAATATTATATTAAAAATACCATAGGCATATGAAGATTGCCACCTCTAGCTGAGTGTAGATATGGTCAGGGAGTGTTTCTCCATACTGCTGCAGCAGGCTAACCACAGCTGTGACTGGATCGAACATCGGGTCTGTACTGGGCTGTCTGGATCTGACAGCCAGCAGGCAGCCCATCACCTGCACCAGGGCCTGGTAATCTCCACTCTTCACTGGCTCTCTTAGCCCTGAGTCAACCCTGAGGATAAACTCCTCAAGGTCTGTAATACTGCGGAGAAATTACCAACCAGCAAATAAAGACAAGCATGTCAGAAAAGAGTGGGAGATTAATATCACTCATAATATCACTTCATGTTTAAAGGGTTCTCTGGTTTGTCTCTCAGAGGGGACCCTTAAAGTTTCTATGTAGAACTCTACAACATAATGTCTGGGTATATTGTAGTTTCAGAAATAAAATAACAGCAAATCCATTTTGGCAAGGTAGAGAGAAAGTACAACAGTTTAGGCTCTACAAGTCAAGACATATGTAGCATATGCCTTTTCTAAGCCCAAACCCTTCAGATGACAGTCTTGAGAACACTTTAAAGTACTTAAAGTGCTTATATTCTTTTCATTTACATCTATCGAAGTGTACTATGTATTCACTTTCAATGGAAACACAGCTAGGTTTCTTCTCACTTTTCTGTGACGTATGATATGAGGTGCTCCTTGAACATCCAGCTCCATTTTTTAATTGTATTTAAAAGACTCATCTTAAATGAGCGGATATCCACCCTGAACCAGCCGTCAAATACTCGCCAGTCCTCAAGCTTGCTCACTTGTACATACAGTTCTTCATAATGGTCAATCTGTATAGGAAAATTATATATATAATATATGGTTCTAAGATTTCAATCTGTTAAGAAAAGTATTCAAAATAAACCATTTATCCTTATGTCTGTTCAGAAAAGTGTGAAAAATATGAAGGCTTACTTGTTCTTGGAACTTGTCAGTTGTGGGTGGATTCTCTGGTAAATCTATAGCCTCCCCATATGCTGCCACGTATTCAGTTGTCAGAGCCTGACCATATAGGAGAAACTGCTTGAGAAACTCACTTCGATCATCCAGCCACAGGTGTGTGTAGTTTTCAAATGAGCTCTGATACTGGGAGACTCTCATGATCACATCTTTCACTCGCTCTATCACTTCCTGTCTCAGGTCTAAGAGGTCCAGCATATCATCCATATCAACCTACCAATAAACATTAGACATTCATTCATTTAAGGATTCGCATTACTATGACATTAAATCACTGCTGTATCACGCATGAACATGAGCAACCAAAACGTTTTTTGTGGAAAAAAGGAAAATAATATTCGCCTGATAGTCTTTCATATCCAGATGAGGTGCCACCCTTTTGATTTGAGTGGACATTCGGAACACGTCCTGCAACAGTCCCTCGACTAACTCATAAAGGCCATCTCCTGCACCGATGTCCAGAGAGGGTCTGAAAACGATCTCAGACGCGCTAAGCACCATCTGAGCCTCTAACAGCGGAGCCTGTCTCACTGATCCTTCCATGTTGCTAACAAAGAACTCTAAAGAGTACGTGATGGCGTTGAAAAAGCCTTCCACTACCATTTCATCCACATATTCCACATACTCCTTCCATGCTTCTGAATCATCATCTGCTGTATAGAGGTTTTTGTTCTCCTGTAACAAATAAAATAAATATTCTATGCATAAATGGCAAGTTTATAAGATAGGAACAATGTAGCATAGACTATAAAGTTGCCACACCTGTGAATACACTCCTACCTGTAACAGACTGTGTATGGTCTCGCCATCGTTCCTGATGCTACTGTATTTCTTTGCCACTCTCGCTGCTCTGTCCTCCAGCATCAGCAGTGTGTCTTTCTTGCTGTCCTTCCTGCAGAAGATTGGCTGCTTGCTCCATCCCTTCATCAGCTCCTTAATCATCTCAACATTGTCTTTGGATTTTTGAAGCTTGCGCTCCATTTTATACACCATGTCTTTCACCTGGCAGATATAGTTCAAGCAGCCTTGGTCTTGCCATGTCAGATCAGTCTCAGCCCGATACAGTTGCTCGTCTATGTCCTCTAGCTCAGCTTTCATAAGGGAAACCTCAGCATCCACAGCCATGTGCCGTACCTTGTTGTACAGCTGGACTAATAACTGCAAACCACTCACGCACTATAGAGGAAATGGAATGAAGGGAAAAGTCTCATTGAGTACTGCCTGATTACAGGAAAGACACAGGAAAGACAGTATCTACAGAAGACCACAATGAATCACTTTCTCCAAAGTCATAAGAATCATCACAAACCGTAAGAAACATGTCTCGCTTCTCATATAGCTCTAAGGCAGCACAAGGGATACTGGTCTGGTCCAACATCCGAAGATGTCTGACATCCCTCAGGACAGCTAACAGCTAAGGTTATAAGATAAGATCCATTCATTTATTTGTTTGTTTCTTTAAATGATCAACCTAACATAACCATAACTCAAGTTAAAACAACATGTTAGTACTCTGATGTACTATAATAATGTGCTGTACCTCTTGATTGAAGTTCACTGATAGGAAACCAGAAATTAAATCTCTCTTTATTAGGGGTTGGTCAAGGTTCAGCTGGCAGACCTGTTCAACGTTACTGCACCATTCTGAGTACACATCTTTTTCATACTCATCCAGCAGTGAGGACATCTCCATGTATTTATGATATAATAACATCATGTCTGCTTCTTCCAAAGTCCTAGAAGGTAAGTGATGCAGCATTCCTTCATTAGTTATCACTGCAATTTATACGATAACTTGAAACAGCAAGCAAATGTTGTGATTTTTTTCCATAAGATATTGCAAAGGCCATTCAGGACTTTGGATTTGAAAAAACTTACATGTCAAGCGCAAACTGGAAATTCTCCCACAGGATCTGGATTCTGTTTCTCAGCATTTTGGCCCATGTCAATGCACCAGACATGGCAGGCATGTTCTTACCCACTATAGCTTTAAAATTCTTCCTCTGGAGACAAACACCAAACAATAACAGCTCTCATAAGCTCATAATGTCTAATATTAGGCACTATTGTTAGTAATATACAGTCACTGAGCACTTTATTAGGAACACTATACTAATACTGGGCAGGGTCTCCCTTTGCTCTCAGAACAGCCTCAATTCTTCGTGGCATGGATTCCAGAAGATGTTGGAAACGTTCCTTTGAGATTCTGGTCCATGTTGACATGACTGCATCACGCAATTCCTGCAGATTTTTCTGGGAAAGTGACTGGGAAAGCCACTGAAGAAGATTGAACTCATTGTCGTGTTCATGAAACCAGTTTGAGAAGACTTTTGCTTTGTGACATGGTGCATTATCATGCTGGAAGTAGCCATCAGAAGATGGTAAATTGTGGCCATGAAGGGATGCACATGGTCAGCAACAATACTCAAATAGGCTACGGCATTCAAGCAATGACCAATTGGTGTTAACAGGCCCAAAGTGTGCCAAGAAAACAGTCCCTACACCATTACACCACCTCCACCAGCCTGGAATCTTGACACAAGGCAACGTGGGTCCGTGTTATTGGTGCCAAATTCTGACCCTACCATCTGTGTGCCTCAGCAGAAATCGAGATTCATCAAGCCAGGCTACATTCTTTCCAGTCTTCAACTGTGGCCGGTGCCCACTGCTGCCTCAGCTTTCTGTTCTTGGCTGACAGAAGTGAAACCCAACGTGGTCTTTTGCAGTTGTAGCCCATCCGCCTCAAGGTTCAACATGTTGTGCATTCTGCGATGCTTTTCTGCTCACCACAATTGTACAGAGTGGTTATCTGAGTTACTGTAGCCTTTCTGTCAGCTCCAACCACAGTTTCAGTCTGGTCATTCTCCATTGACCTCTCTCATTAACAAGGCAACTGGATGGATAACTGCTGCTTACTGGATGTTTTTTCTTTATTGCATCATTCTGCGTAAACTCTAGAGACTGCTGTGTGTGAAAATCCCAGGAGACCAGCAGTTATAGAAATACACAAACCAGCCCTTCTGGCACCAACAATCATGCCAAGGTCCAAATTGCTGAGATGACATTTTTCCCCATTCTGATGGTTGATGTGAAAATGACATGAAGCTGCTGGCCCATAACTGCATGTCTTTATGCATTGCACTGCTGCCACACGATTGGCTGATAATTGCATGAATGAGTAGGTGTACAGATGTTCCTAATAAAGTGCTAAGTGAGTGTATATGACCTACTGTATTATAAGAAGTCAGGAATAAGAGCGATACCTGCTCTCGCTGAGAGTCAAGTAGGTATTTACATGATTCCAGCTCAACACCAAAAAGGCGCATCAGTTTGGTGAAATTGGGGTTGAATGTTTCCTTAACGATCCCTCTGTCCATGAAAGGTCGAAACACAGCTAGCAGCTATGAACAAAAACAAAAGTGTCAATGTTTACACATAGTTTTTGTTTTTGTAAGTGACCAGTGATAGAAACTTACTTTGAAAATAGATTCCAATCCTGAACAGTCTTTATAGGCCAGGCAAAGGATGTTGCCAAGCCGTCTATCATAGTCGGCCACCTTTTCTTTAAAATTTGCATAATCCATGTCAAAATCCTTCACATGAAAAGGAGAGAAAAAGCATTTAATTTCTGTGTGGCTTAACATAATAAACACTGGTTATTTACCAACTCTCTTGGAATTATATGCAATACCAATTCTAATATCTTCTGATACAACATTAATAGAGTAACGAATATCTAGTTTCTCAGGATAATATTGAAGAAAGATACTCATCTCCAAGGATTAGCATATTTTATCCTTCCTCCTTCCTATCTGTCATCACTGTGTTACTACCATAATAAACCAGCATATCACCATGGAACAGATGCTCGTATGTTGCAAACTTTACACCATATCTTATCAAGTGAGGCTGTATTACCTGCCTCTTCCTAGATGAGCTCATCCAACTCTAACACTAACATGAAATCACTACATTTTATGACACTTTCAACAAACTGTTCACTGGTTGTAAAAGCGTACCTTGGATGTCAAATCTAAAGGATCATATTCACTGTCCATGATTCCTTTGCAGAGCTGCTGAAACTCAGAGTGCATTAGAAAAACCTGTTCAGTGTACATTCTTCCCTTGATTCCACCAAAAATAACCTTCTCCAATTTTTGTAACTTGACCATGGTGAAGAAAAGATCCTGCAATGTACACATCGATTTAATTTATTGTGATTAATTTAGAAATGGACCTTAAAGCCAATGTACCATTAATTTATAACCAAAACCAGAAATGTGTCACACCTCTAACTGTAGCACTCGAGCTGTGAAACAGTCAAAGCGACTAAAGACCAAAGCAGATGGAAAGTCCCAGCACTTGTGCCTTATGCCTCTGGAGCTGGCCCAGGTGGCCACCTTCTCTCTGTAGGTATGGAACATCTCTTTAAAACATCTAATAAGCTTCATAACAGCCTGAAGCTTATCCAGTGTCTCCTCTGTCTCTCCTCGTAGCAGCTCCTCTCCACACAGGTATGAGTTAGCCTGGTTGAAGGAAAGGAGAGAACGTTGATATTAATTTGAGTTCTGTATCTAGTGCCATTAATGCTGAACAAAGCCAACTTGAGATGTTAAAGACAGATAGTCTGTTGTAAATCATCACTATGTTCCTTCTTGGATCATTTGAGTAAATGTAATGTCAACTGGCAGTCCAATCCTATTCAAATATTAATCTCCATCATTATTACCTGCTGAATGAGGAGGTTGCACAGCTCCTGCAACAGCACTACAATGCGAGCAGGCTGGCGGTAGAATGAGCAATGAGTCCAAACCAGAAAGATAACATGAAAGAGTGGAGATATGAATCGGTGGATGGATGAGAATTCCCCTTTTTCAAAATAAGACAAGACTGGCTGAAGCTGCTGCAGGTGAAGATCCACATCTCTCGCTTCCTGTAATGCTTCAAATAAAACAAAATGTAAGAGAGAGATCACATTTACAAAAAGGATATTCATTCATTCATGTTCAGTAAGAGCTTTATCCTGGTCAGTGTTGCAGGGATCTAGAGCCGATCCTGCGAGCACCTGGGCTGAAGGGGGAATACATCCTGAATGGGATGCCAATTCATCCTTGGGCACCATGCACGCACACACACACACACACCCACACAGACACACACATACTCGTTCACATGTAGGGGCAATTTAGAGTAGCCAATCCACCTACTGGCATGTTTTTTCAAGGTGGGAGGAAAGCGCTTAACCCAGAGGAAACCCACACAGACACGGGAAGAACATGCACAGACAGTAACCCAAGATCAGGAGCTGGAGCTGTGAAATGGCAACTGTGTCGCCTAGCAAAAAAGATATGTTCACGATTACTGGTTATCTTGCTACACTACCTGCACAGGCTTGTTGTAACAGACCATCATGCATTGATAAAAAGACCAAGTAAGGTTAAACGTAATTACCATCATAGACCTCTTCTGTAAGTGCTCTAAAAGATGGGTAATAGCTGCTGTCTGCCACTTCTAGGATTCTCACCATCTTCTGAATAGCTGGACTCTGAAGCTGAGAATAGGACACTTATAGCCACATAAATCAATTACATCATTACTAATGAATTGCATGAGTAAAAGATGAACAAATGCTCATAGGAACACAAACCTGTTCATGAATATTTTCTATGTTGTTTTTTCTCGACCTCCAGAAGTCCAATTCAGTGCTCGGTCCTGGGTTCAGCCCTTTTAAGATGAGTTCGGCAGAATCTTCTTTTAAGACTTTTTGTATCAGATGGGCCCAGTTGATGACCATGGACTCAACTGCATGCATCACTGCTCTCCTGTCATGACAGCCCTGACTGAAATAGTGAAATGAAAGGAATATGTTACTGTTAACTGGAAAGAATACTGTATAAAGCGTGCTGTATGTGTATTAAGATCACATACATCAGTACACATAATGTATTCAAGTATTAAACTCCATCTTACAGACTGATAGATGCTTCTGGACAGTCTTCTATCCTCTCTGTCACTACCGGCACAGGAAGCACAGTTTTCCCACAGAGTTGTCCTTTAACCACAGAGACCTTGTTTGATAAATTCTCTATGTGTCGTGTTACATCCTGGGATATCACATTTGGCCACAGCTGATGATTTTCCTTGTTTGACAGAAGTGGCAGGCAGACCTTGACATAAAACATTGACATATTATGCATGGAAAGATCTGTCTGATACTGAGAGGTGACTCAGACATTCATATAAATGCAGCCTGCTGGTAGATTTCAAACCTAAGAATAGACTAGGTCGCCCCAAGGTCCTTGGGAGCCTTGATCAGTGCTGATAATCTGTGAGATCTTAAGATTTTATTCAAATCTCACTTTCAGTAAATGCTTTATCCTGGTTAGGGTGGATCCATGGTGGGATATTGGCCAAGAAGCAGGAATACACCCTGGATGTATTCACACCCAGGGACAATTTATCTCAGCTAATCCACCTACTGGCATGTTTTTTTGAGAGCTGGAAGGAATCTGGAGAATCCACATAAACACAGGAAGGACATCCAGACAAATGTCACCTGAGCTCAGGATCAAACCTGGGACCCTGGAGCTTTGAGACGCTACCTGCGACCTGCATTTGACATTAGCAGGATTTCCTTGTAAGAGTCCATTACCTTGTCCACACTGGTTGACAGCTGCAGAAGCAGGGACGGCGAGAGCACGCCAAAGAGCAGAATGTTCCTGCAGTTTTCAGAAAGGATGGGCACATTTTCCTTCTTGAGAGCATACAACCTCTTGCAGTCAGAGAGAGAAGAAACCTTGGCGTACATACAACACACATGAAAAACATCACGTTATGCAGCAGTAGGAGTTAAGAGTATAAATCACTGTTAAAAACATGCTTTAATATTTACAGTAATTTACTGGCAACCTGAGCTGCCAGTGTAGTACTATAGATTTACAGTGTAGAGGGTGCACAGGGTGCAGGCAGAGCAACACTAGGATGCCTACACACATTGAGGCAGCACAGGTCACACACACTCACCTCAGAGGAAACAGTGAGGACAGCTGACGAGGCTGAAGTGAAAAACAAAAACTTAACTCGTGCCTCAAAGTAAGCAGTGAGAAGGGTTTGATTTTCCTCCATCATCACGAACTTGTTCCAGGACTCTGTACTGACTTTTAACATTTGGCAAATTTTCTCGCCCATAAACTGCACCCTTTCGTCTTCAGAAAACAAAGGGTTAACTTCTTCTTCTCCTTCTTCTTCTTCTTCTTCTTCAAACATGTTGTCCCTGAACAGTTTCAAACCTGGCGGAAAGTACAGAAAATACTTCGATAGTTAGGAAGAAAGTTACTGTGCTACTTTTTTTTTTAAAAAACAGTTTACTTAATAACGGGTTGTTTTGGCCCTCGCGCGAGTACTGTGATTGAACTGGGGGGAAAAGAAAAGTGAAAAAAAAAAAAAAAAGCACGCGCCGTGAGGGGCGGGACAGCGTTCCGTTGCCTTGGAAACGGAGCCAGTGTAAACACGTTAGCTCAAACACACTGGGATTGTCCAACAGAAGCTGGTTTTATAGTTTTAAGCCGCTGTGGTTTAACTGTGGTGATGGGAAAAGGGCTTATTCCCCTGTTTGTCTTCCATTTATGAGGCGTCCAACAGGTTTTCTGTATTATTATTATTATTATTATTATTATTATTATTATTATTATTAGTTATCATATCCTACTACATTGAGTCCTACTCAATATCCTACTACACTTGTCAACTGATCTTATACTTTGCGACATTTTTTTTTTCTTGGTCACATATTATTTAGAGAAAAATGGAAGTGACAGACAGGTGAAACGCTGTCCTGGGACACAGAGTGCACCGCTGTTGCCCTCTAGGGGCCTCATTTACAATTAAACCAAACATATCCGGGTTGCCAGATTGACGAGGTTTACGATTTGTTGGGGTGATGTAGGATTAAAGCTGTACTGAATACTGAAATAAATCAAGATACAATTTGTGGCATTTTTTTATGAACTGAGTTTTCATGTCAAGCTATGATTGAGGTTGGATCAGTAAATGATATCTGGTATGTTTTAATAGCTCTAATTAATTTACTTTGCATTAGAGAGAAGGGAAATGAAAATCCTGCATAAGTCACTAAGCTTCTTCTCCGCTGCCACTCAGACCTGGAGCAATGTTAGTGTGTGTGGACATTTAATCTGAAATGAATTCTGAAATGATTTAATATTTAGAAATGTAAAAACTTGTGGCGTATCCCTGAGTATCAGCAGTGTCCTCATGAGGGCAGTCCTTCCTCCTGCGTTTCACTGCACAGCACTGTGAGGAGGACATGAAGCTTCCCCTCAACTTCATCTCACAGTAAATGTCACCATTTACAACATTTTCAACATTAGAAATGTGTTGCATATATTGTAAAAAAGTAACTAATCACCCTCACTGTGACTCACTGTGCACTGTTGCAGTAAGCATTTTCTTTCACACTGTGATTGACATCTTTAAAAAAGAAACGTTACTAAACAGAAACAAGGAGCATTAAGCTACTGACCTATGTTAAATGTACCATTTAACCCTTGTGATATATTTTTACTTAAAGTAAATAGGAATTTTGTTTCACATGAAACTTTATGTGCTTGTCTCATTTTCTCTCTTGAACACGAAAACCTGTGTGGTTATGTTCTAGTCAATTTGATGTAAGAATAAAACTGACTATAAAAAGTGGTGAAATATTAAATGACACCAACTTTTTTTCTTTTTTTTTTTTTTTGCAAAATTAAAAAACAAATAGGCTAGGTAAATTCGCTCTGTGTTACATGACCTCCATGTCTTATTTACACTCACACCCGGAGCAACAGAGCAACCCCAGGCATGAGAAGTGGTTTTGTGTGTCTTTACTGTTCCCCAAAAGCATTCAGAATTGGTCATTTCAAATATTATTGATATTATATTATTCAGCTCAAATCATTACCTCTCCTTAGACATCTCATTCCAATTCTATTCAGTGCATTTGAAACTATTTAGACCTCTTCACTGAGTTTTTGTTACAGCCTTACTCTAAATTGGACTGAACGAGTTTAATCTCGTGACTTGTTTTCCCTCTGATATTAGCTGTGGAGTTAAGACAAAGGTGTGCCTTTCATAGTCATGTCCAATCAACTTACCAGAATTTACCCGTTTCCCAGTGTTATAGCAACGTGTCTGAATACCTTTGTAAATGACACTTTACATTTCAAATTTTAAACTAAGACTTTTACAGAAGTTTGCTTTTCCACTAGTATTTTAGTGAAAGGTAGATTTATGAGAAAAAAAAAAAGTTTCTATTTTAGTGTAAGTCTGTAATGGAACAATATTAAGAAAATGTTAAGGGGTCTGAATGCTGTATACACACATACACAGCAAATTCACATTTTCCAATTAAAAGAGACGTTCGTAATACTTCTGTCAAACATTGATTTTGGGAAGCGATATGTTGCCTATAAACACGGTTCGTCATGTCACTTAATAAGGCACATCCAAGATTAGAGAATGATGTGGCTGGTAACCAGAAACTATAAGCCACAGAACTAAGATAGTCTACTGTTAACTACATAAAATTGTAGCTTTTTATTCAGTTATTAATCTTAAAAGCCGCAATATATCATTTAGGAGGAGGGTAAGCCCTGTTTCATTCACGAATGCCAACTATGGGAACAGTACTATTCAATTAATGTGTTATTATTCACATAAACCAGAGGTGGGGAGCTCCTGCCTAAAACATATTATTTAATAATCACTATGAATTATCCCATGACTACTACATTACTGCTTGTAGTGTGAAAATGTAAGTCTGATTTCAGGGAATAAATAATTTAAGCATTTCCTGAGTTATATTTCACCCTCAGGGAAAATGTGGGCTAGTTTCCTGACAGCTAGCTAGCTGACTAATTAAGTCAGGCGATGTAGTGATATTTGGGAGGGCCGGAGAATTTAGAGGTGTTTCCAGGTTGCATATTAATGTATCGTCATTGATCCTGGCATTTTTGGTGAAATTTCTTCAGGTCACGTTCCTTGTAAGTGAAATCTTGCTTGACCAATAAAATTCAATCTTCTTCTGATTCCCAGAGTGATGCTTCTTGGGTATTATAAAACTACATTAAATCATTTATTATTCTCACATTATACAGGGGGAAAGGATATACTGATGGTTAATTTAAGCTGTGGTTAAGCTCACTTTTCAGTTTCACTTTAAATAGTATATAATATATTCTACCTATTATATTCTATATAACATAGTTTTTTGTTTTTTTTTAAATGGGGCCTGGGGACCCACAGCAAAGTTAGGAGGCAGTAAATTTCTTTCTTTTTTTTTTTTTTTTTATTTGGTTACAGTAGTGAAGATCACAATTATTACAATTACAAGTTAATATACTCACTCTTGAGTTCTTATTAGACTGTTTGATTGGTCACTTTACTTGAATGGCTGTCATCCAAACCTGAATACCTCAAAAACATGTCTGTCTATAAATAATTTGAATTTAATAAACAAATTGAATTAAAAAAAAGTGGAGTGAGTGCAGGAGTAAGTTCAGGAATAAAAAAAATGCTATATCTCCAATAAATGTTACTGAACAATTTAAATAGTCAGTTGGGTTATGTTCATAAAATAGATGTTCCATGGACTTTTTTTTTTTTTTTTTTTTTTTAACACTTTAAATGGTCCCTGGCTGCAAAAGGTTTGAGAACTCCTGTTTTAGAAGAAGTTACAATAAAGCAAATTTGGCATACAGAGCTGGGTTAAGAAATAATTTGCCCAAACGTTTGATGGAGATCGCCACACACACACACGCACGCACTGTCTCTCTCTCTCTCTCTCTCTCTCTCTCTCTCTCTCACACACACACACACACACACACACACACACATATCCGGGCCCCCGGCAGTGTGCGCGCGCCCCGCGGTGTGGGTAAGCCTGAGAGAGAAAAGGGGAAATTGGCGCTGGATGCGCGCTCCCGCGAGGAAGCTGATTCAACTCCTCCTGCTCTACTTGTTTTAAGAGATATGACAGATTTAAACGCTTCCTCTTAGATAGGCTAATGAAAGACTCTTTAACACATGCGATAGAACAAGTTAGAACATCACAATTTTTTTTCCAGACCAGTCAGGTCCTGCCTGTTATTTTCATCCACACAGGAGAGGTAGACTGCTTTGCGCAATAGCCTCAGTATCTCATGCTGCTGTGCACAAAGGCTCCAGTAAAAAAATAAAAACAGTTAATTGCTTATAGGCCATGTGATTATTAAGCACGATTTATTTTGATTAGGAATATGATTTATTTTGAGTGTGCGTGTGTGTGTGTGTGGGGGGGGGGGGGGGGGGGGGGGGGGGGGGGGGGGGGGGGGGGGGGGGGGGGGTGAATGACGGGACTGTCGATGCATCTTTGGAAACCAAATGTCCCCATGTTTGGTTCCTGAGGTTTAGATTAGGGTTGGGTTTTAGTTTAGGCATAGCATCAATTAGCTGCTTTAATAATTATGTCAGTGGAAGGTCATCACAAGCATAGTAAGACAAACGTGTGTGTGTGTGTGTGTGTGTGTGTGTGTGTGAACAGCATGTGCTAAGAACTCCCTAAGGATGCTTTTACCCACAAAAGGCAGCTTTATCCCTTTTAATAAGCTCTCACAGTATTACTGCATACTGACAACAGCAAGTATTAGTGATTAATACAAGAAACTAATTCCCATAGGATCATCTATTATGAAATAATAAACTTTCAACCTTTTAGCAGAAATACGCACACATACACGCACACATACACGCACACATACATATGCACTGCAGTTTTCTCAGCCATGGGGGTCTTGCAGATGCCACTGTCGTTGCTTCCCCATTAGAGATGACAGAGTGTGGGCCGAGAGCTCCCTGACACTGGTTCCGGGCTTTCTCATCCTCCTCCAAGCTCTCTTTGGCATTAGTCAGAGAGCACGTGGCCTTTCGAGCTCCTAATCCTGGACTGATGAGCTATTCCGCTCACAGCTCACAGTGTGATTTATGAGCCAGTGCTCCCCAGCTTGGTGCAGGGAGCTCAGAGGTGCTACCGAGCCTCAGCGGAAAAGTTTTAATATGCACCCACCATAGTCTAATCCAAAACTCACCAACTATACTTCTCAGAAGAAATGGGTCAATAAATGTTTAAAATGCATCAGGACACCAGTGTAGGCTTTACTATCTATTACATGAAGTAGCAACAATGTTGGGTGAATGTACCAACTGCTGATGAGACATGTATGAAGATGTGTAAAAGCCAGTGTCTTAAATATCTATTTTTTTTAATAGTCACGATGTATATGATTTGAAGTAAAGTCTGAACAAAAGTTAGTTTATATGAAAACACAACCAAATGATCAGGTACACCATATGATTATTATTTCTTTCTGCAGGTACACCTTAATAAAATTGAAATGTAATGTGTTTTTGTTAAAGGGTAGCACTAGTTCAAAATCTTTGGGCGTGTCACTGAATAACTGTTAATGGTGTCTGAATCAAGTCCCCTGAAGTGTTTTATTATATTAAATTCACTGATTACAATCATTTTTCTTTCACACTGCTTTGTTTACTGAGTTTTGACTTCTTGTCAAATATTGTAAAATCGGGCACTAAAATCTGTTTATTAAGAGCTTCTCTTGGTCCACTGATATCTCATAGCACTTGGCTTTTTGGCTTTCTGAATAGTGATTCAATCCTGTTCGAGTGTTTGTTTTCCTCTCTGCTCTAAGAGCGAGCTGAATGTTCAAGTGCACATCTATTGTCAGCCTAAAAGCCCGCCACTTTGACTTCTGCCTTTGGATGGTGGAGTGAAGATGTCATTGTGTGTGTGTGTGTGTGTGTGTGTGTGTGTGTGTGTGTGTGTGTGTGTGTATGGGGGGCCTGTGCTGCGAGTGTTACAAGAGTTTTACTAGCAAGCTTGTGAATGAAACAGTTCCAGACACTCTGGCAGATATAGCTACATTCTTTCAGAGATGTGTTACCTTGTGAAAACACATACCATAAATCACTTGTTGATAAACTATCTCTGTTCAGCATAAAACCTTTAGAAGGTTTATTGGCACAGGATCATTGGAATGCAGCAAAGAAAGAAAAAACATGTTAGGGCAATACATAAATAGGGATTTTAAAACATGTAATTATTAAAGAGTTTATTTCTATATGATTGGCAGTCTGGGAAAGCCTGTCGGATGTAGTTACGGCTGAATTCTGCCAAATCGAAAAACTGCCAAAACTGACAAATAAAAATGACTTTTGACTAAAACTGGATGTTTCCTGAACTGAAATACAGTATGTTTGCCTTTTGCATGCATCTCATCCAGAAGTAAAGTTCTAATATTTTTAGTCTGCCTTGCTTAGCTCTATATTTATAACCTAGTCTACTCATAGAAAAACGTCATTACTGCCAAATTTTAAAGAACTGTAAATTTGTCATGGGAAATGATTTCACTTTGATTATCAGCATCATCCACATCAGTCTCTGTCTCATCAGCTACGGTATCAGTCAGTTGCAGGATTCAAATAAGAGCCTCATCATCATCTCTTCACTCAATTGATCTATGCTCATGCTAACATCAGTGGAGAAATATTCACCAGTTAATTCTGACTTCTGCTGACTAAATTTCATGTTATTAATGTATTTTAAGGCCATTTAAACAGTTTTAAAACTTTGTTGGTTATTGCTTTTAGAGAGTAAGTGCTCTTCTCTGTTTTCGTGATGATGTTTTCTTCTCTGTTTTCATGATGATGGCACATCAGCATCGTATACATTGTGACAGTTAGTATCTGCTTATAAACTGAATAAATTAGGCTTATTCATTTTATGAATCCAACAAATTGATCAAATTGTGAAATTCACTGCGTGAGAAAATCACCAGCTTTAGTCATCTTTAGGCTGTATTTCCCACTGTGTTTGATAAACTCCTTACAGGCTAAATAACAAACATTTCCACAAGTGGAGATGTTAAAATATATTATAGGCAAAAACTGTCATTCTAATGTAATTTTATTGTAATGGGGTGTAACTCCTTGACACCGTTGATGGCAATCATGAGTTGCAGCCTTTCAAGGCTGGACAGGAATAAAAACAACTATCCACTTTTCTTCTGTTTGACCTTGATGACCACGTTTTTCTCTTTAGCATTTGCTGAATTGATGTGGATTTGGATTTTGCTCTATTACACCTCTGGATTTTGATGGAGTACATTCAACTGGCCTTTATTATGGATATTCATCAGCGATATGTGTGTAATTGGATCTCTTTCTTTTCTAAAAATCTATTTTTGAATAACCATTGAATAATTATTGAATATCTTTTGCGAGACTTTATGATGCTGGCCTTAAGTAAATAGTAAACCAGTTGAAAACAGTTGACTACAATACATTTGATATAAACATGACAGTGTTCTATATTTCGGTCTTACAGCCCCCTCAGTAAGAGCCAAATAATTATGTTCTGCTTTAATTTGATTTTCCCTCATGAAATCAAAATGAGTTCTTAACTTCGCCATTAAATGTAATTGCGGTTCATTTACTGGCATTAAACGGTGAATTATGAAGAGGGGCTTGTGGTTATGAATTTGAGCTGCAGCATTAAATGAAGGGGTGCCAGTGTGCACGTTATGCCCTGTCGTTACAGTGATTAGCTTTCTGTTGCAGCACAAAATCAATCGTCTAGGATCTGACATACTGTTGAGGCCAGAGCACGTAATATGGTTAAACCAACGTAATATCTTCTCCATGTTCCTGTCAGTCAGCTTATAGATGCCTACAGCAAAGCTACAAGAAACTCTTCTTATGAATGTTCATGATGTTTATGCCAAATTGATTATGTAGCCAGTTTACATTATTAGGTTTAGAGAATTGATAATTCTTTTGATCAATTGATTGGCGAAAGAATTTATCAAGTTTTTTTTTTTTTTTTTTTTTTCGTAACAGCTTCAGTCTCCTGATTGCATGAGTGTTAGGAGGTATGGATTTTAATCTGGATTTCAAATCCTAAACTCACCGCGCTCTATAAGGCTGGGAAATTTCAATCTCCCCAGTAACCAGCCTGAAGTGTTTAATCCTCACCGTTTCCTGTCTGTCCTCGCCTCTTTCTGACACTTTCCTTCCCCCCTCTGTCCCTCTCTCTCTCTCTCTCTCTCTCTCTCTCTGTCCCTCTCTCTCTCTCTCTCTCTCTCTCTCCCCCTTTCTCATCTGTCCATTAGACTTGGCAGAGTAATCGAGCAGCACGAATTGCTCCCGCCGTGAGATCATTAAGTAAATTATTTTAAGATCAAACAGCTAGCAGTCACAATGAAGCTTTAGTGTGATGGTAAAAGCTTCAGAAGTCCTCCGTCCTGCCTGTCCCCACCTCCTCCCTCCTCTCGAATGAACTCTCTGTGGGGAACTCTCCACACCTCTCAGGTGGATACCCCCTCCATGGTCCCATTAGTAGCCTTTTAGCTGCAGGCTAAGGTAGGGCTCGCTAATTGGCCTCGGGAACAAAACTAGGATACTGGCAGGAGGTGATTTGCAGGCAGCTTAAAAGGGCAAATTATTTCATCCCTTGGGTCACAACTATTTGTCCACTAGTCAGAGGAACAGTGGTCTTCCTCGGCCACTAGGACTAGAGTCAAATAGAATACCATTTTATATTTATTTGAAGACAATTTAAAGAGAAATTGTAGACCATTTTGAGACAATCATATCTCCATGAGTGGTGTTTGGCAAAAAGTTGAAACCTCAAGTTTTTTTTTTTTTTCTTTTAATCCCATGTAAAAACTGTTCAAACTTACAGTGGGTAAAGATCAACAGAGCCAAGAATTAAGTGTCAGTAAAGCAGAGCCTTTTTGCCTCTTGGAAATTGATTCAGTTTCTCTTACTAGGTCCATGCCTTTTCTCTCACGTAAGATTAAATGACATTTTCAGAATTTAAATGCTATACTCTGGCCTGCTATTAGTGAGTTCACACGCCATCTTTATGTGCAGGCTTTATTATCTAAAATGTAAAATGGAGCAATAGTTTTCTCTATCTAAACGTTATTTTAAGTACTTGGAGAGAGAGATGAGAGCCTGTGTCATTTGGTCAGTTCACAAGCCATTAGACAGTTATTACCGTTGCTCCGAGTACACATGAAAGCTCGCTTTGACAGCTTGTCCTTTCAACTAGGTCGAAGTTTCACTCAGGTCATTAGTGAGTGTTTGTAAAATATGTGACCATCCCGCTGATCTTTGCTATTAGTTCAAATGTTACACTCAGTCTGAAAGAAAAAAAGTTCTTTTGTTTTGTCTAACATGGTGAATTTCAAATATTAAAATTATGGGGAAAAACATAAAAAGTAAAAAAAAAAAAAAAATCACGACGCACTAGAATTTAGACGTTATACATGTCTAAATATTGGAACAGGGGTGCCTTTTTTTTTTTTTTTGCATCCCCAGACTTGAAGAAGGATTGTCATCAATCACTTGCTTTTAATTCTTGATGGACCCCTATTGAGAGTTGGAAATGTGCATGTAATTCAGTTGAAAGCCCGCAGCACTTCTCAGGCATCTTCCCTGCCTGTTTGTCAATGTGCTATAATCTCATGCTCAGTGTGACTCTAAGTACTGCTCAAATTAGAGCATTCACTGAGTGCCATGTTAGCAAACAGCTATGCTTGTCAAGAGGGTGATGGGATTTCTTTCTCTTCTTTTTTTTTTTCTCGAGGGGTGAAAATGTTTCCATATATGTTGATGCATTGAAATCCTTCCTACAATCCCTTCATTTAATACTGCAGCCCTGTTTATTAAAAATGAAACATGATGTTACTTGTATTACAACTCCTGAGAAAAGGTCCCTAAAGCCCTAATTGGGACTATAAAAACCTGAAAATATTCCTGCCAACATATATACACATGCAGACAGGTGACAAGATCCAGAGACTTGTACAATTTGTGCCAAGGTGCATTGAAACTGATTTGGCAGCTCATGGTGGCCCGACACCTGACTAACACACTTTATGTTGTTTATTTCCTTTTTGTCACCTGTCTGTATATGGAGTTTACAGAACTATTTTGATAGCTATTTTGCATCGACTGCAACTTGGTCTGCAAGTTGTACAATTTATAATGCTGACACTTGTCTATGGTAGTGCAAATAGGAGCTGATGGACAGTTAGAGGATTGTGATATTGTGTTTTCCATTTTCGTATATCACAGCCCTATCAGGCAGTCAATCTGATTCTCTTTTCCCATAACAAGCCTTACGACATGAACTGCCATCATTTGCTCATGCTCTGTTCCACCTCTGAAGGAACCATTAGTGCTCCTCATTTCTGCAGACCCTAAAGCGATGTGGTATCACAGCAATGTCACCTAAACATGGCGGCTTTTCACACATGATTAGCTCTGCCATCAGCAACAGGGCCGAGAGTGCAGCAGAGGCAGGTTTTGTCCTGTAGCTGACCCCCTCATTAGGCCCTAATCAGGCTGCCCCCCTAAACAGCCACAGGCACAGCTGAGATCCACCCAGCCCATGTCCACATGAGTAGTCCTGCAAAAAAAAAAAAAAAAAAAAAACTCTCAACAAGCGGTCATGCTCATGAACAAGCAGGAAAATAGGAGGTTATGATAAATAGTGGCTGGAGTCTTTTGTGCAGCATGGTGACAAGTCATCCTCTGTCATTAGTGCCTAGCGAGCACTGCTGATGCACAGGGCAGAAGAACCAGGCATGCAGATGGCACAGCCAGTTCCTTCCACTGTAAGGGAGCCTGAGCATGGATGTTGCTCCTGTTGCTCATCAGCCATGACCACCTGCTCGTGTACACTGGCCAGAAAGTGTGATATAGTGCACATTGCTGTGCTGTTACTGTTTATTATTGTTCACGTATAATCTGTATATTCATCTCTCTGAAAAATAATAATTTCTGTCTTTGTTGGTTTTCGCTTGTCTGTCTTTTTTGATACTCACCAATTCTTTTATGGTGAAAATGTGGTGAAAATCTTTAATGTCACCTTTCAGACTTTTGAAGCGGCATTGAATTCATTTCTTATTAGTTATTACAGTGTTAACGAAATTCTGATCCTACTTTGTGACTGCAATGACAAAATTGCATTATGTGAGGTGCTTTCTGCAATGCAAGGTTCCTGCTCTTTGCTCCTTTTGAAGATAATCCATTAAAATAACAATAAAGTGATGTAAAAACAAAACAAAACCAAAAAAGCTGAGATCCAATTGTCTTTGATTTACAAAGACAGGGTCTCTTTTCCTTAATTTTAATGCTGGGACCTTTGATTTCCTCTTGAATGGAAGGCTTAACTGATGCTAAGAGTATAGGGCAGTAACCCAAGACAATGAGAGCTTTCAAAGTTTAAGTGCCCATTCAAATGCTAAGAAAGCAATGGCTAATTATATAGTTCTAAAACGCTTGAAAGTCTCTTATCTGTCTTACATTAATGCAGAGTCACTGATGTGCTGTTTATTTCCCAGCAGTCATCTGGTTTCCTGCCCAATGAATGACAAGAGAGGAAGAAGGAGGGCCAGGTTTCTAATGATTCCAGTGCATTTAGATTTCAATAGAGTGCTGGCATTAATGCCACTCTCTACAGATCTGCCGGGTGAGAACATTTTCATTTTCAGCCGCCTTGTGCTGTGTTTTTCTCTTTCATTTCTTTTATTTTGAAGCGTAGGGCAAATGCTTAGATCTTTCACCTCACGGGCATGTAGAAAGCACATTAGCTTAGGATTCATTTTTTTTAAAAAAGGAAACGGATTATGGCTTTCATTCATGATTTCAGCGGGTTGATTTATTTTTCTGAGAAGAATCTGTAAATCACTGAAATTCAGTTTCATGCCAATGCCTTTCAATGTGTTGCGCTGTGGTCACGATACCTTCCTCACTGTGAATAAGCAGAAGAATATACTGTATTCTCTCACATGGCATGTTTTTATTGGACAAATCATATTTTGGGATTTGGTACTAGGTTTCAGGCTGTCCTATATCACCTTACATTATAAAATCGAAAGCTGTCTTACTCAGTTCCCACCCAAGTTTCCATCTTATCATCTTCCAAGCTACACAGACACACACATGAAAAATGATCGCACAGCTAACCTTAATTAATTGTTGCCCAGCAACCATCAAAAGGTCCAAGACATGGGATGTAGGATGTCTATAATTTAGTGCATCATGGGTTCACTAAAAATCATAACCTGCAGCAGCTTCGTTTTTTTTTTTTTTTTTTTTAAAGAGGTTTCTACAATCAGGCTCAAATTGTGTCTCTCATAGAGAGTTATTCATGGAAACCTATAAACTAAAAGAATGTTTGTATCACTGTCTGACTAAGACCATGTCTTTTTAATCGATAAAGTCAATGCCATTCTTTGTTCATTTCCTCATCATTTAAGAAAAGGAAACTATTAATGAGAATATCTTTCATTTTATGTACTCATACATTTGCACATAACAAATATTAACTTCAGCAGATCAAAGTTGCCAAGATACCAGCAAGAAAAATCATAAACATCTGTAATCAAATCCAATGTAATACAATTGCGATTATTTTCTTGTTTCGTGATTGCACTTGCTATTTATTACCATCACATGTCTGAGGACAGTAGATGAAGTCTGAGCTCTGGTTTCGGGAAAAGGGTAGGGACATTCCCTATAATCACAGCATCACCCACTTTCTTTCCCCCTTTTAAAAATTCAGTTGGTCGCTAACTCTAGCTAGGGGAGATATATGGAGATTGTTAGGAGTCAGCTAGAACAAAGATCATGCTTGGTTCTTGTTGATTAACTCTAATCAAGTCTGTACAGCCTTCAGACTATCTGACAAGGTCTATTGTGGTATTGATTGATTTGATTGGCTGCGGAATACATTACACAGTTCAGAGAAAGTGAAGATGGTCCAGAAAAACGGCGAAACTGATAACTGTCATCGTACACGCTTTACAAATTTTGCTCTGCTGTAATCTTGGAAACGTCAGTATTATTGTGTGTGCAATGTCAGTACCACTGCAGGAGTACATGTTGTAATAAATGCATCTTGTAACAAAAAAAATGTTATGATATTATATTTGTCAACATCCATATCTTTTGTGCCTTCACATGTGGAAATCCTCCACTGAGAAGATGAATGAGGAGGCTGTCTGTTGTTTTTAGATGGTTGCTATGAAAGCATTATTTTCAGTCACTGAACCTCTCCTAGAGGAGATTTACTGAGCTCTAAGTGCTAGGTAGCAGGTCTGAAAAATTACAGCTGATAAAAGAAAGAGAAAGAAATGGTAGAACATGTTGGGGCTTGCGCATGGTGTGTAGTAGCAGTACTAAGCTTTTGACTGAGGCAGATCATTTATATTTTACCTCTCGCTGATGGCACGCATGACAGAGGTCAGTGAGTATTTTGGAAGAAATTCCAAAACTAAACACAGTTCTCTTCTTTGAACCACTTATTTTTAGTTGAGGTGTTTTTATTATTATTTTTTTTTTGTGTGTGTGTGTGATTTTCCCAAATATGGACTGGGCCTCTATTAGATAAAGCATACATTATGTACAGGAAATGCTATGAGGTTTGATAGATCTTGTGTTTTTATTTGAGACACACTTGTTGAAAGAGAAAGGAAAAAAATGTTAAAACAAGTGCCATGTCAAGTAAAACAACTCTCAATCACTCATTATAGTGTTACACGCTGACGTCCATATGTTACCTAAAACACACACACACACACACACAAAGACAGAGAGAAGAGGGAGGATCTTACTCCAAGCCATTTCCAAACACTCACTTCCTACAGGTGGTGCTTCTTTAGTTCAGTGTCTCTGCCTATTTGTTGTAGTCTGATGAAAATGATCACAGGGGCCGCCAGTGCACCTATGACCTCTGACCCCAGCTTCAATCATGCCGGCATAATAAATCAAGCAGCACCACAGACAACCCCTCATATCCCTCAAGCGATAGTTGCTCTCTCAGGCCTTGCACACAGGAATGCTATCCTCTGCTGGAGCCACCTTATGAAGAGAACTCCCTCTGTGTGTGTGTGTTTGTGTGTGTGCACACTTTTGTACAAACATACGCACAATTGCGACTTGTATGCATGTTTCGGCAGGTCTTCTTCTTTTGTGCCATAAGAAAAAAAAAGGATTACATTTCAGAATCTTAGCAATAGGAGATTGTGTTGCTTGAAAGTATTACACCATTAACTCATTTCTCAACCCTTGTGATCTTGGTATGTCTCGATCCAGCCTTGTTGTGAATAATCAGATGGTGCCAGTGGCTTTATTAGTCCCCAAAGCCATTTGTGCACACACACTGCTGACGGAACATCATGCTGAGACTCCGATTTAAATGAAAGTGACTGGAAATCCAAGGTCGCCATGGTGATGAGAGACGTCCACTTTACATGGACGCATAGCAAATGAAGGCCTTTCAATCAGAGGGGAGTGGATGAAAGCATCTACCTGACCAGCAACAAGCCTCCATGACAAATGCATGAATAAATCAGAGATGTGATTCAGAGTGAGAGAACTCTGTCTCACTCTCCCTCATCCCCACAGGCACAGCATGTAACATTTATAACTTACAGCATTTACATTATTACTGTACATGCCTGATTAATATACAAATCTATACAGCCTGATCAATTTGTTGGGAGACAATTGACATTATTGTTCAAAAGTTCGGAATCAATGCTTTTAATAATACGGAATGCATTTTGTGACAGATACATATGTAAAAGAATATGAGGTTTCGAATCATTTAAAATAATTTCTAAGAAGCACAAATTACACCATAATAATTATTCTAAAAGAACTGAGATACCTGAGATACCATATTTAGATGGCAGTCATCAAATTTCCAGCCGGATACATTAAGGGGAAATTACTAAATGTAGATAACCGCAGTGTACTATTTATCATGTAATAACTTAAAATGCAAAATTTCTAAAATTCCATGGATGTATGGTTTATATTATTTACATCTATATTGTATGTTTACACGAATAAATTTTTTTTCGTGTTGTTATTATAATTATAATATAGTAGGTGCTTTCAATGTTAAAAAGTAATATCGAGCACATATGGTATCATGTTTATAAATATATTTTAATATTTTAGATTAGGTACATGGCATATATATGGCATTGTTGAATCGATACACAGTAAGACACACTCAGATACATAACATCTGTATATGTGTGTATATTATATGAAATGGAAATGGCTTGGAGTATATATATATGTATATATATATATATATATATGCTGAAGACATGTATCAATTCAGACAGGGACAAATACTAATCTCATTTTTCAAAAGTTTGCTCAATTTTCATATAACGCCACATGCAGCCACAGTAAACAAGTGATTTAACGATCGATACATTATCTCTATCTGGGCAGGATTGAGTGGGGTCCTAATGCCCCTACTTTTTTTTTTTTTACCCAAACAGGGTAAAACAAATTAAAAACACAACAAGTCAGTAATAGAGCAATTCATAAAGGGGCAGCAGGCACCAGAGGCTGTGACAGGACTCTGGGGTGAAAAATCGCCATTGACCTCTCCCCTGGCTCATCTATCTCCTCTTACTGTCCAGGCACACAGCCCCCGCAGCACTGATTTATGGGCCAAAGAAAAATGCCATGCCAGAATGGGCCTTTGATAAAATTGTTCAAGAGATTCCAGGCTATAAATCCCACTCTTTTACATCCAAGTCGCCAGCTACGTCCACATTCTTCTGCCATCTATAACAGGCTGACAAACATGACATTTAATCCATAACTTTACAATATTTCCACCACTTTGGGAAAACAGTAACAGTTATATTTCTCACAAGAGTTCTTTAATGGAACAGGTCAGGGACTTGACAGAAATATGAGAAGAAATTTGATCATTGAGAAGAAATTTGAGCAAATGCTGCAACAGTAAATGTACTGATTACACTGAATGTAGCTCACAAATTCTGTGTTTCAGATATTATTCATGTGCTTATCACTTCGCACTGTAACTTGACAATATAAACGGTAACACTTTATCGAGATAGTCCAATGTAGACAATGTAATGAAGCAGCATATTGTTATTCTTGAAAAAAAAAAATTTTAAATGATGTTTAACTACCTCTTATACCACAGTATTGTTGAATTGTCCAATTGTTAGCATGTACTTTAAGCCTACTAATAACCGGATTTGTTGATATGGTGAAGTTTTCGGTTCTAAAAGTCGGTAATTTTTTCACCACTTTTCATAGGATGGAGGACTTTGTGCTTTCCAGGGTCTCGGTAACATGACAAGCTGCGTTTTTTGTGTGCAGTTTCTTTCTCTTATTAACTTCAAAAGAGATCAAAATGAGAGCCTACTGAGGAAATGTTTATAGCTGTGTTTATATAAATGTTTATAGCTGTTGTAACATAATTGATAACAAGAACTAACTTGTCTAGCAGACTTTCCACATTATTACATATAACTATAAATGCTTATACAAAGTACAATGTATCTGTCTTTAATAAATAAAGTATTGTAATTGCTGATAAATTGCTGTGGTATAATTAGAATAAAACCTTTGGGACATGTTGTTATAGGAAAATAAACCACTTTGGGGTGGCAAAGCTGCATCACAGCACCCCAGCACTGATTATTTTCCTATAACAACATGCCCTGTCATGTTTAATTCCATATATAACAAAGTGTGTCAATAGAGGCCACATGAACTGTTTATGAAATTTAGTCTATAGATGATCTGCTAAGCATCAATAACCATAAACTGGATAATCCGTATAAAGTATAAGAGCCAATTTTATAGCCTATGGATTATCTACTAAGCTTCAACAACTATAACCTGGACCATCTAAATCAAATGTTAGAAAAACGTCAATAATTCTATAGAGTATGTATAGATTATCTGCTAACCATCAACACCCATACACTGTTGACATGTTGTTCAGAAATAGTTAATACACTGCTTGATGACAGTCAGCTGACAGGTTGTTGACAGTCTACAGATGGTGTGATACGATATAAAGCTCCTAATTCTCAGCAACACATTGTTAAATGTTTTCATAAATTCCAATTGGAGAACCAAAAGTCATTCATGAACCTGTTTTAGAGGAAAAAAACAATACACTCAAAGAAAACGAAAAACTTGCAAACATCTCAAATGTTGCCTTAATGTCGACGGTGTGTGTACCTGAAGGGCAGTTTACACATATTTGTGGTTACTCTGAGCAAGGCTTTCTAGATTTATAGTGACAGCTACAATTAGCACCTGGAAACGTCATGTCAGCTGCATCACATGTTCAGCATTTTTAAGCTGTGACAGGAAACACAGCACCAGGGTTGGCGCCAAGAAGGAAGAGTGAGTCAGTATGAGACTCTTGCTGCTGGTCCTTTGGTCTCTCCTTGTTTATGATTGAGGTGCGAGAAAAACAATGGGGGCAACAGCTGTGTACAGGTGTTTCAGGGAGGAAAGGACTTGTTAAAGCAGGTAGTCATGTCTCCCAGAGGCAATCACTGTGACTCATAAAAGAACCCGGAAAAAACTAGCAGAACTTCACCAATGATCTCCATGCTGACTGCGTTCACTGAGTGATCACAGTCATAAAACTTTGTTCTGCTGTCAGTTTGTTTTGCCGAGATGTGAGAAGGTATGCTTTCCAGCAGAAACGCAGAGGGAGAGAATGGAGCTGGGATGTCCACTGAAGCAGTGATAAATGTCAATATGAAAAGATAGCTGTGTGTCAGGGTTGAATCAGATGCAGCTTCCAATCTAGATGATCTCTTAAAAGTCCTTAATAAAAGGCAACAAGTTAAATAAACACATAGGGAGGGGGCAAACGGATGCCGGGCTGAGTGAGGCGGTAGGGTATACAAGACGGACAGCATCACTCGATGGGATCTGGAGGCCGTGTGGAGAGAACAATCGGACGAATGCGATCAGGGGGAAGATGAAGTGGCTAATCTAAGTGAGTGAGTTTGTGTTTCAGATTAGGGCCCTGCCAACAAGCACAGGACAAAGCTTCCACTGACAGCATGAGGAAATGAAATGTTTGCTGTCAGGGGGTGGGGGTGGGGGGTGGGTGGGGGGTTAAGACGACACACAGCCTGACTCTTGCTGTGTGCGTACGTGTGTGCGTGTCAGTATGTGAAGGAATCACTTCCTCTGCCTGCTGGAATGGGGGAGACAGTAGATTAGAAGAGCCGATACAAGGAATAGGTTAAGGAAACAGGTATTACAGGAACTGCACTGTAGAGAAAGAAAACAATACAGGAAAATCAATATCAAAGTGACTTCATTACCTGATTAGTGAGCTGAAACATTAAGCAACCAAAAAGCTGAGATAAGTGGCATCTATAAATTTTCCGAAAAGCAGAGATGAAATATCTACACTAGGGATGGAACTGAATACGAATACTTCATTCACAATTAACAGATAATGTGTTCTAAACAGATACAAATACAGGTACAAATAAGAGGCACACAATTTTTGGTTTTTGTTTTTTGTTTGGAAAGCTTGACAGAAAGGTTCACAGGGAGTCTGGGTGAGACTAGCTCTGCAAGCTGGTGGTATTTAATGGGACAGAGAAAGAACACACTCATTAACCTGAACGTGAGTTGCTTCATGATGCATGTACAAGGTTCATTCATTCATCCTTAGTAACTGTCTGATCAGGGTTGTAGTGGTTTAAATTAGGCTCCTAGTTTTATATTTTGGGAAATAAATCCAACTACATTTGCTACAAAATATCATGGGCAGGTGCAATCAAAAATAATAATTGCATGAATGGGATTTAGAAAGTCCCACGCACATCTCTAGTTGAGACCAATTATGAGCTTGTGTGTTTCCAGGGGCAGAGTGGTAGGGTATATATTAAATTCCACAAAAAAAAAAAACCCTACATCCACTGCAAGTTAAAATCCAAATACAGATACAGATCTGAATATTTGGGGTGCCATACAGATACTTATACAGGTAATGTTATTGTGCTACACCCCTAATTTACACTTAAAGTTAACACCCCCAGAGGCCAAACTCTAAATGCTATTAATTTTATATGGCCCTGCTGATCAGAGACACAGGGGATTTTGTCTGCCTTCTTGTAATCAAGGCACAGAGTACAAAAGCCACACGTCGCAATCGCCTCATCTCCACACTAATCTTTCATTTCAGAATCTGACACTCTATCAAACACCCTCTGACACACATACACACACACATACTCCATTTCCCTCTCTCTTTCTCTCAACCTCTCAATTTGCATGGTTAGGGAGGATTTGTTGCAGGACGAATCAGGTGTCAGCCCCTATTAAATGTTACAGTGGTGCACTATCATAATCAGGATTCTAATGAGAGAGAGAGAGAGAGAGAGAGAGAGAGAGAGAGAGATGCTGGGGAGTGGTATTGCGGAAAGACCGGAATTTGTGCATCAGGGTCAACACAGAACAAAGCTCAATGTTCAGTCAACTCATACTGCATACACATACATACACACACAATCAGGTGTGTTGTAGTTAACATCACAGTGCCCATGATTCTCCCTTGTCTCTCAGTTCTGACTACTAATGTGTGCAGCTATTAGGCTAACACAGCTCTTTGAATCTGAGCCCCAGCTCTGATCACAGAGCTGCCTGATCTCTCTCACACACACACACACACACACACACACACACACACACACACACACACACACACACACACACAGCATCATTACCCAACCAGGGACACAAACACAGCAAAGCTGCATTTAGATAAAAAGAGCTTTAACTACAGGTTTGGCATCCTGAACGCTCTCTTTCATCTCCTGAATGCAGTGCACTATGTGTATTTCCATACAGACAGTGAAAAATAGTGGTGCTTTGCTCTCCAAGTGATCAGGGAGTCAAGTGATTGGCTCCTATATGAGTTCTGGATGTAGTAAAGTGGTTTGATTGATTTGAGGGAATATCTGTATCGTGATGAAGCACACCGGGGCATGCAGTGAAAGCAATTTAAAGTCTCATCAAGCACACTAGTAAGGCGACCTGTTGTTTGTTAAATGAAAGTTAGAGAGAGATAGAGATAGATAAATAGATCGAAAGAGGTAGCGGCTCACTACCTTACATGGATTCTCCCATTTTTCTATTTCCCTCCTATTTTTAAAGGATGCTCCATCCTCGTTTCTCCGGGGTCATCTTCACACCCCGGAATATGTATCATTCTGCCTGTCTTACCTCTCCTTTCCTCTCTCATGCTGAATAAACCGACAATAATGGCTCTGGGACATCAGCTTTTGGGCCTCGGTTTACTTTCTATCATCTAGCAACAAACACCCACACACACACATACACACGTGCAGAGACACACACCACTCGCTGCGACCCCCGCATGCTCCACAGAGGGTTCTTCACACCCAAGAACCTGTCATTGGTCCCCTTCCCTTCCCATGAGTGGCCCACACAATAGAGAAAGGGTCCCAACCATGGGGTTCAGTCACCATTAACCCCCACCAGCTGTTCTAGCTGAGGCCATTGGCCCACTCAATACACCAACCACCAACCCCCCCGAACCCCAACCAAAGGGGGCCCTCTCGTTGCCTAATCTAGCCATTGTTGGCCAGGAATGCTGACAGAAAGAAAAGAGGTTTTTTCTCCTCTGTCCCTGCAACTGTGTGTAGCCAAGTGTGAGAGCACAGAGAAGGCAAGGGCTAATTTCTATAGTTGCCCGTGAAGGAAGGGACTACCGCAGAGAATAGGCCTGCTTAGCTGTTTGACAATTTTTTCTTTCTTCCTTTTTTTTTTTTTTTAGAAAATGGATGGCAATTGTTGGTTACGGATTCACCCCCCACTGTCCGTATCTCGTAATTCCTTTTTAGGGAAAGTTGGAAATTGGATTATACTAAATGTATTAAAAGCTATTTTTTTAAAAGTGATTTTCATTTTATTCTGTTAAACGGCTGTAACAAATGACCAAATCACAAAATGCCATGTTGAATGTTTCTCTTTTTTTTGACATCACAGTAATTTACTATGCATTAGAAGCATTTACTACTGTATGTGAGTAAATTAGCATCCAGGTAATGTACATGAAGTGCAAAAAAATTACACATGCAAATTATAACATAATATTTTTATAGAAATAAAATGTACTTTCCCCCACCTTTTTCATGAACAGATTATGGTTCTGCTATTGAGGATCAAATGAATGAGCATGAATTATGTCTAAACTACTCTAGATTCTCTTTTGTTGTGGCATTTTTGCCTTGTGAATATATTAACAATTAGTCCATTTCAATTAACATGAAAATAAAAATGGCATTTTCCAGGCCATTTACTCTTTGGGTAGTTAGGCAGCCATTACACTCTGTGCAGACACAAGGTCCTGCTGGGTCTGAACATGTGTGCTACTCTGCCTTTTCCACTTAACACCCCCAAGTACACATTTTCACTTGTTACAGGACTCACTACCATATAGTGTCAGAGTAAAAACAAGCATTCATTTATTGTTAATAAAACCTTTCTGTAGTATGTCAGACAAGTCAAACAGGCTCATGACACAGCATGGTTATGGCAACACAAACTCACTTATAGTATGACATGTGGTAAAGCCAATGGGAGGAAAAAACAAATCAAACAGTCAGATAAATAAAAAGAGAATAGCTCTTATAAAAGGCAATGGGATGAGTCTGTATCATTTCTATGAGGATAGGAGGGGGTGTTACTGTTGTGACAGGCTTCACGAGCGTGATGGTCGTATCTGCCTCAGCTGATTATCTGTCGGTGCTTACATGGTTTGTGCTAATGAGCTTGCCAGCTCCCATGGGCAGTCTTCCCCTTTTGCACTGTTAAAGATCACTTTCACTGCTTTTGCAAAACTAATTCAGGCCCACAAAAAGTGGGAGCTTCACTGGCGCTGCCCCCTTTTACTGCTCCTTTTGTGGGGCCTTTGCAGGCACGGCCGACAGAGCGAGGACCCAAACGCTGCCTGCTCTTCATGCCCACTCTATTGCCTGCCATTACCATACATATCCATATGAAAAGTCAGTCAAGTCCCGAACAGCTGTCTGGCCAAAAAAAGCCAGGTCCTGCTCACCCCCCATCCACCCACTCCCATCCACAGGCCTCACAGAAGATCCCTTTGGCCCTCGGTGGGCAATAATAAACCAAAACCATTTAAACAGTCTTTCAGACAAGGAGGGAGGGAGAGTTATGAGGCTAAAATTCAGCATTTCACGAGCCATGGAGTGCCCTCATTGGCCAGTTTCTGCCACTGCTCTGCCCTCCCAGAAGTCAAGAGGAGAGAGAGGGAGGGACAGTGCAATTGGCCACACAATGCTAAATCCCCCTGCTCTTCAGAGAGAGAGAGCTTCATGAATAGCAATTGTATTACATTAATCCCTTGTTTTTGAGACTCTCCAAAATTCAAGGAAGTGATTCATATGTTGAGATTAAAGGTCCAACAATTTCCACATACTTTTCTTGAGGGTGTCCAAAAGGTTGACCTGCCAAATGGCCTTGAATTCCCAAATATCTTCTCTATCTGCTTTAATGGTGACTAAGTTCAGCCATAAAATATAATAAAAGAAGATGTTTTCCTTACGTGCGTGTTATAATTACAACACAGACTGCAATGAATGCATTCACTCTATCAGAAATGCCATAAAGACCAACAGCTCTGAGGAGGAATCAGATAAATCAGATCTTTTCACCTAGGCACTAAATGATAAAGTCCAGATGGGACCCAAAAAGTGTAGGGCAGCAGCCATGGTGTGGGGTTAAGTGAGTGTCCCAGGTCACAAGAGAAGTCTTTTAGTCTGGGTGAATCTGAACGCCTTTCTAAAGGTCTTGCTAAGTTGAAGATGATGAGGCAGGTTCTTCTTCTGAGGAGCTGCCAAAGATCCTGATTTCCACTATCATACCTCAGTTATGATACTGAGAATTCCTGCATCACAGATTATGGATATTAGTGGATTACTTAGGCATTTCCCCAATGGCCAATGCACTACTCACAGTTAACCTTCAGAGACCCATGTTTATTTTTGCCCATTAGGGTTAGCAGTCAATAAAACTCCCACATTTACAACAGATACAGAATATTAATAGATATAATAAATGATGTCATATATTTTTTATAAGCAGCAATAAGTTGATGATGCACACAAACCTGATGATATATAGGGACTGAATAACAAAATGTATGATTGGTCACAAGGTCTTTTTAAAAAAAAATAATTTTATAGTAGAATTTATGAATTGAAAATCGAACAGCAAATAAATAAAAATACACGACCTTGTAGAGTGCTGGTCGTAATCCAAATAATAACAAAAAGATGCTTTTACTGCTAAACTATGAAGCTACAAGTGATAGTGGTTCTCTGATCACTAATTTTGGATCTCTGCAATAAGATGGCAAATAATTCCTAAATTATTAAGCAGTATGTAATTTTAGTCCTTCATTGTATGGGCACCATCACAGACTATATAAAAGTGTTTTTGCTATTAATATAGTGGTTGACATTCTAAAAAACATCCAGTGACATCACTTGTTTACACACTAACACTGACTTTTTGGGTCTTTTTCCATAGTAAAATATGTGCACATATAACATTGGTTCAGCATACACAGTTTCTTACAGTCTGTCCAAGAGCCTATATTAAATCAATATCAATGCTTGGAATTTCTTTATATTTACTCTAAAGATGCTCAGCTGTTTTTATTTGCTCTTCAAGATTATTCACTTCCTTTAAGAATCTTCCTACCTCTGAAAGGGAACAAAAAGTTGAAGAGGGAATTGAGGCTTGTGGGCTGATTCAATGAATAAGAAAAGAGGGGAAGGGTTTGTCTATCATAGGCTGGGATTGTGAGTGTGAGGATATTGGTGTGTGTGTGTGTGTGTGTGTGTGTGTTTGTAGGGTGGGGGGTTAGGGGGTTTGGGTTAGTCCATAAATCCTGCACTGTCCCACACACACTCACACACACATACTAACCAACTAAGCAAGTGGCCCCTGAGTCATCCCACACACGGCCCTACACCTTCTCTTTCTGAAACTCTGGTCTAAAAAGAGCAAGGATGAATTTGTAACCATTAAGGCCATTTAGGGATTCAGTAAAGCCTGCGTTGTTATGTCTCAGCAGGGTTGCCAGCAGATACTTATTTATCTGCTCAGGGTCATGCTTTCAGTTCCATATATTAGCAGTGATACATATCCAGCAGTCAGCTCCGAACAGTCTGAAGTGTTGCAATCTCACCAGTCCTGTTTACACACCAGCAACCAGCAGAAGCATCCAAACACACAACCACAGACACCTCCAGTGCTTATCTATTCCCGCCCTCTCAACCAGAGCAACATTCATTCAACAGCCCTGTTTGTTGTCCTGCATAGTTGTGCAATTCATTAAAATGAGAGAGAGAGAGAGAGAGAGAGAGAGAGAGAAGCTAGGGGGCTTGAAGGGGTGGGTGGGATCATGATGACTTCTTGAACACATCTCTCCCTTTGGCTGCAATTAAACAAAGTACTGTGGTGATTAGTTCAGTGTAGGGAGCAGAGAAAGAGACACCCTTGAATCCAAATGGGGGGACCTGACTGCCCTTTCTGGGAATGACAATGAGCTGAGTTTATTGCCGAAACCAGCTTACGCTCCTGCATGGAAAACCATGGGAACTCCAGTCAGGTGGAAACTACTCCTTCATTCTCCCTCGCGCTTTCTCTCTTTCTCTCTCCACACTCCCTCTCTGCTCCCTCTGTGACCAGAGAGGTTCTCAAGGGGCACAAGGGTGGCTAAAGCCACACAATTCCCCTCCTCCTGCTAAGCGAGATGTTTAAATTAATCTCACTCAGTTTTCCTCTCGTTCTCCCTTTCTCTCTTTTAGCATGAATTGTATCGTCCACCATTATCCACGCGCAGTTAGTTAATGATGAACTTTCTTGCTGCTTCTTTGACTGTCCTCTGAGCTTCTGTCTTTCTTGCCTGCCCCCTCCTCCTGCCCTGCCATGCTAAAAACTTGTTTAAGTAGAGTACTATCCTCTGGAACACCTCTCTCTCTCTCTCTCTCTCTCTCTCTCTCTCTCTCTCTGTCTATCTCCTCTCCTTTTCTCTCTCACACACTCCCTCTCTTTTCAGGTCTTTAGGGAAGTGGGGCAGCTTTCACTGGGGGTCTCTTGTGTGTGTGTGTGTGCACATAATGAAAACAATTTTACGCTGTGAAGGCAAGCAGCGACCAATTACAGTCCTGACAGCCACCTGCACTATCAACCCCCCTTTGCAGCACCCCGTTCCTCACCCCACCAGCCAATCCCCCTCCCTCTTGCCCTCTGCCTCATGTATATTTAATAAGGTGCTGATGTTATGAATGGCCGGGCCAGGTGAAGGAGGGGTGAGAGTAATAAGGCTCCCAGCTGGAGGTGATGTAGTGCACCCCAGTCTCTCTGCGCCAGTCTTTACAACAGCCGCTCTGGGACAGCTGACCCCAGTGAGGGAAGGGGAAGAGGGGCTCATGGCTGACCCACCAATCCCCCCCCCCCCCCCTTCTCCCCAGCCACCACTTCAAATCTCTTGTTGACCAATTTTACACATGCTGTCCAGCCCAAAGGCATGGATGTCAAATCTGACAGACCCCCCCACAACTTTAATTTAATAAGTAGTGTACACAGTGGGAATTAAATGGGCATTACACCTCTCTCTACGTCTTGCTCAATAACCCAAACACATGCACGGTTTCTCATTCAGGAACTTTAATGAGGTTTAGTCTGTTAATGACATTTACTCATCATGATGGTCTAAAGTAGTAAAAAAAAAAAAACAACAACAACAATTTGTTGTGGAATTTAAGGAATGTGGACGCATCCTCGTTTTTTTTTTTTTAATATGGCGAAAATATAATACTAGCTGATATTCTAGCTGATATTCTAGAAATTTAATGAACCATAAGAAACTACTTGAAGTGAATTGTTACTGTGAATAACAAAAGAGGTTGTTAGTGTTATTATATGAAGTGCATCATGACATAATTTACTGGAATATTGATACCATATTGTCATATCACCCAACACTCATGCTAAAAACACCAGTGATCATGCTAATGTCAAGAAAAAACTCGACCCGTAATTAGAAGATAACTATTAAGTTTATTAAGTTTTTAACCAACATTTTCTTTTATATTTATCGCTAACCAGTCTGCATTTTTTGGTCAGTAACTTCAACTCCAAAATCAAAACCAGGAATATACCCTGAATGGGACTATGGGCAATTTTCTGTAGCTAATCCATGGATGTTTTTGTGAGATGGGAGGAAACCCGGAAAACCCGGAGGAACCCCACAGAGGCACAGGGAGAACATGCTAAACTGCACACAGACAGTAACCCAAGCTCAGAATCAAAGTGGGGACCCTGGAGTAGTGAGCTGGCAACACTATCCGGTGCAAAATTCCATTACATTAATAGAATTATAATTAAATCCAATACTCAAATTAAGTACAATATATCTGAGTAGTTTTACATGGTGTGTGTGTGTTTGCGTGTGTGCGCTTCTCTCTCTCTCTCTCTCTCTCTCTCTCTCTTTCCCAGAAGATTTGTTGAAAAATTTGTTTGTTGAAAAATGTGCTTGACAAAGTTGGGATTATTCGATGTTTTTCCCTACCATCAATTCAATGAAGCTGTGACAACTACATTCAGCCTCCCAACATGAGCAATACTGTAACAGATGAGCAGATGAAGGTTAAACGAGTCCTGTGAGTGAAAACAGCACATCTCAGCAACAAAGATGTGATCGGCAACAAGCCAAAGAGAGAGCAGAACAAGCAGGAGACAAATACCACTGTATTAATGTCCCCCTAATCTCACTCATGCTGAAGACTGTTGCCGACATTATGCCTTGCAACACAGAGAGACAAATGATCCCAGCGTGTCTATTAGTTCTGATAAAGTAGGTGTGAAAAAGACAATGTGCTCCCAATTTTCTTGTGATTTAATTAACTTCACAGTTTAATGCAATTCAGCAAAGGATAAAAGGTATTAATTGGGATTGGGGGGAATGGTGGCATGTGTTGATGGGGATGGCATAGAGGGCAAATGTTTTATCTTATCTCACTAGAGATATAGATGAAAAATATAGTACGTGGTGCATTGAGGGGACCTGCGCAGACTAACACAGTGGCCGTGAGATTGAAGGTGGCACAGTGTAGACACAGTGCTAGCTGAAGCCAGCTGGCCTGGATTGATGAGGATGATGCTCAGCCTCTGCCAGCTTGATCTGTGGAGTCTTAATTTATCTCTGCAAGCCGGTTCATCCGTTATAGAAATGACAGTGCCTGCTTATCGATCTTACCCTGAAAGATCAATCAGCTTTTGCCCTGACGCAGACAAAATTTTCAGTTTGACACCCAAAGCTCAGACCCCTGCCCTGACACATGCACACACATGTCCTGCCTGACCACAAGTTAAAATAGGCTAATTTTAACTCGAGTTCTCTAATGATCAAACTTGCCGTATGTCCCTTGTCCTTCTCTAGTACATGCACCCTCTAAGCTAGCTGGAACTTAATTTCTCTAGCACATAAATGTGCTAAAACAGTATATATCTGAATATACTTGTGACAGAGGTTTACATTTATCTTAGGATGTGAACAATTCAATTTTTATCATTAATATAGACGAGTCAACGTGAACTGCATGGGCATTTGTTTAAAGTTGTCCGAACATAGTAGGGTTTTCCATTAAAGACACATTTATAAGCCCATATTTTGTTAAAGCTGGGCTTAATGTAATGCACTTTTATAGATATTTAAATTAATTTAAGCACAGACAGTAAACTTAATATTCATTAAAATATAGACAATATAGACAAGAAATAGAGACAGATGACATTTTGCTTCTTTATGTGAAATTGAGGGAAAATTTTTTCCTTCTTTTATTCACCTTTATCCTGCTTTATCCTGGTCAGGGTCAGAGTGGATCCTGAGGCTATCATGGGAACACTGGGTGTGTTAAGGAATACACCAGGAGTGGTACGTCAGTCTACCACAGGACACCATAAACACGCATTCATACCTAGGGGCAATTTACAGTCACCAATCCACCTACCAGCATTTTTTTTGGGAGGTTGGAGCAAACCGAAGAACCCAGAGGAAACCCACTCTGACAAGGAGAGAAACATGTGAACCTCCACATAGACAGTAACCCAAGCTCAGGATCAAACCGGCAAGCCTGGAGCTGTGAGGCAGCAACAAACAAAACAGTACACAAAAAGATAGGTTCAAACTCAGACCAAGAATTTTTTTTTTTACTACTTGAAGCCTTGTATATGTTTATTCAGTTAATACATGAGTTTTGAAGTAATGACTCGCATCTTACTTGTGGTTTTGTGCATGCTACAAAGAAAGTGTGTTTAAGTAAGCTTAACTTGCAACAGTCAATGGAAATACTGAATAAAACTGGATTATGTTAATAGTGTTACACAAATGTGATATGCAAAATACATAAAATAATGAGTGTGCACATATGGGGCCTTGTGATGGACTGACATCTTATCCAGCGTGTATTCCTGCTTCACGCCCCAGTATTCCTTGGATAGGTGCTGGATCAGCCATGACCCTGATCAGCAAAAGCATTTAATGAAGAGGAAAGAATGATGATTTGGGGGAACAAGTGTTTATAGCTCACATTGTTCAAATACCTGATCTTCTTTAGAACACTAACATTTGAAATTATTACAGAATACAGAATACAGAAATGTCTTTTGCAAGTCCTGCCTTTATGGTGCACGAAGTCCAAATATACCTCTTCTGAGCAGAAGCGTAAAGAAAGTGGTGAAATTTTCTGGGTTTCTGTGTTTCAAGTGTGATTCAAATGTAGAAGCCAATGTTGTCATAACAGTTAACAACAAATGACCCATGCAGTTCTCCACAGAATGATAACTGCTCATTAATTTAAGATAAACTTAAGCTTTTAAACATATGGTAAGCTTTCATAAAATGCTTATATTGAAGAATATTTAAGATTTAAGTACATTTAAAAATGTGTAAAATCTTCTAATTGCTATAAAAATTTACAGGAAGTCCCTTCAATGGCCTTTATTGAATTCAGATTTAGTACTTTATTTTATTTAATTGATTTATTTATATTACATTATCATATATTATAAAATCTAAAAGGCAAAAAAGGCCCCTAAAAGGACGTTGTAGCAGCCATTATATACATTTTGTGTTTTTTGACTGCAATATAATTTTAAAAACGTCATGGATACATAATCAGAAACAAAGAAACTGTGCGTGTGCAGTGGATACATTTGCACAGTGCAACCCTACAAGCACACACTACATTTTACTATTGTGCTAAAATATCACTTTTAATGGTGAGCTAATATATGTGTTTTCACATACCTGACACAATATTTTACTAGTTGAGGCTTTAATTGGTCCCTGCCATGAAAAAGCAGCATTAGATAAGAGGTCAGTCAAAAGCAGGGCATGACTTTGAGCCTCCATTTGCTTTGACAGTCTTAGGCACAAAGAGCTTTCAAATTCAACATCATAGCAAACAAATGACTCTTTGTCCTCCGTCGGTTACATAAAGAAATAATTGGAATCAGAAAGTTCATTTACAAAGAACTAGCCATCGCAATCACCACATAATGTACTGGCGTGGAGCGAGAAAAAAAAGCCATAATTGGTTTGGTAAAGATCGCTTTCCATTACACCATAAAGCACTACACAATAGAAAAGGTCGCCAATTAAGCAATCATGAATACCAAGTACTGTGGCTGATGAAAATAGGCCAGTGGTTTAAATAGATTTGCAAGCAATTTACCTTTTCACAATGTTGGCAATCTGATGCAATTTGCTTGCAATTTTGTCGGCTTTCAGTAGCACTCCAAGCTGACACTGCATGGACCGAATGGCCGAGCGACACGCTCAGAGAAAATGTAAAACTATATTGGCCGCATCTAGGTAGCAGGCCACCGCTTCATCAGGAAAATTACAACAATTAACATAAGTGCTCAGGAATCAACACTTTAAATGTCAGCGGCGGAGGCAGTGGCAGAGGTTTGGAGCCTGAGACGGGCGAAAGTGCAACACGTCCTCGCCGATGGACTCTCTGAGAGAAACATGAGGCAATCAGCCATCATGCCGCAGCTCTGATGGCCCTGCAATTGCTGTGACATTCTCCTTGTTGCCTGTCAGTCTTCACCACTGTTTTTTCCCCTCATCTTCCACTCAACACTCCACCCACAAGCACCATCACTGCCACAGCCATTACTCCTGTGTGCTGCAATTTTGAATTTGGGAAACTTAGTGTACTTTTTTCAGTTTTTGTAGCCTAATCAATTTGATTGGATTGTCTATAGACTGGAAAAAGTTAGGAAATTTCATTAAAACTTATAGTGAATCATGCAACACAAGCACATAGATTTATTTATAGAAAAGAGAAAGGTGTCATTGCATTTTATTTAGAATTTTAAAAATGTTGCAAATAAGTGAGGCAGATCATATATATATATATATATATATATATACATGCATATAGTGGCAAGATGTTTGGCTTCTTAGTTAGGAAATTTATTCATTCATTTCTTTAGTTTCATTGAGTGCTTTATTCTGGTCAGTAATCCAAAGCCAGTCCCAGGGACACTAGGTGTGAGGTGGGAATACATCCCAGGTGGGGTGTAAGTCCATTACAGGGCTCCATGTACACGCATACATTCACACACTCATTTATACTTACTGTCAATTTAGCATAGCCAGTCCATCTACCTACATGTTTCTGGAAGGAAACCAGAGAGCCTGGAGGAATCTCACACAGACACAGAGAGAACATGTGAAATACCAAACAGACAGTAACCCAAAATCAGGATTGAACCAGAGACCCTAGAGGTGTGAAGTTGCACCGTTACTCACTGTGCCACCATGTCACCTAATTATATATATGTTAATGTAAATCAGTAACTACATATACACACTTATGCAGACATCTGCTCCAAATAATCACACAGCACTTTAACTCTGTATATGACTACAGTTTTGCTTCAACAGGTTGTAAATGGGTCTACTGGTGTGTGCAGAAGAAGAGTGCTTAACTTATGGAACAGTGAGTTTAAAAAACAAGTGTGGGCCATGCTACAATAATACAGCATCAGTTTTACAAGCATTTAATAACAGTCAGGCAAATCAAAAGCCTTTTATATTTAGGTTGGGAATCTGATTTGTTGCTTGCACTGGAAATGGAATCTCCAGTTGGCTCTTAATTGAAGTGGATAGATTTACACTAAAAGTCAGGGTCAACAGTGGGTGGAATATTTAGAGTAATGATTTCTGAAATAAAGCCATGTACTGAGGCACGTGACATGACACAATGTAATCAAAGACTGGAAAAACCTCAAGCGATTGATTATTGGCAACATTTATAATTCATTTTGAAATACAGCTTGAAATATTAAAACAATGTATACGCTTAAACTATTCTGATGTAAAGAAAAGAAATAAATGAGAGAACAGAAATACTTCTCTTGATTTGAGATGTGTGTGTGTGTGTGTGTGTCTGCACACAGATGGGCATGCCTCACTCCCCTCCAGCCTGCTCTTTTGTGTCAGTGCTCTCGATAATTACAGCTGATGAGTGCGTGAGGTGGGGGTGGCTGGTGGTAGGGATCTTTGTGGAGGCGGGTGTGGGTCGGGAGGGGGGTCGTGGTTGTGCCAGGCAGGTGACGGCTTGGGCACAGGAACCTGTAGCAGCTCCCTGGCGCCATCAGGCACACCGTATCCCTGTCTGACAGCTAATTAGGGCAGACACGGATTTCTCCCCAATGTAACAGATGTTGCCTAATCAGAGCAGCTTCAGAGCGGCCTGCACCAACGACATTTCATGCACAATTTAACTATCTAAAAGGAACGGGAGACTTAATGCATTGTAAGGACAGCACAGCTGTTTTACTCGGCAGAAGGGAAAGAGAGAGAGAGAGAGAGAGAGAGAGAGAGAGAGCAGGCTTTCTGGAACTCAAACAGAGTGCTTATAATGACATAATGATGTAGCTCAATAATAGCCATCTTCACGGCTACCAAAGATTTTCTACAGCAATGATTGCCACGTCTATGTGCTTGCACAGAGATTCATGGATAATCTGACGTCAGGGTTTGTGATCAGAATCAAACTGGATTTGTTCTCTTATAAGTGGGTCAACGAGTACACCGTCACACATAGCAGTGCAGTTAAACAGCTTATTATATTTTTTCAATGATTTATTATAGAGTACATAATAAATATTCATCTAATACTGTGTAACATTACATCCCTGAGGGAATACTGAATAATACGGAAGTCTTATTGCCTGATGTGACGCATCATGAAAATGTTGCTGTCAGTCTATCATTGCTTGCATATGTCTTGTACTTTAGCAAGACTATCTCTATCAGGTTGCGTATTTAATAAAGACATCCCCATGGCAATGCATTCATACCATTCCACCATAAATAAACAGAGTGAGTTAAAAGGCCTTTGCCACTGTTTATCTTTCTGCCCTTTCTTCCCTTGCCCTTGGTTTCCTCTTCAGAAAATTGATGTGCTCTCAAATTGAAGGTGAGTACTTGACAGGTAATGGTTTAGCATGATAACTGCTCAGATTTCATCAGTCTGGGTTTTTTCCCTTCACCGGAAGGATGATTGTTGGAAGTTTGTGTGCGATTAGATGCCGCACAGTGCATCAGATAAACATGTGGAGGAGGAGAAGCAGGACCCCAGCAGAGACAGACAACAGTGCAAGGGGCAGAGCGAGTAAAAATAAAAGCTTTAACTCATTTGGCTCATTTGTACTCAGTGCTATAATTGCCCAGTTGGTTCCAGACAAGATTTTGTATATAAACCACACGTGGACGTGCTACCAGTGCACCGTGTTACCCACAGGGCCATCTTGATTGTAATGTCTTTTATGCAGCATATGTTCCATTTGTATGATTTAACCTTTACTTCTGACTCAGCATAAATATGGAAATCAGTATAGCCCTGATTGTGAGGCAACGACCGTTCATGGCTGTTAAGTGATATGATAGCAGGCGCTAACTTGAAGGTGAATGGATGTTCCCCAACAAACACAACAACAAAGAAATAAAAAGTACAAGGTGTCATTCTAAAGTTAATAAAAAGTGTAATCACTGACAATTCGTTGTGGTATAAGTGGAATAAAATACTTCAGTGCATGCTGTTATTGGAAACATTGTGGTGGTAACATCACACTACACCGTCACTGATTAATTTCTTATAACAGCATGCCGTGCTTAGCTTTTTGTTCCTTACTTAAACATACTTGTTCAACATGGCCTATTCAAAGATCTTGGCTTGTTTAACAATAAAACTATAAGGTCCACAGATAAGCATATATTAATAATTAACTAATGATGAATTAATACAGGCACTAATCCTTATACTTCCTTATCAGGAAATAATGAGGTCATATATGAATAGCCATTAATATTAGTAATCATTAGGTATCGACATTGTGTTAGTTCTGTCTGTAAATTAATACCAAGACTTGCAGTATTAATAAAATAAGATCATTTACATTATGAAGGGTGTGTTCAGAAACGATGGGCTACTCAAAATATAGGCTATAATGTACTGTAAATTCAGACAAATTGAAACTTTTGTATTTTTGTTTTCCTAAATCCAAACTAAAATCTAATACAGGGTATATTGTTAATACAAATAAAAAAATAGAGTCATTGAAATATTTTTTTAAATCTGTGGTATAAAATATGGTTTTGATCATGTTGTCTCAAAGCAACTTGTTAGTGGTGCGGGCTTCAAATTACATGCCAGAAATAATCACTTAGACTGTTCAAAATGATCTGAACTCCCCTTACAGTGTGTATTGGAGAGGGCAAATATCCGATTTATTATTATTGAGATGCTCTCACAAATCTAATATTCTTTCCCAAATTACCAGACAACAAAAAACAGAAAAGGTCATTTTAGAATGGTATAAATTAATTATTTTTCACATCACAGTTAAAAATTATTAATAAAAAGTTATAAATAAAATGTTATTAATAAAAATGATCTTAGCCTACCTACCTGCTGGCATGTTTTTGGGAGATGAGAGGAAACCGGAGAACCTGGAGGAAAACCCATGTGGATCCAGAGAAAACATGCACAAAGCTCAGGATCGAACTAAGGACCCAGGAGCTGTGAGTTAGCAACTCAGGTGGCTTTTATCGTATACACTTCATTACACACTGAAACGCCCTGTTGATGAGAGAGATCATAGGAAAATGACCAGACTGGTGTGAGCTGACAAGAAGTCTCAAATAACTCAAATAAGCACTCTTTACAACCGTGGTGAGCAGAAAAGCATCTCAGAACACACGACACATCAAACCTTGAGGTGGATGGGCTACAACAGTAGAACACCACATGAGGTTCCACTCCTGTCAGCCAAGAACAAGAATCTGAGGCTATCATGGGCACAGACTCAGAGAAACTGGACAGTTGAAGACTGGAAAAAGACAAGGTGATTTTTTTTTTCTAATCTTCAACCGTCTGTGCTCATGATAGCCTCAGATAATAGGTGTTTAAATTTAAATAACAGATAATATTACGTGCTTCACAATCGACAAAAGCCGCAGTATTATATAAATGAGTGGTGCAACTTGAATAATATTCAGGAAGAACTGTTAAGTGCCAACTGTGAAGTTCTGACAAAATCTGAACTTTAAAGCTGAGTTCTTAAATCTGCAAATTACAGTTTGGAAGTCTCCGTGACCCAGAAAGTCACAGAAAATGCACTTATGCAAACTCTGACATTTCTTCTCTGGTTCCCACTGCTGTTTGCTGTCACGTGGCGGGTTTGCAAAAAGCATAAGGAGGAGTTATGGAGAAAAAAATTATTTAGTTTTATATGAGGTAAAATCTAGAAATCTCCACTGCGCGCGCACACACACACACAAACACACACACGCACACACACAAACATACTCAGTGCAAACCAACAGCAGAGTAATAATTAGATACCTGACAGGACGAGATGTTTTTATCTATAGACACATACCTGTGATTGTAGTCTGCCCCAGCTTAACCTGAATGCAAAGTCTTTTAGACCACTAGTGTGGGGAGGATCGCTCCACAGATAAAGCATTACACACTATGACACATAACTAATGACCTTCATCCAGCAGCTTTGGACTTAATGTAATACCCTTTTTGAACCATCAGTGCAAAATACATTTTGTATGTCAAATAGCTGACTGCTCTTAATTTACATGACATTTTCAGAGAACACATTCATGCTGTTACTGTAGCCCGGTGATAACAAAATGACTGTTTACTTCAGAAGGAAACATTTATAATATTTAGAATAAAAGGGAAAAAGAGGCTTAGAGCAGTTAGAGCAGAGAAAGGGGTTTTGAGTCTGTTTCATGTGTATAAGACGACCAGTGGAGAGACGTAAGAAAATGATCCTCCATAGGTTCTTTTATGGAACAGGTGCATGCTTTGAATTGTACAGCTGAGCTATGTTTTCAACCAATACTCCCTCTCTCGGTCTCTCTCTCTCTCTCTCTCTCTCTCTCTCTCTCTCTCTCTCTCTCTCTCTGTATGCATGTGTGTTTGTGTGTGTGTGTGTGTGTGTGTGTGTGAGAGAGAGAGAGAGAGAGAGACTCTGTCTCTAGCTATTATTGATGACAGTAGCTTGCTTATGGTTGGCCAAAGCTTTTGATGCTTGACCCTTCTCTCTAGTGTCTGTCTATTCACAGCCACTGATAGCTTTTTGTTTGCTATAACCACCCCATTTATGCCTCTCTGGATAACACAGTGCATTGATTGACTGACAAAGAGTTTGGTGCAGATTGCTCAGAGTGAACAAAGCACATAATAGCACTGTTTTTATGCATGCTAAAGACTACAGCAGAACGTCTGAATCATTTCCAAACCTCTAAAACAGTGACAGGTATGTTTTAAGGCATTGCAAGAAAATAATCCCATTTGTTCAAGATGGTTTGCATGAAGCTCTTGATGGGCCTGAATGCTGTGACTAAATACAATCCCATTTTTACATCATATTTTTCTCTTCCAACATTTCAGCTAACTACTTCATGTAGCTATGAAGTGACATAACCATATCCTCCTACACACTAATTGACCCGCTCACACACTGACAAACAGCATGACCCCACATCCCGAGCAAATTACCACTTAGATGCTGAAATTTAAAAAAAGAAATAATTGCTTAATGAAATTTCATATGCTAAAGTTCTGAATCTGTAAAGGAGAAATATGGGCTCAATCAAAGTGATTTTTACAGAAACCTCCAAGTATGACATTATATTGACTGTAATATCAGATCAGTATTGGAATCAGCTGAGACAGGAATAATAAAGGTGTTTTTAAGTATGTCTCACCCATGTAATAAGATTATTTGAAAGATATATGATGGTTTCTCCAAACTAAGCCAGACAACACATTATACGTTAAAGGAAAATGGGAGAAGGAGGGAAATTTGACTATCTCGGTGGAGGATTGGGGGAATATTTGTAAAACACAATGGAAAACTACAAGCTCAGCAACGTGGAGAGACATGGCAACATTGTCTTGTGTGATGTGCTTGCCACGTTTCCTGTTAAAGTCCATCGCAACCTTGCGACAGCTTCCCAATCCATTCCCAATATGTTTTTCTTTTGTCAAAGGCATTCTTATATATATATATATATATATATATATATATACACACAGACAGACACCCAAAATCATTGTAGAATGAAAAATAACATTTCCTTAACATTCTCCTGAATATTTATTGTATATATGCATAAGTGAGTAGTATGAATGATTGCGTGTTTTGGTAGCTTTCTTGCAAGTGTGTATTCGTGTAAATGTGTGAGCACATGTGCATAATATGTGCAAGTAATCATGTGTCCATAGTTATACTTAAATTTACTTTATACATATACTTAAATTTTATTTACTTGTCTTACGGGGCAGGAAAAATAGATTATTTGCCTGCTTTTAACATATATATTATAAAAACACCAGCTTTTTTATTATTCTATTTGGAGCCACATATTAAATCCTTGTGGGCACTAAAGTTAAGGTTATGCACAGCATTCTTTAGCTATAGAAATACACAAGTCAATGTTAATACCTCACAAAGATAGAAATACAAGTGTAGGTTTGTGTGTGTGTGTGTGTGTGTGTGTGTGTGTGTGTGTGTGTGTGTGTGTGTGTGTGTGTGTGAGATTCTGGGACCACCCCTCCACTCCCTCTGGCTGTGTGTCACACTTAACAAGATTAGCCCTGTGTGCTGCCGACACCCCTAACATCCCTGACCGCTCCCGCTGAGCCAATCCCCCATGGCCTCATTCACCCAGGATGCCCCCTCCACTCTGTCCTAAATGTCCCACTCTCTGTCCCAGTCAATACGGAGCACCTCTCTAACCTCTTATCCTGCTCATGCTGAGTGCTCTAACCCAACTCACCTACTCACTGATAAGAGAGTTATGGCACTGGAGTCTCCAGAGACCTGCCACAGGTTTAAACCGGTCAGCAGGGCACTGCTCTAACCATTAACCTTCAATCAAAGCATACATTTCCATGTGTCCAGAAATGTTTATAAGCTATTTCTCCATCATCATTCTAACATCAGCACTTCTGAGGTCCTGAAGTTCACACAGTCGGTTGCTTCACTCCTACTACATTTAAACCTTCATAACATGTTCAAACATTCCACTTTCGCCATCAAGATCAAAGCAACCTGTATATGATGGTGAGCTTGTCTGACTACGCGACTAATGACAGTTCTCGGGTTCCTCCGGCCCCCTTTCTCTCTCTGCTGCACTAGTGTGAAGAGTTGAGCGTAAAATGGAAGCGATTTATTAACGAACCATTAGGGGCCACTTTTTAAATGCCTCCTCCCAGCATGCCCGGCGGGTGGTGCGGCCGGGACGGATTAGGCCGTGCCGGTTTCGGTGACATGAGAAAGGAAGTCCCCTGCCGGGCGTGTGAAGAGCGGCGAGGGGAACACAAAGCAGGGGCCGCCCTTTCCCCCGCTCGCTACGGGGCTGAAGAAGCATGAAATAGCAGGCCAGGCCTGTGGAAGTGCAAGCCGCTCTGTGACAGAGTGTGAATGGAGCAGAGGAAGGAGCACTGCACAATGGACGAGATAATGAGCTAGATTCCGCGGGTCAGTTAAGCATTGCATTCACCCACTGAGGTTCACACACGTATATACATTCATGCCCCCCCCAACACACACACACACACACACACACCTGTGAAATTCTACCACATGCTGATGCTAAGGCTCCATTCACAAAAAAAGCTGTGGTATGTGTGTTTGTGCGTGTGAGAAAATCTTTACATGCAAAATCATTTACAACAGTCCTGGGGTTTGTGTTTCAGTGCTAATCTGACCATATTGTCCCAGAAAGATTAGCTCAGCAATTAGCGGCACTGGAAACCCTTTGCTGGCTCATTGTTTAGCTGTGAAAATGCACATTTATTTTGCATCAGGATCTTTGCATGGTAACCAAATGTTGTTAAAACAACTTGCAGAGGCAGTGCCTTGTTGTGCATGCAGTTTTCAAAGGAAAAACACAACTCGACAGAGAATGTCTGCACAGCGTTGACAGATTAGCATCAAGCTGTGCCAGGCACAGTGTGGTGGATCCAGTTTAACTGACAAATCAGACTTCAGCCGAGGTGCAAGAGAAGGATTAGCAGACCTGAATGGTTGAAAGAAACCGAAGGCTATCAAATAGCGCATGTTCGTGCTGGGCCATGTGAAATAGCCACATTAACGGCTTTAGACAGCAGACTTGGCGCTCATAATTCTTTCTGCGTTCAGTTCAGGTGACTGCAAACAATAGCTCAGCGCTCACATTGAGTTGGGGGATAGAATGGTTGTCATCCAACTTCCTTCAGCAGCTTTCTTTAGAACTGTAAGTCGATGTAAGTGCCTCTCATCAAAATTAGACAAGGCTCCTAGCAAGTGTTGTGCCTCATCTTGTTGCAGTGTCTTAGACCCTATTTACACATAATCATTTCATGTGTCTCTGTGTCTGGAGTGCATCTCGATAGAATTTAACAAAACACTTGTACTCAGATTGGGCAGACTGAAATTCAATTGAGTATGATTTAATATGCAAATTAGCTCACATTCAAACAGCAACTTCCAGCATTGTTCCTCCTTTTTAGATGTTTTACGAGTAAGACGGATGCTCTATTACAACATTATCTCCAACATTTTCATTCACAGACCATGTGCATCAACTACTGGGTGAAGTCTTTGTTGGTCAAATGTAGTTTGGAGAGACAGTCAAAAATTGGCCCAGTGGCCTGACAGATAAGTATCAGCCTTCAGAGCTGTAGATTGTGGCTCTGAGTCCCATCTGGGTTAATTTGTAGCTAGGCAAAAAAAAAAAAACTTTCGTGAAGTGGTTAAGGCTTTGGGTTATTGAAAGGAAAGCCATGAGTTCAAATCAATGCCAAGCTGCCATGTTTGGGTCCTTGACCAACACCCTTAACCATCACCTGCTCAATTGCATCCTGAAGTGTTTTGAGGGATTGGATTTAGACCTGTTTTGGATGCGTCTCATTTACACGTTCATTTTTACATGGATAATTCCTATCCATTATCCTAATAAACATAGCTTGTCTTAGTTTGGCCAAAAAAATGAAGCTTTCTTAATACTACATGGATGACCATGGTATGACATGAGGGCTGCTGCGAGTGCATCATTGCATTAAGAACCTCCGACACTATGAGACCCATCAATGGAGATGGGGGTGAGATAATTCAGACAGACACGCCTCCCCACTTCAGAGACGGCCTTTACAGAGCTCTTAATCTAATTAAGTAAATAAACTTATAAGTGAACACCTTAGTGACAAAATGTTGCCGAGAAGGCTAATTTGCTTCTTCCCTCATGCAACAGATAATACTATTTTATTGCACAAAGGGTCACAAGGGAAATTAACTTCTGTCCAACAGCAAATAAAAGAAAAAGCCCAGGCCCCCAGAATAACAAGTGTATACTGATTACATTCAGCCCAGAGAGTCCCAGATGGATTACAACAAGTGACCTTTCTCCTCGGAAAATGTGATATGCAAACGGACGCTATCCCACAGGCCAACGGATGAGAGTGTATCTATGCTGAAAATAATGGCAAAAGGCAGGAACCACAGATTCTGAAGGTTATCTCTCTGATTGTTTTGAAAACAAGGTCTTGAGAAAGTTCCAAATGAAACCAAGGAGCCCCCTGTGAATACACAACAGCTTTCAGTCCTGTTCTTTTTGTCACTTTAGTTGGGTTGGTGCTTCTGTGGTCCTAAAATGAAGGAAATTGATTCTCTCGGAATCTCTGTTTTGTTCGTTTGTTTTTATGTGTTTACAATATATATCTAAAATGCAATGTAAAATACTGTATACTGCATTACAACACTGATATACCCATATTTTTGTTTTCATGATATAATATCAAAAAGAAGTGGACCTTTGTATAACTGGAAATTATTCAATGAATCAGGTCAAATTTCAGGTAGTAACCAGGTCATCACACAGATGCATGTCTGACAAAACTCCTCAGAACACATAGAGCAATGATGTAGAATATAAAATAAAGATGAAACAAAGTTTTACAAAGTTTTACTTTGTCTTGTTTTTTTCTTTTTACACTCAATAAAGAAGTCTTACTAGTTTCTGAACACACGTAAAAGGTTCATTTAAAGGTTAATTTAAAAGGTTAATTAAAAATCCCAATTTGACAGCCATCCACTGTCCCTCAGTACCCTGTGAACATCTGTAAGGCATAGTAGTGCCATATTTACTACTTAGTGCCATGCCATACTTATTTTTCTTACTTTATTTACTTTTTTAACAGATGATAAAGTAGCAGCTCTTTTGTATCACCATTGTGTCACCATTTGTCAAGTAAAAAAATCTGTTCCCTGAAACCAAATGTCTTTCTCGCATCATTCACGACAAGCAAAACCCGAAGAAGATGAGGGTGAAACCTTTTTTCATGCTGTGAGAATATTCTACAGAATGCTTTAATCAAAGGAAAACAGAGTAAATAAAGAAAAAAAGCAGAGGTGAAGATTCACCACTATTGATCTCAGCACAACACAGATCCTGCTGACAATCTAGGGTTTAGTCTGGTAATGTCTGCAGTCACTGACATAATCAATGAAACTCATCCTTTCAATAGAATCCAATTATTAACACAAAGTAAAGGGGGGGCATGTCTGATAAATCAGGGGGGAAAAAAACTTTATTGAGAAAAAATACTGACATGATAAATAACAAACTACAATGCAAATCAGGCTCAAAGCAGAACTAAAACACCAACAGAAAAAAGATCACTTTAGGAAAGTTGGACAGGGATGATGACAAATGATACAGCAGATTTAACGTGGTATTATTTTTTTTTTAAGTTAACGGCTGTGCATTTGATTTGCAGAAGATGAAACTGTATCAGTATTATGCGACTTAAGATGCAGCATGTAACAATTTTGAATTTCAAACACAAAACCATTAAGAAATGAGGCTTATTCATTAAATATTTGTCTTTGTAATATGAGCCAATCAGAAATACATCTTTACTTGGGATTATATATTATGGGTAACGAATTCTAATCTTTCACCCAGAAAGAAAAATCCTGTAAAAACATAAGATTATCATTAACAGTTATCATTATCAAAATGTAATCATCATTAACAGCTCATTGCTGTTTGTGTTAATTAAAAAAAAAAAAAAAAAAAAAAAAAAAAA
>CM040975.1:20617874-20697826 GCA_022985145.1 Pangasius djambal | reverse complement strand
TATATATATATATATATATATATATATATATATATATATATATATATATATATATATATATATATATATATATATAATGTATATGTGTATAGTGTGTGTGTGTGTGTGTGTGTGTTTAAAAAAAAAAAAAAAAAAAGTATTGTTTGAGCACTTGTCTATTACCTCCCAACAGAGTTTTTGGACATGTGAATTTTTGCTCTTGTTTTAATTTGTACCTTTAGATGAAAGTGATGTAATTGCATGTAAACAACACCATATGCCGTAATAGCTAGTGTTTCCTCCTTTGGCTGAAATAACCTGAATGAGACGTTTCTTGTGGCCATCTACCAGTTTCTGATATCGACTGGAAGAAAGTTTCCCCCACTCCTCAATGCAGAATTCTTTCAGCTGTGTGATGTTTGAGGGGTTTCTTGCATGCACAGTCCGTTTCAAATCACCCACAGGATCTAGTATCTAGAATCAGTAGGATTTAGATCTGGGCTTTGTTTTGGCCATTCCAGAACTCTCCATTTTTTACTTTTCAGCCAGTCCTTGGTGGATTTACTGGTATGTCTTGGGTCATTGTCATGTTGCAAGGTCCAGTTCTGCTTCAGCTTCAATTTTTTGACAGATGGTCTCACATGTTCCTCAAGCACCTTCTGATACAATGTAGAATTCATAGTGGATTCTATGATGGTGAGCTGGCCAGGTCCTGCTGCAGCAAAGCATCCCTAAACCATAACACTTCCACCAGATGGTCTCACATGTTTCACAGTTGGTATGAGGTTCTTTTGCTGAAATGCTGTATTTGGTTTACGCCAAACATGCCCTCTGTTATGGTGTCCACATAATTCAATTTTAGACTCATCTGTCCAAAGCACCTAATTCCAGAAGTCTTGGCCTTTGTCTATGTGTTCTTTGGCAAACTTCAGTCTTGCCCTCATGTTTTTCTTAGACAGCAAAGGTTTCCTCCTTGCACACCTCCCAAGATAATTAAAGTTGTGCAGTCTCTTTCTGATTGTAGATTCATGCACTTTGATATCAACTGTAGCAAGATCTTGCTGTAGGTCCCGTGATGATATTTTAGGGTTTTTGGAGGCTTCTTTAAGCATCTTGCAGTCTGCTCTTGGGGTGAATTTGCTTGGACGGCCTGACCTGGCCATGTTGGCAGCTGTTTTAAATGTTCTCCACTTGTAAATGATTTTCCGGACAGTGGAATGGCTGATTACAAATTCTTTTGAGATCTTTTTATATTCCTTACCAGACTCATAAGCATCAACAGTCTTCTTTCTGAAGGCCTCAGAGAGCTCTTTGGATCTCACCATGGTGATACCTCTCACTTCAACAATTAAGAGCAAACCAAACTAAATGTCTGAGGTTTAAATAAGGCAAGCCTCCTTCAAAATGCTCTGTAACCATGTTCTAATAGTTTGCACCTGATGTGATACACCTGTAGGTAATTTTAGCCATTTTAAGTACAAATAAATGTGTGGGTGTCCTTTTCTTCACAAGACATTGGATTATTTTTAAATTACATTTTACACATCATTTTAAAAAGACTTTTCTCTGGTTTTATTTGTTTAGTTATATTACTTGAATCTCCCAATATTGTTAAAATGAAGATCAAATGTCCATATGTTTAACTATGTAAAAAAAAAAAAACCACAGGCGTTCATGGGGTGTCCTAATTTTTTCACATAGCTATATATATATATATATATATATATATATATATATATATATATATATATATATATATATATATATATATATATATATAGATCGAAGTGTAGACTTTCAGCTTTATTTTAAGAGGTTCCACAAAAATATGGCATTTGCCATTTAGGAATTACAGCCATTTTCAGCAACGTACCTCCATTTTCAGGTGCTATTTTATGTATATATATTATTCATTTATATAGCTTCTTAAAATTGATAGTAATCAGTGACAAAATGTCGCTGAAAAGGCCCTATTTCATGAAGACATTTAAAAAAAAAATTACATATTCACAGGTAAAATAAAAACCACATTATGTGTATCTCTGGCAGGCTTAGAATAAATTTCTGGATATTAGTTTTCTTAGCAGCCTCTTCCGTCTCTTCCTGGCTGACCACATGGCATTTGTCATTATACTGGATGTTTACTGCTTTTACTGAAAAGATCACTGGCTGCCTGTTTGATGGTCCCTGAATACTTCTGGACCACCAGAATATTTTTTAAGGTTGTTTCAGAACATGAAGCATACCTGCTATATCAAACACAGTTGAACAAAGGTACGTCTAAAACCACTCAAAACAAGGTGCTAGATTATATGTTGGATGACTCTATGATGTTGAATTTCAACTGCCTCTTACAAGGTTACTCCAGAAATTCACTAGATAGTAGCCTATATCATAAGTTGAGTGTGATAGCCTCTTGACTTAATTTGTGTGGGGCTTTGTTGTTATTAATTTCATCCTGCCCCACCAAAATCTATTGTCTCGAGCCGCTCCTGGAAATTATGTCTTTTACTGTGCCCCAAAGAAAAGCCACTCTGTTGTTTACCAACTTTGAGACCAAAATAAAAGGCCATTTGTTGGTTTGCCTTGCTGAAAATGCCAATTTCTTGGGTTTTTCCAAGTGGGGTTAACATTCTCCTAGCTTCTATTTTGACTATTTCTATTTTGAAGGAAATTCTTTTCTTCCTAACCGGTTTCATCTGGATCCTCCAAAACGAGCTTGAGCCGACAGCAATAACTGAGGGTTTATGGTCTACAATAGGGCTAAAAGTGACAAATCCAACTGTCTGTTTTTATACAAATTACACTTACTGGAAGAAAATTGTATATTTGATGCAGCAATTGGCCATTGCAACATTGGTCAAGTAGTTGAATGCTTGAGCAAAGGCTAAGGTGATATAAATAGGTGCTTTATGTAAAGCAGAGGTAAAAATTAAGAACATATGTGAAATATAAACAGAATATGGATAGGGTTGTATGATAATTGCTAAAACAATTATCATAATTATTAAATTCTTAAAATTATGATTATTGATTATACCATTATTTGACCAATTTAGGAACAAAATGATTGACCTAAAGGCCAAACCAAAAGGTATCTATTCGTAGGGAATTGTATATAATTATTTTGTAGCTCTGCGTGAAACTTGGTTAAATAACAGTATCATTGTCATGTCTGTCAGGAACAATTCTTCAGTATGTCACCGGAGGGCACCCTTCCCTGAATTCTAGAGCTCTGTCTTAGTTGTTACATACATTTTCTGTTCCTAGAGTAAAGCACATGGACACTTGTAATAACTGTGAAGGCTTGCCGTTACCTTGTTACTGAGTGATTTCTGAGCCCATGCTTATTATGTACGACCCTTGCTTCTCATCTTGGTTTTACCCTAAGATATTCCTCAGGTTCTGGTAATTCTGTCTGATTTGTGCTCTGACTCTTGCTTGTTATATTGACTAATTTTATATACCACTCTTTGGATTTGGAAGCCTAAAGTGCTACTGTGTATGACCCTGGACTGTCTTGTGATTATGGATACAAAGTAGCCATCTGAGTCCTGTATATTGCAGAAGGCTTTGCCAGAAAACAAGTACAAGACCTCCATTCAGCTTTCATGTCATAGGGACAACTATTGGGGTCTCACACTCACCACCTGCAGCAGAACTCCGCTGCCCCTGGAGAAGCTCACCCAGGCTGTTAGCGGGGAATCACAAGCTACAGCCCAACAACAAATGGGTAACAGCATGAGTAACCCAGAAGCAGCAAAACATGACCATGTGAGCAAATGCATTACACCCATGACAGAAAGTTCTGGTAAAATGTTTATGGTGCTCACAGTTCCACTATTTTCCAGCACTCATCGATTCTGGGGCAGCAGGAAAGTGTGGATGAAATTATCATTAAAATGTTAAATATTTTGTAAGAGTCACTTAAAGGATCCTTGACAGTACAGATGGCCCACCACATGGAGAAGAAAAAAAATCACACAGTGCACCATTTCCCTCCAGATGTGCACAGGAGGAATGCGCATGGAAACCATTGTGTTCATGGTCACCAAGTCTCCACAGAACCCCATCATTTCTGGGTTCATCATGGTTAACCACCCATAGGCCCATAATTTCGTGGAAAGAAGGTGAGCTAATTTCATGACGTTCCTCTTGGTTTACAGCCTGCCTCTCTCTTCTGTCATACTACACAGATAGAGAGCCCTGAGAAAGAGAAGTGAGTATTCTCAAATCATTTCTTGACCTAGCTAAGGTTTTCAACATAAAAACAGCCAAGTTACCTCCTCATCAGCTGTCGGATTACATCATTAAACAACTTCTTGGCTCCTCATCTCCCTGAAGCAAAGCATACCCTCCTTCAACCCAAAAATCAGTGCTATGGAAGAGTACATTAAGGAGGCTTTGGAAGAGGGATATATCCTGCCCTCCACTTTCGCCACAGCAACAGGCATCTTCGTCGTGGAAAAGAAAGATGTCATTTGTCATTCTCTTTATTGATGACATCATTGTGAAGCTAGAGAAATGTGAATTTCACTGTTCCTCAGTAAAATTCCAAAGGAGCTGCAAAGGTTTCTGGGATTTGCCAACTTCTACCGGTACTTTATTTGTGGTTTTAGCCTTGTAGCCACCCCTCTGACATCCCTTCTCAAGAAGAAACTCAAGGTGATAAAATGGACAGAAGAAGCCACCTAAGCCACCCAAGAAAACTTCAGGAGCAGTTGACGACCGCACCCATTCGCCACCACCCAGATCCCTCACTCCCATTTGAGGTGAATGAATCGGAGAGTGGTATCTGAGCTGTGTCGTCCTAACACCATACTTAAGAAATGCCATGGTTAATAAACCTCTTACACATGGATCCTAACTGCCTCTCTGAGTCCTGTATGTTACAATCCCAATGAACTTGTTCAGTGTTTCTAGTTATACATGCTATGGAAAGGACACACTATTTGGAAGAGGAAGGGAGTATATTAGAGAGGATTTTAAAAAGCTCGGAAATCAACCTGGATATTGTTTTAATTAGAATTTTTAGCTTTATTTTAGTTGTTTATTGGTCATACTGAAACTTTTTTTTTTTTGGAGGTTTTAAAAAAGTAAGGAAGGCATTAAAGCAATTGCATCAAAATGTAAATTCCAACTAATGATGAAAGGCCCAACAAGAATCCCATAAATTAGTAAAACACTTATAGGTTTGATATTTACTAATAAACCCAAAACAAGTCACAAGAACATATAACTCACTAACAGGTCTTTCTGATCAGAATATGAGTTAACTGTCAGGAATTGAACCAAAAACAGGGTTTGCTATGATCTCAAGTATAAGCTACTGTAAATAACCACAGTAACAGAGTAAAAAGTACCAGTTTGAAAATGAAATAAATTATGAAATTAAAGAAACTATGAAAATTATACACAGCATTTAGATATATTAGATGAAAAGCATTCACTTAGTGAAGGATAAACTTCATTTTATTATCATGCAAAGCACTAAAATCCCTAAAATGGCTAAAGATGTATTTGGATTAGACACTACCCATATAAAACAAAACTGAGATAGTTAGGTCAATTTATCTATGTGATAAATATATCTATTAAACCTGGGAATCTTTGTAAAATGGCTATTGCAACTCCCATTTTTAAGGCTGGAGCTCTTGACCAGCTTGTAATTACAGACCATTATCAAGTTTGCCAACAGTCTCAAAAGTTCCTGAAAACAATAATTGCTGAACAATCGAAAAATGATCTCAAAAGTAGTCGTACATTCAAAGCAATTTGAGTTCAGGTCAGAGCATTCAACAGACCATGTCACATGTTAATTTACTGAAATAATTAAACAAGCTTTGAAAATAATGGGTCAGAAGTCAATGACGACTTTTGAAACTTCCAGTAATTTTTCATTTATAAAAAGCTTTAAGTCCATAAGTGCTATGTTACTTAATCATAAAGCACAATCATAACAGAGCCATAAATGAAGCAGAAAGCAGCGGCCATGCACTTCTATTATGCAGAGCAACCTTTGATCAGTCATCGTTTACAGTGAAAGGCATATAGTTATGAAATCCTGTTCTACCGGAATTAAAAATGCAAACAGAACAAATGTGTGAACGTTGACATACATTAGATACGTAAAGATGAATGGATGCATCCTCAGATATATACAGTATATATTCTGTGTTTATTGCAAAATGTTTGTTGTAAAACAAAGCCCACAGACTGCATTTTTCTAGTAACTTCTGTGAATGTTTTTGTTTCTTTTATACTTTTGCTCTTTTGTTATTGGTGCACAGGGTATGAAGGTCTTAATGGACTAACCTGTAGAAACAGGTTTTAGTAAAAGGGTTAGACCTCTAGCATACATGTTTTCTTCACAATGAACTCTGGAGACTGTGGTACTCATACCAGAAATCAGATCAAGATCTTTCCAAGAAGCTTGTTACTATCTTATAGATACCTCCTGATGTATTTTGAGGTGTGTCTCAAATTTCTGAAATTTTCAGCCCTCCTTTATCTTCCTTCTTCTCCACTGATGATGATGATGATGACGATGATTATTATTATTATTATTATTATTATTATTATTATTATTATTAAATTTCTAAAAAAAAAAAAAATGCTGTTCCCATGTTGCCCCCTGTTATATGGGCAGAAACTACATTGCATTTTCTAAACTTTTGACTAAAAGGAATCTTTGAATCTTGAATCTTTGAAGACTTGATAAAAGGTAAATGCTTTTTCTCAATGCTTAGAAAAAAATGTGTGAGGCAATACAGTATATTTGATATAGTGTACTACGAACACTGTTTTGTAACACATTGTAACACTGCTTAAAGTCTTTTTGACGCCTGAAAAAGGAGGTAGGGCTACGTACCATGACCATGCATATTGCTAAATAAAAAATGGTACTACACTCTTACAAGGTGGGTTGTTTAGGTAGTTAAGGATTCTGATCTTCATAAAGGTTTTATCTGGAACTCTTTCTGAAAGGAAAACACTGTCATGTGGTTCCCCCCAGAGGAACAACCTAAGAGGCATTAAGGGTTCTAGTACAAATGAAGCCACTGAAAAGAGTGTGGAAATGATAGCAAAACTCACACATTAGGCTACATTTTCTTCTCAGGTTTCCAACTGCCAATTAGGATTACACCAATTTATATCCATATTTTGATCATTCAAAATAATATCCAGACAAATCAGAGCCCATTTAATAAAGGTCTGAGGCCACCACACTGAATATTGAGGTTCATTCTCTATGTAGACTCTTGAGGATGAGGCTCAGTCTTTTCTAGATGCAGACATTTTGTCTGATTAAAAATCAGTAGCTGTGCAAAAACTCACCAAAGTGTAGCAAATATTAAGCTTTTAATGGTCTTAACAACAAATCATTGGTGAGAAAATTAGCAGGAATTAAACAGATGCACTCCTGAGAGCTCCTGTGCCACCATTCGCTCGTTTACTTTTGCTGCAGTGAAGTGTTTGGGGGAAAAGCTAGAAACAGGGAAATTCACTTATATAGTGAATATAAACTTATATATTTGTTGTTAAGACCATTACAAGCTTAATTATTATTTTTTTCGCCCAGGAGTGTATATGGCCAAAAGTATGTGGACGCCTGACTATCACAGCGAAAAACGAAAGTTGGTTGCAAAATTGGTCCATATTGTGTATTTCTTCTGACAGTATAGTCTACATGCTATGGCCTACAAGTACAGCTGTCAGCTTATCGTTTAATGCTGACAATCCTGCAGCGAAAGGGCTAAGAGTGTCTCTAAGGGCTGTTGTCTACAGTATGTGTCTTTCCTATTCTGGTGATCCCCACATGAGAGATAACATCTAATCCTTAACTTTCTGAAGTACAAATCCAAATCCATACGTGGCAGACACCACAGCTCCAGTGATCCACTTTACAAGCTCACAGCAGGTGAAGGTGTAAAACAGAGGTCAGTCCAAGCCTAGTGTGTTTCACAAAACCAGATGGCTGTCTGAAGCATCATTTTACAAAAATTATAACAAGTATTTTCCTGTTTATTTACACTTTAAAGTATTATTAATGCTCTGTTCAATCATATGTACAAAAACAAAATTTAAAAAAATCATTCAATCAATCATAAAATGTCCCAAATAATTTTACACATTTACAAATTTACCAAGAACACATACAGAGATGGGTACAGAATAAACAATCAGCATGTGTTAAAGATTTTCATCACATTAATACACTACATGGCCAAAGATTTGTGGACAGCTGACTATCACACCTGTATGTGCTTGTTGAGAATCCCATTCTAAACCGGTCCCTACTTTGCTGCTATAACAGCCTCCACTCTTTTGGGAAGGCTTTCCACTTGATTTTGGAATGTTTCTGTGGAATTTTCTGCCCCAAGAGTATTAGTGAGGTCAGGCACTGATGTTGGTTGAGGGCCCCGTCACATTCCAGTTCATCCCAAAGGTGTTCAGTGGGGTTGAGGTCAGTGGCTCCGTGCAGGCCACTTGAGTTCTTCCACTCCTTGGCAAACCATGTCTTTATGAACCTAGCTTTGTGCACAGGGGTGTTGTCATGCTGGAACAGGTTTGGGGTAGACCCCTTAGTTCCAGTAAAGGGAAATGTTAATACTACAGCATACAAAGACATTATAGACAATTGTGTGCTTCCAGCTTTTTGGCAACAGTTTGGGGAACACCCACATACAGCGTGGGTGTGATGGTCAGGTGTACACAAACTTTTGGCCATGTAGTGTGCCATACATTTTGTAAAACTAAAGCCTTCTTCACTGCAAAGAGGTGTGGTACAAGTATGTTAGAAATAAGATACTACATTCGTTTATTTCTAAAGTTAAATCAAAAAAAGCATTTGGTTTACATTTATTAAATGTAAACCAAATATATTTTGTTTATACTGATTACATTAAGACCATATATTGAGCTATAACTTCATTGTTGTACACATAGTTCTACAAAGTACATTATATTTGTGATCTTGTGTCAGCTAGTCAGATAGTCAGAGTACTATTAGGATAAAATGATTTTTGTCACACAAACATTAGTATATATTATTATAACTAATACTCTGTACATAGAGCTGTGCGTAAGATTCTGCTACATATAACTTTGCATGACGTTCAGGAAAATACGGTGACGGTTAGTGGGAGACTTGGGCATTTACAAGGGCATAGTATGCTCCTTGTTCGTCAATTAGCTGACTGTGTGTGCCTTTCTCAACCACCTTGCCATTCTGAATGACTGCAATGATGTCAGCATTCTGGATAGTGGTCAGTCGGTGAGCGATGACGATGCACGTGCGGCCCTGTCGAGCATCATCCAGAGCTTTCTGCACAATCTAGACCACAGCAAAGAGAGGAGATAGTTATAAGAAAATGGTTCTCATCACGAATCTCTGGGCATTAATAAAACCTGCTAAATTATCTACAAGGCCACTATGGAGAACAACTGTATACTGAAGGAACAGCTGTGTTTCACACACAGTGGCCACAAAAGGTATTTGGACATTGGGCCAAAATGTTCAAAATGAAGATTTAAAAAAAAAAAAGTATTTGGACACTTGATACTGATTTAGCTAAAGGTCATATTTCACTGTTTTAATATTTTGGTTGCCATCCTTTGAATTGCAATACTGCTTGACATAATATGGGCATTGGATCAACCATTTTCTGTAACTTTCTATAGAGAAAGTTTCTTACAAGTGTCAGCTAGTGACGTTCAATTCATCCACACTGGAACACGGACAACCTGCCATTTTCCTTTCCATTTTATCCCATAGGTGCTGTCGGTTTAGATTGGGGTACTAGGTAGGCTATTCCAACACTGTAATAGTGTGTTTGGGAAAGATCCACTTCTGTCATTTAAACTATTTCTTTGCAGACATTGCAAGTTTGGGTAATGCATGGGTAATACCACCCTTGGTATGTGGCTTGGCTATGATAAATTGCCCCAGCTGTGTGTGTGTGTGTGTGTGTGTGTGTGTGTGTAGGTGCATGGCGCCCTGTGATAGACTGGCGTCCCATCCAGTCATTCCCAGGATAGGCTTCAGCTCAGCCATGACACTGACCAGGATGAGTCACTCACTAAAGATCAGTGTCCAGTCTTCTCCACACAAAGGGTTTACTACCAGATCCATGTAAGTTAAATTTAGACTCATCTGAAAACAAGGCAATTTCCCAAAATCTGCTTTCTTTATGTATGAATGAATGTTGTTAGGCAAATTTCATCCTGTTTTTTTTTTTTATTCTTTAAACTAATGAAAGGTTTTCAGAAGATTGCTTTCTCTTTACACACATGCTACCTGATCCTGTTTGTGAACTGGTCAACTTGTATCTGGTATTCCTCAATGACCTCAAAAGCAATGCTTGCTGCCATTTCTCGCCTGTTTTTCATACTGAAATCTATTGGTGGTCTCTTGTCTAATCTCTTGGTGGTCTTCCTAAATCTGCCTGTACACTATCTGTTCTCAAGTCTGTTATCTGTTCTCAGTTCTGTCATCTTTGAACCTTGTTATAATATTCCTGACTGTGAATGATGGGAGCCAAATGAATAGAGTTGCTTTATTTAGGCTAGCAGACAATGCTAGACCATTTTTTCAGAACTACCTTCACTTTTCTTAGCCCTTTTTGCAATAAACTTTAAGCTATTGTTCCAAGACAATTCACAGAAGACGTGTAGTAAGTTACAGTAAGCTACAGAAGTTCAGATGGTAGCCTTTATTATGGGTGTTCTCCAGTTAGGAATACTAGTGCATGGAGTAGTGTTGTCACATTCTGTTCTCACTGAAAGAGGTAGATTCTTGGTTTATTAAGTTGCAACCTTAAGATCTTATTTTAGTACAAGTACTTAGTTTGATATTGTTATGAAAGTGTTTTTCATCTGAAACATTTCAAGTAATGAGATGCGTTACTAATGCACGTTGACAGCCACAAACTGATCAAACTGCTGGATTTAATTCAGTACTGTTGGTATCTTCAGTGCTGATTTTTGCTAATAATGATTTTGCTCTAACTATTTTATAATGACAAAGGATGAACTAAGTAATATCATAAGACAATGACAGCTTTTCAAATCCCTTCAATCCTATATATGCAGTAATTCAGATTTTTAGCAAAAATCTCCACCCATACATGGTGTATAATACAGCTGGAAACTGAATGCCAGATTAAGGTGGACTTTTGTTAGAAAATTATGCATTAATAATCAAAAGAAACAATGTTGTTCCTTTATTTATATATATATATATATATATATATATATATATATATATATATATATATATATATATATATATATAATCTGTGGTCATGCAAATGTGAAAATATTTTAAGTGCATACTTTATTATAAAAGAGTGCATGCTTCATTATCTTGAATAGACACATTGCTAAAGAGGACATGTTAGAGATCCACTAACCTTCTGAAGCTCCCACATGTCATTGGTGTAAATATCAGAGTTCTGACACATGATATAGAACCTGTAATTAACTTGTTCCCAAACAGCTAGAGCTCTTGTTTTGCTAATCCTTAAATAACTATCTATGGATATTCAGTAATGTAAAATATGCACTCAGAAAGTAAACACACAGAATTTTTCAAGAATATAAACACCCTGGATGACTACCAAGAATAAATTAGTTGGGGTTGGGTTGGGGACATTAACAGTGTATGATCATCATGCATTTAACCTAAACCAGTTAACCTAAAACAGTGATTTTTTTTCTGTTCTTGTCTCTACATGTACTGTGCCAGAAATTCTGGCAGTCCAAATCTTGGCTAAACTTGGGGCAAGTTTCATTCTCACCACTCAGAAGGTTAATGACACTTTGACCTCCAGCATAGCTTTAAAAAAAAAAAAAAAAATCTGTGTTCACACTTGAATGGCTTATTTGTCCATGAATACACTAGTTAGCAAAAGCTAACCTACTGTGCTTCCTTTTGTTAAGTTTATAAATCAGTAGGTTACTACATGTACAGCTAAACAATTCTGATTCTCCTCGCTTGTGCCCATGGTTTTGTTCTGCTTGAGTGGTGTAGCAGTCTTGATTTCAATCAGTCTTGCTAATTTTTTTGAGTAGTGATTTAACATATAGTAGCATCCCTGTGACTCCTCAAAAAACTCCAACAGCTTCCCATTATTTTGGTGTTTATTGTTAGTATGAAATATGTTATCTGGTTTTCTGTGCCAGTAGGTGTTATACAGGCATGTGGTTTTATGTTTGTGTTTACCATCCTGTGGAAGCCTGGGGGATTTTGTCACCCCCACCTGTTTTCGATGGACTAGTTCTGTGGTTAACCACCAAGCCAAGTGTTTGTTCTGTAAGTGTGTGTTTGGCAGCAAAAGTGCAAGTGCGTTGGTTTTATAATGGTTCCGGGTTAAGCTTCTTCCTCATCAATGCCATCTTGTTTTGTTTTTTTTTTCTTGTTTTTTTTCAGTCTTTCTTACATTTAAACTTTGCTGGATGTTTAATACATTGTAAATACAATACTGAATAGACAGTATGGTAAAGACAACCAGGAACCTCTCACTAACCTTTTCACTCTCTGTGTCCAAGGCTGAAGTAGCTTCATCCAGTAGCAGCACTTTAGGTTGTCGGACCAAAGCTCGAGCAATTGCTATCCTCTGTTTCTGACCACCAGATAACTGAGTGCCTTTATTTCCCACACGTGTGTTGTATTTCTAAAGTCATAAGCAATATGCCAGTCATGAGTATAGTCAAGTAAAAACTGTATAAATGTGAAATGTAAAGCTTAAAAGGATACGCTTTATGGCCAGGAGTTTGTGGACACCTGACCATCACACCCATATTTGGGTCTTCCCCATATTGCCACAAAGTTGAAAGCACACAATTGTCTGGAATGTCTTTGTATGATGTAGCTTTAACTTTCCCCTTCACTGGAACGACGGGACCCAAACCTGTTCGAGCATGACAATCCCCCTGTGTCAAGTCCCCACAGCCACGTTCCAATAACTAGTGAAAATCCTTCCTAGAAGAGTGGAGGTTATTATAACCGCAAGGGGGGACTAAATCTGGACTAAATCTATGCAATGTTCAGCAAGCACATATGGGTGTGATTGGTCAGGTGTCCACATATTTTTGGCTGTACAGTTTGTATCACTGTGCAAAGGCTTATACCTATTATGCCTATGAAAGTTGTTTTATGATGCTTGGAATGTTTCTTGTTTCTTGTTGACTATAACTTTTGTGGTTGGAATGAATATTGAGTGCTAAGAAAAAGGTGTGGTGACCTTGCAGTGAAGTTACAGCATTTTTAACAACACAACAATGGCAGATAGTAGCAATACTAAACCAAACGTGTTGCTAACATAGCTACATAACAGTGTACAACCCAAGTTAACTTTGTAACACCAGGTACTTGTTGGCTGGTTGAGTCTGACTTGAGTCTGAAAGGATGCAGAGTTTTTTTGCTTGCCCATTTAGTATTCTTAGGGTATGTTCGCTAGCTCACTCATTTTGCTTTACATTTGAAAATTTCCCAACTTGAACTTTGTGTGCGAGCAGACTATATAAGAGAATTTCCCTGTTTATAGATTTTCACCAAACAGTTCACTGCAGCAAAAGTAAATTAGATTAGATTAGATTCAACTTTGTCACTGTTCAAAGTACATGTACTAAGCCAATGAAATGCAGTAATCGGTGGTTGTTAAGCAATGAGCAATGGTGGTTGTTAAGAGCATTAAAAGCGTAATATTTGCCATTTTGGGCTTGGTCCATTTTTTGTTTGTTTGGGGTTTTTTTGCCCAGGAGTGTGTGTATGGCTGTGTGTAATGTGTGCGTGCGTGCGTGCGTAAAACAAACTTTTTTATTTTATGACTTGTACATTATCGAGCCAGTACAAAAACATTTTAGATTTCCAAACATTAGTTTTCCAGCACAAAATTAAATGTTACAGAAAAATGTTTGTATGTCTGTAAAGAAGGCAGCATATTACATAAGAGACCAGAAAAAAAAACAGGCTGCTGGGTTTTGCTGCAAAAATAAGAAGCAAGTGTGACAAAGTCTCCAGAAGAACCGTGGCTGGTTCTGCAAGATGCTCAGTAACACTTACAGCTCATTTCATTATAAAACTGCACAAATTGTACCTGAGACTGCTTTTTTTTTTTTTTAAAGCAAAGGGTCAACAATGACTTTGTTTCATTTATTACTGTTTACTGCTCTATGTAGTATTTTTTAATGTAGAAACATATAGTTTCATTATTTTTGAAGGCATCTTTACTCCACAACATTTCTTTTCATGTGCCTAAGGCTTTTATACAGTACTGTATGTATTGTGTGTGTGTGTGTGTGTGTGTGTGTGTGTGTGTGTTAACAAGTGTTTTGTTTAAATTAAAATTAAAATTTACCTCTGGCAGGCCAAGAATAAAGTCATGGATATTAGCCTTCTTAGCAGCCTCCTCAATCTCTGCCTGGCTGACCACACGGTTGTTGTCTCCATACTGGATGTTCTCAGCAATGGTGCAATCAAACAGGATGGGTTCCTGAGAGACCAGACCCAGCTGAGAGCGTAGCCAAGCAAGGTTCAATCTCTTTGTGTCCACCCCGTCCATTAACTGAGCAAGAAAATGCAGTAAGCAATACAGCAAGCAGCTTAACAGCATATAGTATCTTTTTGTGAGAAATAGTCATATGTAATAGATTACACAGACATACACTAGCTGATATGACTGTCTGAGTAATTCTGAGAGTAAACATTACAAAAGTGCTTCTGTGATCCTAACGCACCACATGCCCACTGGCACTGTTGTAGAACCGTTCCAACAGCTGGACTGAGGTGCTTTTTCCACAGCCACTGCCTCCCACCAGTGCCAACGTCTGTCCTGGAGTCACTGATACATTTAGGCCTTGCAGAATCTTTATGTTTGGACGTGATGGGTATGAGAAGTGTACATCACAGAACTCTATGTTTCCCTTAAAATTCGTCTGAAAGAAGAGCAGGAACTCTTAATCATGACATATATAAAGACTATACAGCAGCAGCTCTGAGCTGCTAATGCTCTAATAAAGTAATATAATAAGGGATATAATGGGGTTTGGATCCTACTAGTGAGTCAAAGGTCAAAGCCAAGAGATACATCACTTACTGGTTTGTCTCCTGCCTCATTGTAGATGTCAATCTCAGGTATTTTCGCAAGTAAGTCTAAGATTCTCCCAGCTGCAGCTTTAGCTTTGGCAAAGTCTGGGGCAAATGATGAGGACTGGCCGATACTCATGGCAGCAAAGACAATAACAGAAAACACCCTGATGAAAAAATTGACAATCAGTGTTCTCTGTGAAGGCTACAGCACCAAAAGTCTAGATGATATGATATTTCCAAATTGTGCTTACAGGAAAACCTTCTCATATTCAGTGTAGCAATGTGCAATCAGCCAGGAACCAAAACGGAAGACTGCAGCATTAACCATGTAAGGAATTGCTTGAGAAAGGCCAAAGGTGAGTCCGTAGATGGGTGCTTTACATAAGGCAGACCTAAAATAAAAATAAAAAAAGTTAAATAAGACATTTGTAAAATCAGACATTGAATGTTTATCAAATACAGACTTGTGACAAATTAAAGCAAAAACTGGTGTCTCTGTTTTGCTGTGAGTGCCATTTTGCTGGCATGGGTTGGGTCCACTTGTTCCCTGAGAGGGAAGCATCACTGCAAATCACTACAAAATTATTCTGACTGTTCACCTTTATCCTGTAATGAAACATTTCCGTCCTGATGGGAGTGGTTTCTTCCAGGATGTCCCCAAACCACAGTGCACAAGGACTCACTGAATGGTTTAATGAGTTTAAAAATTATGTAAATCATATGCTATGATGTTCACAGACCCCAGATTTCAATTCAACTGAACACCTGTGGGAGATTTTGGACCAGCCTGTTGGTTCATTTTGGACCTTCACTACCATCATCAACATAATTGAGAGGATATCTTTGGGAAGCATTGTGTTCATCCCTCCAGTACAGTTCCAGAGACTTGTATTTATGCCAAGGCACAATGAAACTGTTCTCGTGGCTTGTGTTGACCCAACACCTTACAAAGACACTGTGTATTTTATTTCTTTTCCTTTTTAATTTGTCACCTGTCTGTATAGATCAAGAGAGTCAAATTTGTTCTTTCATTTGTTCTGTAAATAAATGCTTTGAGAAAATGAGTACTATAACTAAGATGTACCGATATGGTTCACTGAGGCTGTCATTAAACTTGCGGAAGAAGACATCTTCTTTTGTCAATGCAACAACAGTCTTGAAGTTTTCGACAGCTTCTGTGGATATCTGTGGAACATAAGCATTAGGATAAAGTGGTGGTTTATTTACAGCGCCATATTTTCCTGACCAATAAAAAAAACCTCACCATACAAGATGTGGCCCTTTAAATTCTGTTTGCTTGGAGGTAAAAAGGTTGCATTCATGTGTTACAAAAATAAGATTCCAACAGAAGGATAATGCAAAATCCTAACATACACACTTCATTGTGAAAGTTGCAATGTCTGCTAAGGGGCAAAAAAGAACCATAGTCCAAATAGTAGTGTGAAAACTTGAATTAACTGATTGATTTATCTATTTAAATTGTCCTCAATTCATGTTAGTAGTCTTATAGTAATACAATAATATAATAATATACCTTGCCAGACATCTCTAGTGCATGCTGATCTTTGGAAGCATGACCTCCCAGAGATCTCATCTGGATGAAATGGGACCCAATGAGGAATGGCACACAGGAAAGGATAAGAAGGGTAAGTTGCCAGCAGTAAATGAAGGCTATGATCATAGCAATGCCTAGGGAACAAACAGTCGCAGTGGTCAAGCCCAGCCTAGATCCTGATGCCTGAGAAAGAAATTAAGAGAAAAAGAATTGAGAGAGTGAACATATTTTGACTCCGAGCCATGCTAATAAATAAAAGCAATATGACATCTTTTAAAACATATGAGATATCCTTGATGAAAGTGTTCTCAAAACTAATGTTGTGATACCAAGCAGATGTGACAGTTTGGCAGCACAGCAAACAAATGGCTGTACAACTATACAAGTGTTCAACTGTAAAACTGGTTGCAAAAAACAAACAAAAAACTTGCATTAATTGATCCCTCAACTCCCAGAGCCCGGTGAGTCCAAACTTACATTCATCACTTAATATAATCACCTAATAACATCTTTACCTTTCCTGTTAGTTTTACTGTAGGTACTTATTAATTCATAGTAGATACTGAATAACACATTTTAAGTGGTATTTTAACTGAATAATAGGTCAGGACTTATAAAGACTTAATCATGGGCCCTTATGATGGCGAATCACTTACCCCTTTAACCATTGACGCATCTGTTGCTAATTTAGTGGTTAGAACTCCCACTGCATTGTTGTGGTCATCAAACCAGCCAATCTCCTACAAAAATCCCAACAAGTTAGCAAGGGAGATCAAGTAGCCTTCTCGCTAAATTTGAGTATGACAAAGATCAACTGTAGCATTTTGTCTTCTAGTAATATTTACTACAGTGCAGTAAAATGTTGGCATACCTGTCTCAAAATGGCTTTAAATGCCTGACTCCTCAGCCTCATGGTTAAAATTTCTCCAGACTTGCCAAACATATAGCCCTGGAAATAGTGACTTCAAATGTGAATAGTAAGTAAAAACAGGAGAATACATCAAGTTTGAAATAATGAATTGAGTTGCTTGAGAGATGGTATTCATTCAAGTGCACCTGAAAGAAATGGGTGAGAAATGATATGGCTCCAAGGAGGAGAAACAGAAGAGAGAACATCAGAGTCTTCTGTCGCTTCACTTCAGGGTCACTCTCAGCAAATACCTACACAGAAACCAAGTTTATGAAAAATTGAAGAAAAAATATATATATATTTTTTAAATGTTTGCAGCCAAAGCTACAATTTAAAAGGGAAAAATGTGCCCTTGGACCAGTCTACTCACTATGCGTGAGTCACATGCATACAAAGAACAAATCTGTTTGACAAGTAGTAAACACAAGGAAAGACAGCTACTCACACCAATGATTTTGGCAAAGAGGATAGCCACACAAGGGTAGACAGCTCCTCCCACAAAGCTGGCCAGTATACCCACCATCAGGTAGGGCCACTCAGGTTTGTTCAGAGCCAGAATCCTGGTGAAAGGGACATCTGTAACCTTTTCTTTCTCCTGTTAAAGAGTTGAATATAATTAATAATAAAACTGCAGTTGTATGGTTAGATTATCTTTAAAGTTATTATGTAGTCATTCATCCAGTAATTTCATTTTGATGGCTGTATCTGTACAACAATATTGAAAAATAAACAGGTGCATGACACAAACTCTGTGGTTTAACCATGAGATTTCTTTGTAGTACTTTACCATCTAAACATTCAAGGCTATTGTTGTATACATTGTACCTTCTTCTCCTTCTTAGATTTTGACTTTTTTGGCTTTTTCTGCTTTGACTTCCTTTTTGATGATCTCCTTTGAAGACTTATGCTACGTCTTATTGAATTTCTCTCAAATCCACCATTTTCTACTGTAACTTCCATCAGGTCGTCAGGATTGTCGGATGATTCCTCATATGTTTCTCCCTCATCATCATCATCATCATCATCATCATCGTAATCTTCTGGACTCCCCTGTGACTGTATACCAGAGATAAATACAAAAGTTCAGAGACAATAAAGGACACATTTTCCTTTACATTGATTACACTTATGCAACAACTGTCTAATCAGACTGTTGAGGGGTAGCTGCAAGAGTACCTGTTGTGTGACAAGAGAGTAATAGACTCCTTTCTTGCTCATGAGCTCCTTGTGAGTGCCGTGCTCCACCACTTGACCATCTCTGAAGCCAGCAATTATATCAGCAGAACGGATTGTGGACAGCCGGTGAGCAATCACTATGGTGGTACGGCCTGCTCTTGCCTGGGAAGCAACATAAGCTGATAAGTTGTGCCTCGACTGTTTCTCTATCATGTATTCGGGAAATCAAAGATTGCAATAACCTAACATGAATCATTTATATGCATAAACATCTATCTAAGTGGTATGTGGTGCTTTGGGAGTACCTGTATTTGTCTTACCTTATCTAAAGCAGCCTGGACAATAGCTTCACTCTGTGTGTCCAGGGCTGATGTAGCTTCATCCAACAAGAGGATTTTGGGGTTTTTGACCAAAGCACGAGCGATGGCAATCCTTTGCTTCTGCCCACCACTCAGTTGAGCCCCACGCTCTCCCACCATAGTGTTCAGCTTCTGCCTCAGAAAATCAAGGCAAACATTTATGTGGTCTTCAATTGAAACTTGATTAATTATTCATAATCTCGTGGCCTATATAAAGTTCTAGCTACCTGTTCTGTGTCTAAGTCTTGAAACAGAACACAGAGGCCTCTCAAGTAATATTTATTTTACAATACATAATATTATGTAAGTACCAGGTTTTGACGCCTTCTGATATAACACTATATGTAATTTTGGTCATAGAGTAAGAAATCCACAACTCTTACCTCTGGTAGTCTGGAGATGAATTCATAGGCGTTGGCCTCTCTCACAGCCCGTTCAATGTCCTCATCAGTGGCATCCTCGCGACCATAGCGAATGTTCTCAGCAATGGTGGTGCCAAAGAGTACAGGCTCCTGGCTCACAATACCCATGTTTTCTCTCAGCCAATGCACATTTAGAGTGCGAATATCTCGACCATCCAAGGTCACCTGCAAGCATGGATGCCCTAATCAGATCAATTTATCAAACAAGTAACCAACCACAGAGGCCTAAATGCTCAATTTCCAAGAGACCATTTTCAGTCAGTAGCACCCTGATTTCAGCATGCTTACCTCTCCTTGATCCGGATCATAAAACCGTTGCAGAAGTTGAATCGTAGTGCTCTTCCCACAACCGCTGGCCCCCACCAGAGCAATTGTCTTTCCATGGGGTACTTTCAGGCTCATTCCCTGCAGGATCTAGGACAGGACAGAATATACATGTAAAGAAGAATAATTGTGCTCCTCTTTTCAATAAGAAAGCTATTAAATGTCACACTGATTACCTTCACATCCTTTCTGGAAGGGTATCTGAAATGAATGTTTTTGAATTCAATGTCACCTTTCACACTGTCTGGTTTGTAGCCTTCCTTTGAACTGCTGTCAATGGGACGAGGCTATGACAGCAGATGAACAACTAAGCAAGTCTCATATTGTTGTACACTGATACACAATTGTTATTTGTTCTTACATAGCTGATCATATAATATAACCACTAATTATTAAAAGGTTTCAAGAAGAAAAAAGAGCAAGTCATTACCATATCGATTGTGTTGTAGATGGGATATGCAGCACCACGGGCTTTAGCAATACTCTCCAAGTTGGGAGCTCCCTGCCCCAGAGAGAATGCACCAATCATCACTGAGAAGAAGACCTACAGACAGAAACCATTTTTACACAAGATAAACATACAAGGTGCCAGCAGAAATGGCTGATACATGCTGTGACACAATCCAAACCCACAGTGAGGACTTTTCCAATGGAGTAATTTTCTGGTTCATCCACAGAGAGCTTTGTGCCATACCAAAACGCCAGTGCATATGTTCCTAATATGAAGAACTGTGTTAGCCCCAGTGACACATTTGTGGTGATAGCTTTCTTCACTCCAAAGTTCTTTGCCTCTACCAAGTTCACTTCATACCTAAAATTCAGAAGGTTGTCTTTAATTGGAATTTTGAAAAGAATACTTTTTCAGCTTTTAAATACACTGACCTTTGAACACTGGAGGATATGCAACAGATTCTTACTTTTGCAGAGCTTTCTTTTGGCCATTGAATGCAACAACTGTCCTAATGGCCACAAGTATCTCCTCAGCCACAGCTCCTGCTTTAGCATAGGCTGACAGCTCTTTACTGGTAAGAGTGGCAAGAATCTATGTGGGAAGAAATCATAATTATGTTAGATAATAATTATATACTGTCATTATGTTAGTGAAATCAGCACACCTTATAAAAGGTTATTAAAATATACAAATATAATATTAGCATTCCAATGTTTAGTGCCATGCACCATTTCTAAATGGCAAAATAATGAACATACAACATAATGAACAAAAATGTTCTATGATTCCTAATATTTTCCAGTAGCAAACTTCACATACTTTAGACCATGCAGCAGCTGAACCTGCCAGCAGCGGACTCACTGCCAAAATGACCAGGGTCAACTTCCAGCCGAAAATAAATCCAATAATTAAACCTGCAATAAATCTGCAGAGGAACTGCACAAATATACTGATCTTGTCTCCCAGGCCATCATTGACTGTGTTCATATCACTGTCATGGTCAAAAAGAGAAGAGTCACATTGATGAGAGAGCAGTTACATTAACAAGCAATAATTCTAAATGTTTTAAAAATGTTAAACACAGTGTGAAACAACATTGTTTCTGAATAGTGGGCTTGATTATAACCTACTCTGTTAGTCTAATGTTAAGTTCTCCAATGGGATGCATGTCGAACCATGCCATCGGCTGATGGAGGATCGCATGGAAATACTTCTCTCTGATCCTCTTGGTCTGTCTAGTGGCTGTCAGTACGAATAGCATGATTTGGATTGTTCCAACGAGCAAGACGCCAGCCCCAATGGCAACAAAGTAATAAGCATTTCTGTGTGTGATTTAAGAAGAAAAGATGTGCACTTCTACAGTTTCAACAAAAGAGAATTTGTGGCTGACAGTATTAAGAAATTGTTGAAAGTCAATGTCTTGTTAAGAAAATGAGAAACTAGAAGGTAAATGAATGCAATTCACCTTGTCATTGCTGCTTCAATGTCAATTCCTGGTATTGTAACACACTCTGAGGGATTCAGTGTGAAGTTAAAGGTGAAGTTTCCTGTAAAGTGTCGTGCAGAGGGTAAGCAACTCCTGTGATGACTGTATAATCTGATGTTACAAATGTGCAGTGACAGTATTCAGGAGTATGCAATCTGACAGTTATTAATAACACTGGAGGTACATGACAAGGACATACAGATAGGTGAAAATTAAAAAAAAAAAAAAAAAAAAAAAAAACAGCATGAAGTGTTTTAGTAAGGTGTTGGGCCTCCATGAGTTACCATAATAGCTTCAATGATTGGCATAGATACAAGTCTGTGGAACTATGCTGGAGGGTGAACACCATGCTTCTAAATCATATACCCTCAACTGGTGTTTTTATGATGGTGATGGAGAGCGCTGTTTAACATGCTGTTCCAAAATCTCTCATAGGTTTTCAGTTGGGTTGAGATGAGGTGACTGTGAAAGCCATAGTTTATGATTTATGTCATTTTTACACTGATCAAAACATTCAGTGAGCCTTCGTGCCTTCTGGATGGAGCCCCTGTCATCTTAGAAAAGGCCACTCCCGTTAGGATAGAAATGTTTCATTATAGGAAAAAAAAAAAGTGATCAGCTTTGTATTGATTTGCATTACAAATATATCCAAACCATGCAGCAAAATGTCCCACAGCATGACAGAATCACAAAATTTTCTTTTGTCACCCATCTGTAGATATAAATTCTTGATTGTGCAAACAGGTTGTGCAATACACAATATAATCTGTTTTTCTTTTATTTTGTCACACATCTGTAAATGCCAATGCAGGCATAAGGGATAAATCATCTGCTTGTTGGTAAGTGGTTCCAGACGGTTGAGGACTGACATAGACTGCTGAACCACCTTTCCAGTGTGGGTACAATGTGCATCTTACATACCTGTAAAGTTGAGCTCTTGTCCACTTAGTACAAAGCTGTCAGTCATCTGTCCAAACACAATACACATTATGGGCAGTGCAGCACCATGAGCAGCAGCACACAGAAGAGCAATCAGCATCAGGAAGATCTCTGGACAGGTGGCATAACGAAACTGTAATAACAAAAGAACCCTGGCAGTAATAAACATTTTAATGTGGCATTTAATAAAAATTCAGTGATATTTGTATATCTGTGGCTTGCAAAACCAAAACCAGGTCAGGCAAACATTTCCTTACCAGCTGGAAGAGCCCGACTATTTTTATCGGTTCTTTTGGCTTATCAGACTTTTTTTTCTTCTTCCTATAATAACAAGGTAATAATGAATATGAGTGCTAACTCAATTACGATATTCAATTTGTACAAGAAGAATAAACTCCTGATTTACTTCTTGGTCTTTGATTTGGATTTGGAGTCCTCCTCTGGAAGATTCTCTGGGTTCTCATTCTGGGGTTTCTCGTCTTGCGTGAAGGCCAAGTTGAGATGGCCCACAGGAGTTACTTCTGAGAAGAAAAATGGTGTGTTCTTTTAAACCAGATAGTACAGTCTAATGGGACATGTATGACTGGAGCAAGTCATTTTTATATAAATTATGATTCATGCAGTGTGCATGAAAACTGGGAGTGGAATGAACATACCCTGTTGGTCTGGTTGGGGCTCTGCATTCTGTTCCTCTTTCATTGTTGCACAATGGTATTTATGTCTTCCTTGAAGAAGTTAATAACACAGTTCAAAAAATAAGTGCTGCTATTTTTTTTTTAATGAAATAATGCATTAACACAGCAATTTCACTGTTAATCTGTTAAAGCAGATTGTGATTTTTATTGATTGTTCCATGCTGTTAAGATAGGCATTTTATCTTAAGCATTCTGGGCTGGTCCTTCAAGCTTTTTCTGTTATACAAACTGTTGGTATTATCAGAGCTTTTTTTTTTTTTTTTTTTTTTTAAATTTCTGTTTATTGTGTTCTTTTAATTTCATGCAAAGTTAGTTCACAGACTGGAAAACATGGTCAAGCTATAAAATGAACTGAAAAAGCTTAAAGAACAAGATGTCGGACATGTTATTTCAACCTTATACAGTAATGAAAATCAGCTAAAACTTTTACTGTGTGAGTGTAGATGTGATATAAGTAAACATTTCTGCAGAGTAATGCATGTAATGTGATTTAGTGTTAATGAACAAGGGTTATTTAAAAAATAATAATAATCATCATATGGTAGAGTGAAAACATCAGACAAAATAGGTTTAAACAAGAAATCAGACAAAAAACAAGACATTTTGTTTTACAGTGTGTCTTTATTAGAATTTATTAGAATGCTGCAGTGGCTGGTTTTTCACAAAAAAAAAAATCTGGTAATTCCTCAGTTTCAGGTAATTCCTGATTTTCAGTGTAACTTCAGACCTTAGTGTAATGCTGCATTTCTTGCAATTCCTCAAAAATGTTTTTAAACTGAGTTTTTAACTTGAAATGTATTTCTTAAAATGTCATATGTTTTTAAATGCAAGAAAAATATATTTTATTTGTGTATTTTGTGTTGTATTTAAACATCAGATTCTCTAAAATGTGTTGCAAAGAAGAAGCAGTTAGGGCCATATGGTCTGAGTTTTGTACGATTTTTCACACAAACAGGCAGGTGCTACGGCGCGAAAAACATCAGAGGTTAAATGCACAGTTAAATGCATTTGAGGAAGGCAAAAAAGTGGCATCAGCAAGAAAATGTTGGAGAAATGGGAAGTGCGACTGACTATACTGTATATTACTCTGTTCAGTGAACTAGTCAGTTAGCGGCCGGCAGTTTTGCACGTGATTTTGTTCGTCGCCGAAGAAAAAGGCATGGTAGTCATTACTGCCAGCTTCAAGGTTTTCCCGCAGAATTTGCATACTTCTGAACTGCCAATGCAAGTTTTTTTCCATGGACTATTTATATGACAAAATGTATGTGTTAATAATATAAGAACAACCTTTTTTTATCTTCTTAATTTCGAAAGAGAGAAAAAAGAGACACTGGTGTTTATGGCTGCTGTAACATAAGTGATATGAGGACTTAACTGTTTCTCAACATGAAAGGTGATTATAAACTATTTCAAAGTTTATAGTTATAGTTTTTAATTAATTACTAAAAGTTGCAATCACGGGCATTTTTTGTGGTATAAGAGGAATAAAACACATCAGTTAAATACATCATTAATTAATTGCTAAAAGTTGCAATCACAGGCATATTTTTGTGGTATAAGAGGAGTAAAACCCATTAGGACATGCTGTTATTGTTAAATAATAACTAATAACTTCACTTCGGGCCACATCACACCACCCTGTCCTTGATTATTTTCTTAATAACAGCACGCCAAAATTCAAATTGAGTGTTAATGGGCTGACAAATATGTGGAAAATATATGAATATTAGATACGAATTGTCCTATCTATATGAAATTTTAATTGCTTCTTGTATAAAAGAATGCAAAAATGTATAAAGGAAATGGCTCAGTGGTTAAGGCTCTGGGTTACTGATCAGAAGGTTGGGGGGGTTCAAGCCCCAGCACTGCAAAGCTGCCACTGTCCCGTGGCTGACCCTGCACTCTGACCTCAGCTTCCTAACTAGCTGGGACATGTGACGAAATTAATTTCACTGCATTGTAATGTACAGTATATGTGACCAATAAAGGGTTCTTAATAATTCTCATTGTGACACCCTTTTAGGACTGACATGAAACATGCACATGCAGTTCAGAAAATATATTTTAATTTCCCAGCATTTGAATTGGAAAAAAAATAGCTTTATTTTAATAAATAAAATGACCAAATCTACTTGTAACTGAACTATACTACTATAGGCATATGCAAATGTCATTAATCAATTTTCATTATAAGCTAAAATTGCATATAGAACTGCAGGTTTTAAATTTATTTATAGGAATACATTCCTATTTTGCATATTACTATTTGAATTTTGCCACCAGTATTTTTTTTTATGCCAATGTATTCCCTCTACAACATTTAATCGTACAGACAATAGTCTTCATTTAATAAGAACTTCATTTATCAATATATATAGCTTTTCATAAATGGGCTTGAATTTCCTCTTAAGACCAGAGATTTTAAATAGATCAATAATTAAATAGTTACGAATCAATTAAACATATTTATGTAGCTGCAAAAATGGTGCAAATATAGTGCAACCAATAAGAGCATCACAGTTATAGCCTAACTTAGTAGTAGTAGTAGTAATATTGTCACAACAAAAATGAAAATTACACTTTAAAAACTTACCCTGTGATGTGATCTAAGAGAGTTAATGAACTCTGTAAAGGTCGTGAGCGTTTCTTTTGACTCCTTGAAGATATGCGTCTGTGGTACGTCAACACCCAAGGGACACACCCCCAGAACTGTGTCAGATGGCACAAGGTAAAAAATGTGTGATTCATGATCTTGTATAGAACATTGAAGTTAATCTTCATGCTTGGTATTTCTATTAGCCAACTTAATGACTGACAGGTTGTGTAACCTAAGTTGTATAACTAACTATATAAATAAAAACAAACAACACACATTATATATTGCTATATAATTATTAAACAAATCACTGTCATTCACAGAAAATGTGTGTAAAACTATAGAAAAGAGGATCATGATAAATTACTAAAGGCCTTTATGAGTCCACAGTGCGGCAGCTATTGAAGAAATTAAGTATTATTCTTTCTCATCATTTTTGTGTGTGTGTGTGTGTGTGTGTGTGTGTGTGTGTGTGTGTGTGTGTTTAAATATCAGTGAAACACCACATGGCACAATTTTTAAACATGTGGCAACAAAGCAGCAGAAGTTAGTTTAGTACTAATGAAATTCTGTAGTGTGATCTGAAGCAAGTCACTGAAGGAAGACATACAAATTCTGTTTCATATAGAATTACTTTTTTACGTTTTTAAACCATTTGTTAATAAATTGCATAATGAATCATTTATGTTTTTGCTGATTGGTTGTATTGAGTAATATCATACAGTGGATATAAACAGTCCATTCAATGTCACTGTGGTGCCCCATTTTCTCCACTTGTAGATGATGGTCTTCACGGTGTTCCAGTACATCATGGTACATCTATTATGCTTGAAATACTGTTGTACCCCTCTTCTGATCAATACCTTTCGACAATGAGATCCCGTACATACTTTGTATTAACTGATCTACTAGTTTACCAACTGAGATGCAATTTATAGAATATTTATTGTATTTTAGGTATGAACTTTTTAGTACATTATCAGACTAGGTATATTGCTGAGTGTTAGTTTAGCGTTTGGTATCTGTTTATATTGGGTATTCTGATCCCAGATATTAATGCCAATTTTGGCAGTCAACTATGGGACAAAGGTGTACCGTATGAACAAAGTTGACCTCTTGTACTACTTTGGCTGAGGTTGAGATGAGTGGCATGTTTGCCATTAAACAGTGCAGTGATCTGTGTAGATCAGAATGCTGATTTTCTCTTAACTCTTCATCAAATCACCGAAAATATTCTACATATTCGTAACAGTGCTTCAGGGTTACATAAGAGTTACTATGTACAGAGGTAAGTTTCAGTTTTAACTAAGATTAAAGCCGACATGTAACACTAAAAGAATAAGATGTGCGCAGTTGTGCAGCTTGAAAATGAAAATAATAAAGCCGTTTTAAATGACTGTGCCTCTATGCCAGGGTCTTTGGCATACAGAGAAATTTTTTCATAGTCAGTTCGTAACTGTTAATATATAACTTGCTACTGAAGAAAAGGTTTTGCAGCATTTTTTAAAAATTGTGACATTTGTATTGGTATAATCATGAATAAAGATAAATAAGGTATGTAACTCTCCCTCATTCTTGTGTCAAAACTAAATCTACTTCGAGGAAATAAGAAGTCTGCTGCCTTTGGCCTAGTCACCTTCAAAATCTCTTTCATCAGTACCCTCACCTGGTGTTAACTCTTTGTGCAGATGTGTCAGAAAAGGATGAAATATTTTCTCATGCGTCTAATACTATAGAGCACCTCAGCATTCTGGCTCTGGGTAACCTTTGTGCAACCATTCTCACATGCTGAAGGTGTAGCCTTTGTTTTCAAATTAAGATCTACCTGGAAATAACTTGTCACAAATAAACTCAGGTGAACCTTGTACAACCAGTCTGAACTTGCACTAGCTAAGTACACTCACATCTAATTTACTGCAACGTGAATAGAGTTTGCAGTGTCAACCTTTAACAATTCATCAATTGTCAATCTGAAATATGTAATATATGTAATTCATACTGAGCAATTAACTTGACATCTCTGAGCACACTTTAAAATTGGCTTTAAAAATTTGTATTCTCATTGAATTAATGTAAAACTGTCAAAAACTCTGATGTTAAATTAAGTACAATCAAATAGACATGCTATTCAATGACTTCTTACGGAATTTAATATTTATTTGAGTTTAGGTAACAAAACAGTCCTGCCGATCCCCTACTACCACATGCATTGCTAATAATAAGGAGAATATCAATATTATAAAGTAAGATAATGCTATAATCGCCTTTTAGAGTGTAGAAGATGTAGAGCAGAGTCTGTGTAGTGTCTATGTAATGACAAAATTGCTGTGCATTAATGTAACTAAGGTGTAATTTGGGCAAAATGTGAACAGTGGGTGGGGAGCCAAACAAGTAATGTTCATATTTCATGAGATCACATACTGAAATAAATAAAATGATGTCCTCCTAGTCATACACCCCCCCCCCCCCTCCCCCCCGAAAGGAATTCGGAGCCTATACACCCTGGATGAAACAAAAGTCAAACACAGTGCACCTTGTACTCACATACACACTTATTCACACGAGTCCATATAGTACATGCATGTTTTGGGAGGTGCGAGGAAACCAGAGAACCCAAAGGACACCCGTATGGACACAAGGAGAACATGTTGCTCCAACAATATGATTTCTTGATATCTGTTGATGAGGTATGAAAGGTGTATCACATGGTTGTGAAGGGCAGGCTCAGTGATAATTACTGTCCAATAGTTCTTTATATTTAGTGGCACCATTTGATCAGTTGTGGTTTAAGTGGAAACAGAAAAGTCATAATAATAATCATTATAATAATTTAACACAAATAACATTTACAATAACAAACTTCCTGAGAAGATATGTTGTATAATATATTGTATAAATATATTTACAATATATAGATAATTGTCGCTTTTCATATGTGGGAGAATAAATGGATAATCATATACACGCACCAGCCACTTTAATAGGAACACCTATATACGGGAACAGAAATCTGAGGCTACAGTGGGCACAGGTTCAATTAAACTGGGTAGTTGAAGACCAGGCAATGTGAAAATCCCTATCTGATAATTGTATGGATGAGCAGGTATACAGGTGTTCCTATTAAAGTAGCCGGTGAGCATATATGTGGAGTCTGTGATTAGATTACAGTCAGGCATAATAATATGCATTACAATGTACAATAGCCAACCTGTAAAACATGTTTTAGGTACACAGTGGATATAAAAATCCACAGCACTGTTTTTGTGATGTAAAAAATTAAACCAAGATAAATCAAGATAAATATTTTTTCAGAATTAATGTGATATAGCAACCAACATATTTCAAGTGAGAAACAAATGGACATGTTTTAGGGGAATAGAAAAGGAAATATTTTTCATAGTAACCTGTTTTTTAATACGTTGTTAAAAAACACTTTTGTGGTAATACAGCACTCATTGTTTTTGGGTAAGAGTCTGCTAATGTAGCACATCTTGGTTTAGCAATTTTATTCCACTCTTCCTTGCAAAAACGCTCCAGATCTATCACATTGTGAGGGGATCTCCTGTGCACGGCCCTCTTCAAGTCATTCCACGGGTTTTCAATAGGATTTAAATCCTGGGCTCTGACTGGGCCATTCCAAAACATTGATCATCTTCTTCTGAAGCCGTTCCTTTGTTGACTTATGTTTGTGCTTTGGGTTGTTATCGTGCTGGTCGGTGAATTTTTTCTTCATTTTCAGCTGTCTAACAGAGGCCTGCAGATTCTGTGCCAAATTAGATGGGTATTTGGAGCTACCCATCATTCCCTCTAACTTAACTAGAACCCCAGTCCCAGCTGAAGAGAAGCAGCCTTATGGCATGATGCTACCACCACCACCATGCTTCAACATGAGTATGGTGTTCTTTGGACATGTTAGAATTTTGCCCAAAAAGTACCTTGGTCTCATCAGACTGTAACACATTTTGCCACATGGTTTGGGGGGATTTCGGTGGACTTGGTGTTTTTTTCTTTTCTTTTGTTTTTGTGAGAAAGGGCTTCCATCCTGCCACCCTACCCACAACACAGACATGCGAAGAATAAGAGAGACTAATCAATCAGAATCACTTCAGTGATAATTATGTCTGAACATGAGTTTAAATGTGATATGATTTTTCCCTTAACCATTTCAGTTTGTTTTTCACTTTAATTTTATTGGTTGCTATATCCCATTAAAAGTGCAAAAAAGATCTGATATGATTTACTTAGTTTCATTTTTTATATTACAAAACTCTGCTATTTTAACAGGGGTGTCTATAATTTCTATATCCACTGTGTACAAATGTAGCAGTGGTAAAAAAATTTTTAGGGTAGTACAAAAAATGGGCCATTTGTTCAGTCTTAGTGTGAGTTATAATTTTTCCAGATCATTCCCAAAGAAACGCTTATTTCTTTGATATTCCAGTGGATCTGAAACTGAATTCAGTAAAATTCTTTTCTATATATTAAATATTCACAATAACAGTTTACTTTCAATACAGACTGGATCAAAAAATATAATGATTGGGTCGTGGTCAGATAAATATAATAGTGGGATAACCAAAGACAATTAATAGGTAGTCATCACAGAAGAGGGGAAAAAACTTTTTTTCCTCCTGTGAACCGAACATAACTGTATAAATGTAGTAGCTATTTGCCCTCTGACACACCAACCACAGAATCCAGGCATCAGTTCCTCAATGATGTCCAGTAACTCAACTTTTTCTTATCTCACTTTGAAATCTGATTAGTATCAGGACAAAATGTGACAAGCATTGAGGAGTGGCATGAGTTAATAAGGGTGAGCCTGGCGCCAGTGCTACTGTCCTGTCCTAAACTAAACCCTAATTATTCTTAGGGCTCAAAAATGGTAATAAAATATAGCTTTCCTTGTCACTGGGGTGGTAACCTTATCTTTGATATCCTTAATATGTATGTTTCACCTGGAAATAGACATAGTAGATGTAACGTACCTTTAGAAAAGCTTTACGGTACATCGTTGGACCATAATTAGTTTACAGAGTATAGCTATAAAAGTACACCTTTCTAAGTGAAAGATAGTTCTACATAATAATAATGGTACAAAAAAGGTGCATGTTTGAGGGTACCACTCCAGCAACAAGGAATCTTTTAGTACCCTTTTTTTCTGAAAGTGTGCACTGATCCAGTATTCCTTTTCAAATAAAGATTCTATTCTATTCTATTCTCATACTTACTCACTTTCAGTAACCGCATTATACTAATCATGGTTGTCATGAATGCAGAGCCTGGATATGCCCTGGATGGGATACAGTGGATATAAAAAATCTATACACCCCTGTTAAAATGGCAGGTTTTTGTGATGTAAAGAAATTAAACCAAAATAAATCATGTCAGAACTTTTTCCACCCTCAGTGTGGAATTGGAAATTACAACATATAAAAATTAAGTGAAAAACAACCAGAAACATTTTAGGAAAAATAGGGGGAAAAAAAAAAAAAAAAAATATATATATATATATATATATATATATATATATATATATATATATATATATATATATATATATATATATATATATATATATATATATATATATATATATATATATATATATACAACAACCTGCTTGCATAAGTGTGCACGCTTTTTTTTATAATTGGGGATGTGGCTGTGTCAAAATGAACCAATCACATTCAATCTTATGGTCAAAAGTAATTATCATTCGAAAGTAATTATCACACAGCTGTCATCAGTGAAATTATGATCAACCCCCAAATAAAGACCAGCTATTTCTGTAGGATTTTATTGACTTGTCTTCTTGGTTTCATCTGACTTCTGAAGCCATGGTCTGCAAAGAGCTTACAAGGCCTGTACAGGGTCCCACTGTCAAAAGGTATCGATCAGGAGAGGGGTACAAAAGAAAATGGAGAAAATGGAGCACCACAGTGACATTACCAAGAACAGGACATCCCTCCTAAAAGGACAAAACAAAAACTTAACAGGGAGGCTGCCAAGTGACCTATGGCAACATTAAAGGAGCTGCAGAAATATCTGATAAGTACTGATTACTCTCTGCATGTGACAACAATCTCTCATATTCTTCACAAGTCTGGGGTAGGGTGACTAGACAAAAGCCCTTTCTCACAAAAACTAAAACTAAATAACCTCAAACCATGTGGCAAAATGTGTTATGGTCTGATGAGACCAATTCCAAAAGGTATAATATTTCCATAATTTCCAAAAAGAATGCTTTGTGGGGAAAAAAAAAAGCACGTCACCAAAAGAACACCATACCCACAGTGAAACATGGTGGTGGAAGCGTCATGCTTTAGGACTTTTATCAAGGTGGAGGGAATCATGAATAGCTACAAATACCAGTCGATTTTAGTGTGAAACATTCAGGTGTCTGCTAGTAAGCTGAAGATGAAAAGGAATTTCACCTTTCAGTATGACAACGACCCAAAGCATACATCTAAATCAAAAAATGAATGGCTTAACCAAAAGAAGATCGATGTTTTTGAATGCTCTAGCCAGAGCCCAGACCTGACTCCTGTGGAGTGACCTGAAGCGGGCTGTGTGCAGAAAGAGTGGGAAAATACTGCCAAGGCAAGATGTGCCATGCTGAAAGACTCTTAGCCAAAAAGACTGAGTGGTGTAATAAAGGCAAAAGGTGCTTCAACACAATATTAGTTTAGGGGTGTGCACACTTATGCAACCAGCTTATTATAACTTTTTTATTTTTCCTATTTTCCCCTAAAATGTTTTTGACTGTTTTTCACTTAATTTTTGTAGGTTGTAATTTCACACTGAGGGTGGAAAAAGTTCTGACATGATTTATGTTGGTTTCATTTTTTTTTTTTACATCACAAAAACCTGCCATTTTAACAGGGCGTGTAGCCTTTTTATATCCATTATATATCGCAGGACTCCACGTGTGTGTTTGGGAGGTGGCAAGAAACCAGAGAACCCAAAGAAAACCCACATAGACATGGGTAGAACATCCACAGAACCTCCATACAGACACTAAATCAAGTTTAGGATTGAACCTGGAGCTGTGAGGTAGCAAAACAACCCACTATGCCTCCACTCCATATTCTACTCTATTCTACTCTGTTCTAAAGCATGGAATGTAATTCATAGGTTTCAGGCTCATGACTAAAGTTAGCCAGTAGATGTCAGTCTTTGTCAGGTTTTTGTTTTTGTGGCACATGTAACAAAATAAAAAATGATATAATTTATTACATGTTGATACTTGTGCTTGATTTTCATATTATTTGTTGCAGTAATCCAACAAAACTGATTTCAGTGGTTTTCGTATTTCTTTTAGTTGAAGAGCAACAGACTAGAAAGACTGTACAGAAATAAGTAAAGAATCTGCCTTATTTGAAGCTTTCTATAGAATTTTAAACGGGTCTTCTTTATTTGAAATATTTACAAAGTTATACAGTTATACAGTTCAAAGGAATCTGAAGTGACTAACTCAGCATGCTTCAAGGAACTGCCACTGCAAAAACAGGTTTATCTGCTACAAGTGAGATAACTGTTACAAAGATCCTTTGTGTTGCCTATTATCCATTACTGGATCAGTGTGACACTGTTAGAGAAAACTCTGCAAATTGGACCAATTGGACCAAGATATAGTATACACTCAGCTAAATAGTTTACAAAACTAAACATAAAGAATAAAGTGAATTATGCTTTTTTGTTGTTGTTGTTGTTGTTGTTACAGATTAAATATTATACAGTTGTACATTGATTATACATCGCACAGTCAGGATTTATGTATACAGCACTGTGCAGAAGTCTAAGTCAGCCTATTTTTTATTACAAATGTTGTTATAGATTTTCTTTTCTCATTATTTTTTTCCACTTCTGTATTACTGAGTCAGTACAAAAAACATTTTATATTTCCAAATATTACTTTGCCAACAAAAAATTAGATGTTACAGGGGAAAGACATTTTGTATGTCAGATAAAAATAAATCACATAAAAGACCACTTTTCAGACAAAAAAACACAATGAAGGTGGTTGGGTTTTGCACAAAAAAAGTAAAGCTTGCCAGCTAATTTCCTTATAAAGCTGCACAAAGTATACCTGAGACTACTGATTTAAAAACAACAACAACAAGACAAAGGGTTGTCACACCAAACATTGACTTTGTTTAGTTTATTGCTATTTATTGCTGTTTATGCTGTTCTTTTTTTTTATGTAAAAACAGTTTCCTTATTTTTGCTTTAGGGCATTTCTTTGCATGTGCCTAAGGCTTTTACACATTACTGTATATAGAGAGAGAATAGTGGCAAAGGGGAAAAACCAGTGGTTCTGTCATGCTGTGGGAGTCATTTTCGTGCATGGTTTGTGTTCATTTATCCTCATTTGGAGGGAAGGCTCACTGCAAATTAATCCAGAGTTATTCTGACTGATCAACTTCATCCAATGATGTAACATTTCTATCCTGACAGGAGAAGTCTCTCCCAGGATGGCAGTGTCCCCATCCACAGGGCATGAGGGCTCACTGAATGGTTTAATAAGTGTGAAAATGATGTAAACAATATGCTATAAATACAGTATAAGAGAACCTGTGTTAGACAGCCTCTCCGTCATCAGCACTGAAACACAAGAGGGGAATATCTTTTTGGAGGAATGGTGTTCATCCCTCAGTACAGTTCCAGAGACTGATAAAGACTGTTCTAGGGGCTGAAGTGTAATACACTTTATGTTGTTGATGATGATGATGATGATGATGATGATGATTTGGTAGCTGTCTGTATGTAGACAGTCTGGTGAATGATCTCCTAACTAAAATATTTACCTTCATTTACATTTTGGCTTGGAAATCAATCAGTTTTTTGGTTTACTGCAGAGAAATCACTTGTTTATTATTGACTTAGTATGACTACTTGTATGCAGTTAACAAGTGTAATTACTACTGATTCATCAACTTACTATCTTAATAAGTCCCTTTGTCTTATCAGGCTTCTTGTCCAATACTAAACATGAACAGGGTTTTTTTTTTTCTTGCCAATATACGCAATCCACAAATGAACTGATCTCTCTAACTAATCCCTTTACAGAAAACTCAGATAAGTTCAAACTAGACTTTTAGACTTGAAAAGGCTTATCGTGATATTGTGAACCCTGAATGAGTATAAAGCACGTTTTCCCACGGATACCGAAACCACCTTTAGTTTCAGGTGTTGCAACTCTGTATTCGTTCATAACGCAGAGACGTCTGGGTATCAGAGTCATAACCAGAGCCTGCTCTCAGCAGCTACAGTACTCTGACTGGTTTCTTAGGACTACTTTTCCCACAATGCATTTGTTTACTAAGCAAACGAAGCTTAGGACGCTAACGTGCAAGGTGTATGGCTGTTGACACTCCCTATCTTTTTTTATTTAAAAGTTGCCTAGTGGACGTGGCACTTCAGTTTCGGGTGAGTTTTATTTAATTCATGAATGAATGAATGAATGAATGGATGGATGGTTGAGTGTGTATTGAATGTTGTATTGTGCTACATTTCGCAAACGGAGCGCGTTTTCTGGCTTAGGCGCTGCTGAAGGAGTGAAGAGGTAAATCTGGTCAGTGTGAGGAGCTCAGGTGCGGTTCAACTTCGGCGTGGTTTTATTTCAATAAGCGATATATGAGTTTACAGATGTTCTGTTTTATACTGACTGCTGTTTTGTCGGTCCGTGTTTATTCTCTGTTTTCATTTGTGGAGTCCGAAAGAAAAACTAACTACCTAATTGCTTTATTGGACACGTGACATCCGGACACGTCCATACTGTCGTAGAAGCTAGAATTTTCCAGAACTAGCCGACGTACTGTTAATACCGACAGAGCTTCCACACGCTGTGCTTATTTCCACAAGCTGTGCTTATTTCATACCCTAGGTAGTGCACTCAGGGTATATAGTGTGTGTGTGTGTGTGTGTGTGTGTGTGTGTGTGTGTGTGCGTGCGTGCGCGCGCGCGCGCGCGTGAGTGTGGCGAGTTGAGTTGAATAGAGGCTTTCTGTCCATGAGCAGAGTGTTTGTGATTTCAGACAAGCCCAACCTGTTTTTTTTGCAGCGGCACAGTAACCACAGAATTAATGACTGACTTGTTTTGACAAACTGAACACCACAGTGACGTTTCCACACAACAAGAACTGCTTTTCGCACTAATAGCTGCTTTCACGTTTGCATTGCTATTACAATACCAAAATAGTGCACAGAGGTCACACTGGGGTTAGGCAGAATTATTCCTGACAGCATAAAGAGATAGTTTTCAGGGATGGATATATATATTATATATATATATGGTATTAATGTTATGGCTGATTGGTGTTTTATATATACATACAAACATATACATACATATACACACACACACACATATATATATATATATATATATATATATATATATATATATATATATATATCCACACACACACACACACACACACACACACATATATATATATATATATATATATATGTATGTATATATAAAACACCAATCAGCCATAACATTAAAACCACCTGCCTAATATTGTGTAGGTCCCCATTGTGCTGCCAAAACAGCTGCAAACCGTCAAGGCTTGGATTCCACAAGACCTCTGAAGGTGTGCTGTGGTATCTGGCACCAAGACGTTATCAGCAGCTCCTTTAAGTCCTGTAAGTTGCGAGGTGGGACCTCCATGGATCGGACTTGTTTGTCCAGCACATCCCACAGATGCTCGATCAGATTGAGATGTTTCTCAATCCATTCCTGAACAATTTTTGCAGTGTGGCAGGTTGTATTATCCTGCTGAAAGAGGCCACTGCTATTAGTGAATACTGTTGCCATGGAGGTCTGCAACAATGTTTAGGTAGGTGGTATGTGTAAAAGTAACATCCACATGAATGGCAGGACCCAAGGTTTCCCAGCAGAACATTGCCCAGAGCATCACACTGCCTCTACCAGCTTGCCTTCTTCCCATAGTGCATCCTGGTGCCATCTTTTCCCCAGGTAAGGGATGCACACGCACCCAGCCGTCCACATGATGTAAAAGAAAACATGATTCATCAGACCGGACCACCTTCTTCCATTGCTCCATGGTCCGGTTCTGATGCTCCTGTGCACATTGTAGGCACTTTCGGCAGTGTACAGGGGTCAGCATGGGCACTCTGTGATGCACTGTGTGTTCTGATACGTTTCTATCATAGCCAGTATTAACTTTTTAAGCAATTTGTGATACAGTGGCTCTTCTATGGGATCGGACCAGACAGGCTTGCCTTCGCTCCCCATGCACATCAGTGAGGCTTGGGTGCCCATGACCCTGTCACCGGTTCACTGGTTGTCCTTCCTTGTACCACTCTTGGTAGGTACTAACCGCTGCATACCAGGAACACCCCACAAGACCTGCTGTTTTGGAGATGCTCAGACCCAGTCTAGCCATCACAATTTGGCCCTTGTTAAAGTTGCTCAGATCCTTACACTTGCCAATTTTTCCTGCTTCCAACACATCAACTTCGAGAACTGACTGTTCACTTGCTGCCTAATATATCTCACCCATTGACAGGTGCCACTGTAAAGAGATAATCAATGCTATTCACATCACCTATCAGTCAGTGGTTTTAATGTTATGGCTGATCGATGTGTGTGTGTGTGTGTGTGTGTGTATGTATATATATGTGTGTGTATATATATATATATATATATATATATATATATATATATATATATATATATATATTACACATATGAAAATACCAAAGGAATATACAAACATATCAGACATTTATAAAATCACATTATATCATACAGACATTAGTTAGTAAAACCTCTTATCAAATTAAACCTTAACTTGAATTATTATGTCACTTATAATATTTTCCCCAATACTATTACTTATTATTATTATTATTATTATTATTATTATTATTATTATTACTTTTACCGTGTCTAATTGCAGACTTCTGTTTTTAGGGATTAGAATCATAATGCCTACAATTACAAGTGTATTTATCTTCAACCTAGTGTGTTTTTTCTCCGCTCAGATGTAAAAGATGGCAGCTGTAACAGCAAAGTCAATCCGACGAACTGGGAGTCTGCTTCGAAGTCGCTCAGAAGGGACCCTGATCGATCTAGATGACAATGTAACCATCAACAACAATAGTTTACATGGTAATCATGAACAGTTAATTAATAGAGCACATAATGCAATGTGAGCATACGTGTTGCTAGTATGTTACCATTTTTATTTCACTGTTGTGTATATACAAGCTGGTATGGTTAAACAACAACACTGAGAAATAGTACTGATTAATTTCAGGTATTGTCTGGATTTTTGTGGCACTGAGGCGTGGTTACATTTTAGGTAATATTTAGTTGTGTATGTCCTTCATTCAGTACATCAGACTAACAATGCACATCACTATGTTTTATGGTCTTAATTTAAGACTCTTTGCCAAGATTTTTTTTTTAAAGATTTTCTGGTTGCTTTGTAAAACACCTTCCTAAAGTGCTCAGCAAGTGCACAACCTTCACTGACCTCAGATACCTGTTTTGCTGATTTATTAAACAGCATCCATTAAATCTGCATGCATTTTAGTGAACAGGGTGAAATATGTTTCTGAACGTATCCGATGTCATTGTGCTACTGCCGTCACTTTACATCACCAATAGTTATGACTGAATCAGTTCTAGAGGCTGTCATGCATGCCTTATTCCTGACTGTATGGACTTGTTTTACAGGTGAGGTCATAGCTAGCTGGATTTCTCTACATTGTAACATTTCTGTGTCAGTCTATAATACCATGTTTCAAAAGTTTTCCAACTCTTTTTAATGCTGATGAGAGATTTACATCTTTACACATTGACTTTGCCCAAACTCTGTGGTGATACTGCTCACATAGTTTTGTGCGAATTAATGGCATAAACATACCAGTGATGTTAGCTGAATAGTGCCTTGGTGAAGTTATTGCATGTAAGAGCTATGCAATGAAGTGTAAATGTTTTAATTAAAATTTCTTTACTGTTATTTGCCCTAATAATTTACCCAAAATCTCTCCTTCATCCAGGGAGTTACATGTCAAAACATTCAAAATGGCCTGTTTTACAACCAGATGTCCAACCCCAAGGACAAACAACAAATCCCTTCTGGAACAAACTGTCCCAGTCAAATCCTTTCTTAGATGACATTATGTGCAGAAACCCCACTGACTCAAGTGTGTCCATACTGAAGGAGGATCCATCAGCTTTGTTTGGTGACAATATTGAAGATTGCGAAAGTACGTCCTCGGATGAAAACAGTTTTGGTCATTTTCTGGAGCCTGAGCGGAACAGCCTTAATCGATCCGGGCGGTGGAGAAGTGCCTCGGACATTCTTGACAGTCTTGCAAAAAAAGAATCCAAAAAGGAGAAGAGCTTTAACTCTCAAGGACCATTCTTGAAACCTGATTTCGACTGGCTTAAAAATGATATGGAGGCTTACAAAATGGCCTGGCTGAGTCACAGGCAGTTGACCAGGTCCTGTTTGAACCTCAGCCTGATAAAACAAAGTCCTGGTTGGGCTCAAACTCAAGCCACAGACACACAAATTGTCTGTAAGATTGATCATAATGGAGGCTCAGTGCAGTTGCCTGACTCTAATATCAGTGCCCACATTCCCCAAGGTCATGTTGCTCCAGGGGAGATCCAGGAAATTGCGCTCAAAGCTAGCCTTGATCCACCACGTGGAATCAATAATAATTATGTAACATCTGTGAGTCCTCTTTTGGAAATCAGTCTCAGCAATCCCAGTACTATGGAAGGCATCTCACTTGATATTAAAATGGCAGCTGAAGTGAAAAATGACCCTTTGAGCCAAGTCATGACAACATTTGTAGGTCTCGTGGCCCATAGGAAAGATGGACCTTATGAAAAAGTTAAGGACTGTTACATATATAAGGACATTTTACAAATGAAGATCCAGGAGCTAAAGCCTCACATGTACATCATTGCTGCTGCAGAGGCTACAGTCATCCAGCCACCGGCAACCTCAGTATGGGACTACTTAGACCGACATTTCACCGTCGCAGTATATGGTCCCAGGCATATTCATCCATCTTTCAAAGTTGTGCAAGTCATCTCTTGCTATAATAGTGTTCCACCCAGGCTTCCTTTCTCTGATATCCAAAAAGGTAACAGAAACTTGCCCCCTGTTGTGTTGCAACTGTGGGGAAAGCATGAGTTCAATCCACGTGGTCTAAATGATCTACACATTACAACCGGTGTGCTGGAATCAAAGTTTGAAGTGAAATATGAGGATAAGAACAAAGAGGTCAAAATAGAGGAGCTCAGAACAGGCAGAGTGATCCACTTGCCATTGGAACTATCCAGGACAGGCAATGGAGATATGGGTCAATTCACATTAGCCATCCAGGTGAAGGGCTCAAATGGCTTCTCTTTAGCAGACTTTCACATTACTTCTCCTGAGGCTGCTCCTCTGAGGACAGACAAACATGGACTCAGACATGTGGATCGTCACAGGGAAGTGAACCGTTCTCAAGCTATTCCAGAAGAATCTATCCCGGAGTTCCCAAAGTTCCAAGATATGCCAGTGAATATTCACTGGTATGGTGTGGCATTGAAATCTCTTTTTAGACAGCCAAGAGTGGACTATCTTCTAGAGTACTTCAAGGGCGACACGATTGCTCTGCTTTCCAGAGAAACAGTTAAGTCTGTTGGACAGTCAAAAGTAAAAGAGTGGTATATTGGCTTTCTCAGGGGAAGTGTTGGTTTGGTACACTGTAAGAATGTGAAGGTCATAACAAAAGACCAAGTCATTGACCTCTCTGGGGTTAGACTCTCGACACAAACGCTGCTGGACAACATGACTTTGCCATTTAAAAAGCTTACATACATGTACTCTGCCATTCAGTCCCTAGTAACAGATCACGTAACCTGTTGGAGGACTTTTGCTGCAGCTCTGGGTTACTCAAACCTCTCAATAGGCAGTTTCTCTAGGAGGCAAGCTGAGACAGAAGCAGAGAAGGTAGCATGTGTACTTGAGAAGCTTAAAGAAGACTGCCACACAGAAAAAACTAAAAGGAAATTTCAACATGAACTCATAATTGTAAGTATATTCAGTTATACAAATACCTCTTGGTATTTATTTGATTAGTTGATTAGTTTTTGAGTGTTGAGTGTCCTGAATAAATGAGCATGTTGTTCTTAACACATGACATAACGTCATTTCCTTTCTTAACAGGGGCTCTTTAAAATGGATGCTCAGGGCCTTGTAGCCCATTTAATCCAGAACACAGTTATTCTGTCCACAGCTGTTGAGCTTGGTGTACGGTGGAGGGAACTGGCTGAGAAGATTGGAAAACTTTCCAATTCTCAGGTTGCTGGTTATGAGGCACCACACAGAGGGAAAAGTGGAGAAGTCAGTGCCCAGGTAAGCACCTGTAAAGCTTTTCTGCTGTGGATTCTACTGAAAGACCTTTGTGCTGTGCCTTAAATAAGTATCCCTGAACATTTCTTTTTTTGTAGTGTTACAGCTTGGAACTGAAGATGCCATGCATCTCCACAGAATAACCCATAGTATTTAAGTGGGAGGGGAAAAAACTAGAGATAGCAAAACTATTTACAAATGTCATTACAAAAAGCATAAAAATGTGATTTCATAAGTATACACCCCCATTGGTGGAAAAGTTCAAGGGAAGTGAACACTTGTGCAAGGCAAACTATATTAAAATATAACGTTTCTCTTGTTACTGTATTAAATGTTTGGAATGTATAGATTAGCTGTGAATAAAGAGGCATTTAATGTTAAAGTTTATTATGGTTTACTTTTCTCTTTCAGTCAATGTGGAAGCCTGCATATGACTTCCTGTACTCTTGGAGTATGCAGTATGGTGAGGGCTATAGGGACATGATTCAGGATCTCCATCTGGCCCTAGACAAGATGAAGAGCCCAGTGACTAAACACTGGAGACAAATTACTGGAGCTCTCATTACAGTAAACTGCATGGAGATCTTGAGGGCCTCTGCCTTCCACCAAGCATAGTGACCATTAAGCTGCAAACTGGCGGGTTTAAGAATGTCATGTATTATGTCTTTTTTCTGTATTTGTATAGCAGTGAACAATAAATGCTTTCTTTGTATAGTTTATAACTGAAAATGGCAGAATATGAAGGCTGTTGGACTTGGGATGTATTCTTCTGTACTGTTGGACCTATGAAGTTGCCCATGCCAACACAAAGGTTATTCAGGTTATTCATTTGTTCATGTTACTACACTGTATAGTTTAATTGTATGTTAAGTGAAATGCCTCGCATACAAAGTCTGAGTCCTTGTTATGTTTATGTGTATTTCAAACTGTTAACACTGAAAGAGAGAGAATCTGGACACTTCTTCTATATCAAAGTCCTGCCGCTTAAGATGAAGCCTCGTTAAGTTCTTTCTGTTGCTGGAACAGCTGATTGCTTTAGGAGGAGTGACTTTTTCTCTGCATCTTCAGCTCTAAAACTGGGGCAAGCCTTTGTGTTATAAAATTACATATGTTTTTCTAGACTTACTGTAACTATTTTACCAGTGTACTTGAGATATATTGTTAACTGTACAATTTGTAATATTTAATCTTGTAATTATTATTGCTGAACTAGAATAATAAAACAGATTTTAACTGTTTCATGAATGGATGGTCGATTTAACTAAGTATCTTTTATTTTCATTTTACACTGAGTTTACATGGGCTATCATGCATTTCAAGGCACCGAAAGCCTTGTATCAGAAAAGTGTCCTGGCTGTTTGAGTGGTTTGCATTTGCATGGCAGGCCTGTCACTTTCTCTTGGTAGCTTTTTAAATTATGCTATTTGCAGGGTGCGGGACTGTGCAGTGACCTCAATATCACAAAGGTCCATTTGCAGCACAGTGACTCTGGAATGCAAACTGTTCTTCAATGTAGTAATGAATACAGATCCAAAGTATCACTTGTGAGTTAGGTCTGTTTTTTTCTGGAATGTTTTTAGCTATCCATGAAAAGAGCAATGCCTAATTAGTATACTCATGCACTGCATGAAAAAGGTACCATACTGTACTATACATACAAGTTAAATGTACCCTCAATGGTGCAACGGTCATTCTTCAGACCCAATTATGTTCCTCAGTGAGGTTCCTAAAATTAAATTTTTCTAATTGTAGGTATAAAGACATACTGTTAAGAATGACATCCCAGTGACAAACAAGCCCTAGATTAGTACATTTTCCTCAACCTATACCTGCACAAACATGGACCTACTAAATGTTCTTTCAGTGTCAGTCTTATACTCCCCAAAAAGCTATCTGTCCTGTTCAATAGTTCACCATTTGTGTAAATGGTCTGGTGTTTTGTTTTGTTTTTTTTTTATCTCTTTTTTTATTAATGAAAAATAGTGCTCTCAGCATTTAGATCACAGGGGCACAATCAGACAGAGAACAAGTTCCTCACTAGGGTTTACGTTATGTTTTAAGAATGTGAATGTGTTTAACTGATGTTTCTCACAGGTCTGTAAGTATGTGGACACCTGACCATCACACCTATAGTATATGAGCTTATCAGACATTAATATGCAGTTGACACCCCCCCCCCCCCCCCCTTTTTGTGGCTATAACAGCCTCCACTCTTCTGAAGGCTTCCTACAAGAGTTTAGAGTGTGTCTGTGGGAATTTGGGCCCATTCAATCAAAAAAGCATTTGTGAGGTCAGGCACTAATGTTGTCCGAGAAGCTTCATGAAGCTCCTGATACACAGTTCTTGTGCTGATGTGAATAAAGTGCTGTAATGAGTAATGCAACAGACGATAGGCGATTTTTATATGCTAAAAGCGTGGCAGAAAGTTCATGAACTGACTTCAATCTGGCATCCTATGACAGTGCACTGAATCACCGAGCTCTTCAGTACGACCCATTCTACTGCCAATGTTTATCTATGGAGATTGCATGGATATGCACTTCATGTTACGCACCTTTTGGGAAGGGGTGTGGCTGAAACACCTGAACTCAATAATTAGGAGGGCTGTCCACATATTTTTGGCCATACAGTGTATTTCTCATTCCCAAAAGAAGATTTTTGACTTGATGCTAATGACTGTAGTTGTTTCTGTGTAGAAAAAGGTCAAAGCTAATACAGAAACTAGATAGATAGAAATTTAAATTTAGAGGTAAACTGCAGCATGACAGTAGTGGTAAAAGACAAACATTCACAGATAAACACTGATACAATAAGATAGCATAGTGCAAAAAAAGAATCTAATGGAAATCTGTTAGGGAGGGGAGGGAGTTTGTGGGACTCAAATTAAAAGCCTTTTGTCCAATGAGCGTTAATCTTTCATCCCATTAAAACAGAGACCATGAACACTTAACAGACACCAAGAGATGCACTAGCATCAATAGCTGTGTAGTAGCACTGTGTTGGGGGCTTCAAAGGAGATTTTCCTGCAGGCTGCACTATTCACCGGAAACTGAGTTTAATGAACAAACATCACAAGATATTTGATCATTTGATTCACTAAAATATTGAATTCTACCTAAATTTCTGAATAATATAAACATTTTGGTAAACATTTCATTGGTGCATTTTATTGAAATTTTATGGAAAAACTCTCTCTCTCCTGTGTAGTCTTAAAGCAGTTGCCCGTGTACAGGGCATATTATGGGCAAAGCCTCAGGAAGAAGGAAAGCTTTATTTTGTAGTGCTACTGGTGTGCTTTATCCATGATGAATACTGTGTAATCAGGCCGTAAATTCATTGTACGCAAAACCAAGTAGGCTGGAGGATTGCTATGTCTAACAGCACAGTGCTGTTCAGCACTTTTGGTATCAGGGTCCTGAGATTTTGCAGTACCCACTGAGGCCCAGTGAGGACAGAAACAGAGCAGCACCAAAGTGGACCTTTTTTTCCAGAGCACTGATGCAGATCACATTGAGATTAATGAGATATGACGTCTTTTGTTGCTGCACTCTTGCAACCAAATGGATCAACAGTCATGCAAAATCTGTTTACATAACACAGTGAATGAGGGCTAAAAATTAACTAATTTTTTTTAATAATTCTCTTCAGCAGAGAGTGAGTGCCCCACAGTGTGGTAGGCAGATGTACAGGCATTTTTCCTAAATCATATTTGTTATTTGACACCCATCTGAACATGTGTAGCAGCAGTAGTAATAATACAGTATTACATAAACGTTATGAAATAAAAGTTTATTGCAGCAGCATGGATTCTGACCACAACAAGCCATTAGTCTGTTAATGAGTCATGTGACCTAATGGCCATTACATTTGCTAACCATGAGCTCACCTATATTTTCCTATAGTTCAGGCCACATTGCATTATGTAGCAGTGTAGTTACTTCTACATATTGTGTGACCCCACTACAAATACCAAATTTTACATACAAACATCTTAGAGACTATTGCCTTTTTTACAGTTTAATTGTGTGGTTTAGTTAGAGTTTTTCTGACTAAATATTTGGCTGTAACTAAACCACACAGACAAACTCAAAAAAATAAATGTGAATATCTGCCTTTATTTCTTTTATATATGAAAAGCTTTATGCTGTGTGTATGTGATGAAGACATTGTGAGAATGGGACATTTACATTTGCAAAGTAAACAGTAAATACACGAAAACCATGCTAAAGCCACTCTGCTCTATTCAGAGCTACTAAAGAACTTATTTATATTATACAGTAGTTATACTATAGAAACGAGAGAGGAGAAGAAATATATGCAAGAAAATGCCGCAGGGAATGACAATCATGCGCATACGTGGTAAATGTGTCAAACTTCAGTACATGAAGCACGGAATTTTGCACAGAGACACAAGGTAAAGTAAATGAACAAATACTGTAGTAGCCTAATTCAACTGAAAACAGATTTTCTTGGCAAGCAAATAAATGTAACCTGCCTTACTTACTTTGGGTAGCAAAATCCCTGAATGTACAATGAATGCCCAGACAATTCACAAATGTATATTGTTTATTTTATTTAAATACTTGCTTTCACAAGTACATGGTCATTTTTAAAACTGAAAAGGTTTGATGGTCCTCTCTGGTCATCAAGTCACTTCAGCATTTAGTGGTACTGCTGTCCGAGTGCAGAGACTACTACAGCCATGAACTTCTGCAGAGCTGCCTGTACTTCAGCTGTGAAGCTGGCACCCAGGGAAGCGGCAATGACAATGGTGATGCAGTCAGCCAGCAGCTACGTGTGGAAACAGAGAGAACCCAGGTTAAGTTCTAAAACGATTGTTGTAAGTGCTAAATGTTAAACTGGCAATGAGTTAACTAACTGAAGGAGTAACTTATTAATAAATAAAACCAGACGCACCCTGAAGTTATAGGGATCCACGTGCAGTTTCTCAGAGTGCAGCACACTCAGGTCAGTGAAATTGGCCTTAATGTTGTCCATGTTCTTCACAGCTCTCTCCAGACCATGGACTACTGTTAAGCCATGGGCAGCAACCTTGGGGTTTCCAATGATGGCAGCGGCGTTGTACAAGTTTCCAAAGTTACCGAAGTACCTCTGGGTCCATGGGTACACGACAAGACACCTGAGTGGCAAAATCAGAGGCATGTGGTTTCATATTTACAGCAGCAAAGAAAAAGAAATCAGAGTTTAGGGGAAAAAATGCTTTGCAGAACCATACCTTGCCAGTGCCTGGTGACCGACTGACTGGCAATCGATCTTGGAAAAAATGTCCTTGATGGTAGCGCGCTCGAAATCTGTCCACACAACCATGTTGCTGGCTTTTGGGGTTTCTAAATGTTCTGACGAACTAAGAGCCCTGTAATTTAGGTCTATTTAGGCAGCTTATATAGGCCTGTGCATTTGACTGCTCCTCCCAAGACCACGTAACAAACATTTTAAGGGGTGGCTCTTGCAGTCTGAATGATTTTGATTAGATATGAATACTTATCTTTCAAATAATGCTGTCGTGGTATATGTGATAAAGCTTCCTGTTTGCGCATGCAGACTGTTTTACAGAAATTATTAGTAGTGGCGTATTCTGTACATCGTTTTCATTGGCATTAGTATAACTTGAGTAGGTTACATAAAGACCAAAAAAGTTATCGCAGTATTAATGACTGAGATTCAAGTAAATAAAATCATGCTTGTTAATCAATGGACGCAGTAGGTAACAAATATCTATAAGTAGGGTTTTTTTTTTCAAACACAGTCAGAGTTTATAAATGTTCAAATGGATGCCAATTTCTTATTATTTGACATAAATAATAAACTATTAGCTATAGCCTTAATAAAAATACAAAAAATCAAAGGAGTGAATTCAGATATATTGAGATACTTTTTGAATTTCCAATTTGTCTAAGCTTTCTTACCATTAAGAAAACAGCAAGGAAAAAAAATATATATATGTCATATTCTTAAAAAAGCTTGGCCTACCCTTTTGTCAAGATTGACTGAAAACTATAATTACTGACATATTTGGAAATTTGGGATGGTGTGTTTTAATTCATCAATCTTCAATTGCATGTTTAAAATTTATTTGTAGTATACTTATTCAAGGCATCAGTAACTCAAATTCAATAACAGGACCTGCAAAAATAATTCCCATAGTCATCATCACCATATTCCAATATCGTATGAACACAGTAGATTAACTATCGGGACTACATATTAAGATGCTGGCCAGATTGACATTCTATACATAATTCTATACAGTAATAACAACAATAACAGTGTGTAGAACATCTTCAATATTTTTCATAACCAATCTTTTCTGAAATTCAGTATGAACAGATTAAGTAAAATAACAGTAAAAAAAAAAAAACACTAAAAGGTAAGTACCATTTTATCATTTATTTCTTGCAACAGCAGTACAAAACATGATCAACATCATGTTAAAATAAAAATTCAAAGTTAAAATAAAACATTATTAAAATATACATCAACATCAATGAATAAAATATGAACACAGTACACTAAGTAAAAGTCTCTGCCTACTCAATAGGTATATATCTCCTTATTCTATATTTCCCAGTTTGCCTCATTCCCATGATTAGAAGAAGCAGAAGAAGATTAATAAGATGCTTCATAAAACATCATTTATTGCACATAAAATCCAAAAATGCATCATGTAACCATAGTTGTGGGGTGTTTTGTGCATCAATTCATGCATCCATTATATCCTTTCATTTTTCCACTCTCTACTTAGTGTATTTTAAGAGTGTCTCCATTAACCTGAACTGTCTTAAAAATGATTAAATTATAAACATCATGATTTATAATGTACATGATTTGAACTAACTTTATGCTTTTTTTTAAATTTTGGTATTTTGTGTAGTAGTACATCTTATGTATATGCATAATAAATATTTATAGTTATTTATATATAAATAGTTACAATAATTTTATAAATGATGGTGGGTGTGTGTGTGTGTTTGGTGTCCACTAGCCAAAGCATATGTAATTATTTCTACTTTTTCCACTTGAAAAAAGATATTTCTACTTATAAATTTTGATAGGGAAACACTCTACATAGAATATTTATGCTTCTAGATCTAATCTTTATCTAGATGAATATTTTCTTGTAATGTTTTCATAACATACACTCACTGTCCACTTTATTAGGAACACCGCTACACCTGCACATTTATGCAGTTATTTAATCAGTCAATTATGTGGTAACAGCACACTTCATAAAATCATGCAGATACAGGTCAAGAGCTTCAGTTAATGTTCACGTCAAACATCAGAATGAAGAAAAAATGTGGTCTCTGTGACTTCTACTGTGGCTTGGATGTTGGTACCAGAAGGGCAGGTTTGAGTATTTCAGAAACTGCTGATCTCCTGGGAATTTCAAACACAACAGTCTCTAGAATGTACACAAAATGGTGTGACTTACAAAAGCCATTGAATGAGCCACAGTTCTGTGGGTGGAAACGCCTTGTTAATAAGAGAGGCCAGAGGAAAACTGTCAGATTAGTTCAAGCTTACATGAAAGATATAGAGACTAAAATAATCACTCTTTACAACCGTGGTGAGCAGAAAAGCATATCAACATGCACAATACATCAAAGTTTAAGGTGGATGGGCTACATCAGCAGAAGACCACAAGACAACCTTGGTGAGCAGAAAAGCATCTCAGAAAGCACAACACATCAAACCTTGAAGTGGATGAAGGCCAGATCAGGTTCCACTCCTGCCAGCCAAGAACAGGAATCTGAGCCTATCATGGACACAGGCTCACCTAAACTGGTCAGTTGAAGATTAGAAATATAATCACCTGGTCTTTTTCCAGTCTTCAACTGTCCAGTTTGGGTGAGTCTGTGCCCATGATAGCCTTGGCCCTGGCTGACAGGAGTGGAACCAAGTGGAGCCTCCACTCAGAAGGCATTGTTCCGGGTTGTGGTAGATAAATGTCAGATAGTGACATAAATGCACAGTCAGTGCTATCCTTCATCTGCATGTCAGTCATGTCATGTCACGTATAAGCCAGAACCACCACTGCTTGTTAAAGGCTCTTAGCTAACTGAAACCATTCTACTTGGAATTCTTTTTGATAGCGAAAAACTCTACATAGAACTTTTAGATTACCCCAGAAGCTAACCAAAGAACCCTTAATACTTCTAGATCTAATCTTTATCTAGATTGAATATTTTTTTTGAATGTTTGAATGTTAACATAAATATTAAGCTTAAGCATTAATGCAGGATGGATTAGTAAATAATGTATGTGTTCTGTATTACCTATTTTTGTCATTCTAGCCTACAGGCTCAACATGTAAATATTTAACAGGGCATAGTGACTTCCAAAAATACTTTCAAAAAGTCCATAAATTAAGTTCACTATATGCACTGAAAAAAATTGGAATGAAATTTAATTTAAAAAAGTATGGTAACAATTTCCACACACAAAAAAAAAAATTAACTCAGTAAACTGAGTAAAATATACACTTTGGGTTTAGCCACATAGTTGCATGAATTAATTTAGTACAGAACTTAAAGCATTTAAGTAATTCTAATAAGTTGCTTTTTTGTGTAAAATTCACAAGATTTGCTTCAAGCCAAATCATTCTAGCCAAAAGTATGTGCATGCCTGACTATAGTCCCCATATGTGGGCATTCTTCTAATTTGTGCCACAAAGTTGGAGGCACATGATCGTTGGAGTGACATTGCCCCTGCAAAGTGAGGTCCACAAAGACATGGTTTGCAAGGTTGGTTTGGAAGCACTCAAGTAGCCTGCACAGAGCCCTGACCTCAACCCTACTGAACATCTTTCGGATGAATTGGAATGCTGATTGTGTCCCTGGCATCCTTGCCCGACATCAATCTCACCAATGCTCTTGCAGCTGAATTGGCACGAATCTCCACAAATCTAGTGAAAAGCCTTTTCTGAAAAGTGGATAGGCTGTTATAGTGTCAAAAGGGGCAACTCCATGTTAATGCCATGCCTTTGGAACAGGATGTTCAACAAGCACATGGTCAGGTGTCCACATACTTCTGGCCATATAGTGCACAGTGACACCAAAGAACAGACTATGAAACATATAATTATAAACATAAATATGTTAAGTTAGCCTGTCAACAATAAATAAATAATTTAACTCAATGGTTTTTGTGTCCTGGGACATATTTGTCAAGCCCTGGGAAATGCAATAGATAGATGGGTTTAATTTTAGTGGGAAAGGGCTGACTCAAATTCTCCAGTATTCTCATGTGACTTGATCTGCACTAAGGGACCAACTCGTTATCCTTGTCACACAGCAACATACAGTGACCAGGCTACTGTCTAGTGGCAATTGCTGATTTTTTTTTTTATAGGTCAGTGCCATTATAAGACTGATTTGATTTGTCTATATTTCTCTACATATTTAATCCCTGCTGTGAATTAAATGCAGCTCTCAGTTGCATTTGTAGAGAGTTCTATTGGGAAAGTCTAAACATTGTAAATAGGCTGATTTGGCTGACTTCATTTGAAAGATAAAAAGGGTGAAAAATAATAGGATAGAAGAAAGAATGGATGGTAGCACATAGTAACTACCATAGGCTAGAAGGAGCATTCCCGGCCAATGCATTAGTCTACATGTCTCCATGTCAAACAGTGTAACGTACCAAAGAAAATGAACAACAAATTGCAAGTAAGGAACAAAAAAATTTACACTATGTGGCCAAAATTTGTGGACAATCAGACCCATATTTGGCTTTCCCTAAATTGTTGCCTGTTCAAGTAGCCTGCACAGAGCCCTGATCTCAACCCCACTGAACACCTTTGGGATGAACTGGAATGCCAACTGTGCACCAGGAATTTCTCTGAATGGGCAAATCCCCACAGCCATGCAGCAAAATCTAGTGGAAAGCCTTCGCAGAAAAGTGGAGGTTAATATAACAGCAAAGGTGGAGTAAATCTGGAATGGGATGTTCAAAAAGCACATATGGTTGTGAAGGTCAGGTGTCCACAAACGTTTGGCTATATAGTGTATAATAAGTGTGACTTATTATTGACTTATATTAACAAATTACTCCAAGACTAATATTAACAAATTACTCCAAGACTTTCTGTACTTGCAATGGTTTATATCAAAATTCACCATTCAACCACCTTTTCCGCAAGATGGTTTAGATTGCTTTGCCTTGCCTTGCTCAAATACAAATCTATTTTATATATATATACTTCAATACTGTAAGTGCACAGATCAAATCAAAACATATTCAGCCATTAAAAAATTATCAACTAGAAAATAATGATAATTAGTAGATCAGAATCCATTGCTATTTCACATGGACATTTATAACGTAACCCTCAGTCACTCTCATTTTCTTGTTTTGGCTAAATAAAAAGTAATAATTAGCTAAATATTCAATATTTAGTTGAGGCTATATAACATACAGTGTTGCACACAAAAAAAATAATAAATAAAATTAATAATGAAACAATAAATGAAACAATAAATTCTTGGTCAATACACATTTATTTAGAGGTTTAGAAAAAATATTGACATATTCCAGTTGTATTATATGAGATAAATTTGTTTAAACATATTTTAGTCATATGAATTTGCACTATAGTGCACTGCAGTCAAGGAATAGGAAGATTCTGTTATACATTTTAGAGGTCACACCCATGAAACCCTTCTGTTGATAATGTGTTTACACTGAAATACCAATATTTTCTTGGCAGTCTGTACAAGATCCCACCCCTTTAATTGCCAAGAAAACTGTATTGCTATAAACTGATGAAAGCAAATCATTGTTTTCCAAATTTCACTGCTCAGATTGGAATGCAACAAAATGTGAACCATTAAATATTTTCATGGAGATTAATAACGTCAACCTTTATACCTATATGTCTATACCAACAAATAATTCATTTCATGTTTTTAATTCAGATCATTCATATTTATATAAAACTAAGGGACATATATCCTGAAACAAATAAATAACATTAAAAAAAACAGGCTACATAAACATTCAGCAGTTATGAATTTCGTGTCATTTGTTTTTCTGAGCTGATTATTTTACATATTTTGGATCAAATGTCATACTTGAATGGGCTGGTTGTTTCCTATCACGCATGAAAGTTATCTCTTACAAACAGCAGAAGTGCTGACCAATCTTTCGTACTCGAAATGAAGCCAAGTTGTCACGCATTTGAGGTGGGTCCTGGGTGTGCCAGCTTCAGCTCCTTGTATAAAAGGGTGATTCTTTTTGAGGCAGTTTACAGAAGTCTCTTTCCAAACTTCAGTGAAACCATGAGTCTCTCTGCCAAGGACAAATGTGCCATCAAAGCCTTCTGGGCCAAGATTGCCCCAAAGGCCGAAGACATCGGTGCTGAAGCTCTGTTCAGGTAGGTGCTTGAGTATCTCTTCTCTTCTCTTTTGTTGCTATCCACATTGATTCCTCATGCAGTACTAAGGACTAATTCTTTTTCATTTAACTATGTGCAGGATGCTGACTGTTTACCCGCAGACCAAGACCTATTTCTCCCACTGGAGTGACTTGAGCAGTGGCTCTGCACAGGTGAGGAAGCATGGAAGGACTGTTATGGGTGGTGTGGGAGAAGCTGTCAACAAAATCGATGACCTGACCAATGGGCTGCTTAACCTGAGCGAGCTGCACGCTTACCAGCTACGTGTTGACCCGACCAACTTCAAGGTAATCATACACTATATCACCTTTATTTGCTCTGTAATAATTTAATCTTGCTTTTACCTTTAGATCCTGTCCTACAACATGCTTGTTAAATGCTGATGTTTTCTCCTTTCCGTGTAGATCCTATCCCACAACTTGCTCGTTGTTCTGGCTGCAAAGTTCCCCACTGACTTTACTCCTGAGGTACATGTGTCTATGGATAAGTTTCTCGCTGCCGTGTCCCTGGCTCTCTCTGAGAAGTACAGATAAGAAGCTCTGCAGGCAACAGATGGACACCCACATGCATCTGTCTTTCTCAGATCCAGTAAATGTCCTTGATTGATCTAAATAAAAGCCAAAAATATTTTTGGCCTGCTATTGGAAATAAGACAATGTCTTCTCTGGTCGTCTCTATTTTGCTATAATATGTGTTCATATTAGACCTAGGACTAAAAGAAGTTGATAGAGGTAGTGGAGGGAAAGACAAACAAACATATAAGACAATAAAAATCTTTATTAAATATATATATATATATATATATATATATATATATATATATATATATATATATATATATATATATATATAGGCTTAAGAAGTGTCAGGTGGGTTCAGTTAAAACCTTCAATCACACTATGCTTTATACGTTTAGTATTAAATATAACTTGAAAAGCATATGCTTTGTCAAAATAACAAATAGATGACCCAGCACAAAGATGTTCAGAGAATATTGCTTATAGAAAAACAAATAGCTAATTAAATAAAATGACAAAAATGTAACAGAAAGCCTTTAACGACAGCAACAGTTTGTTGCTCTAAAAAGATACAATGGTTTGTGGACAAATCTTTGTATCTAATTACATGACATGTTATAAACAAACAAACAAACAAACAAATAAGTAAATAAATAAATAAATAAAATGCCATACAGACAGCAGAATGTCAAACCCTAGTAAAACATTTAGAAAACTGCGCCTCTTCATACCTCAAACGCCGGAGACGCAAAGCCAAAAACTGAACGATTGTTTAATGCGACTTCAAGTTCAATTTCCTGTTGAACAAGTATGTGTTCATACTTGAGGTGAGCAAAATTGTCTTATTTGAAAAGTAAAATAAAAAAATTACACATTTTATGCAATAAAACGTCTATTTTATAGGATTAATGAGTAGAGTTGAGAATAAGGTGTCTTTTGATCCATTCTTATGTAAACTAGCCTTAACCATAAATTAGCCTTAATCATTAGCACACATGTTACATGCGACAAGGCACAGGTTTTCTGATAATTGTATAAAATGTTATTGTCAGCTGATTATCATATAATTATATAGTACAGTGTATATAAAATGTCTACACCAATTATTATAAATGCCAGTTTTTGTGATGTAAAGCCAGAAATCAAGATTAATCATGTCAGAACAGATTCAAACTTTTTCCCCATGAGCCCCATTTCCCATTTTTCTGAGAACTATAATACTCCTCCCCCAGCTCATCAGCTGAAACTTAATCCCAGCAAAACTGAACTGCTGTTCATCCCAGGTGATTCATCCCCATCTCAGGATCTTGCAGTCTCCCTAGACAATTCTCTGATCTCGCCTTCAGTTACTGCACGCAACCTTGGGGTAACCATGGACAATCAACTGTCCTTCTCCTCTCACATTGCTAATCTGACATGCTCATGTCGATTTCTCCTTTATAACATCAGAAGAATTCGTCCATTTCTTTCCACACAGGCCACACAGGTGCTTGTTCAGTCCCTTGTCATTTCAAGACTGGACTACTGCAACTCACTCCTGGCAGGTCTGCCTCTGAGCGCCATTCCTCCTCTGCAACTGTTCCAAAATGCAGCTGCACGATTGGTTTTCAACCTTCCTAAGTTTTCCCACACCACCCCATTGCTGTGCTCCCTCCACTGGCTTCCTGTAGCTGCCTGCATCAGATTTAAAACACTGATGCTTGCCTACGAAGCCAAAAACGGACCAGCTCCCAGTTATCTCAAAGCGCTTTAGAGGGTACAAGGAAGGCATGCATCGAGACTCTTCTCTGTTCTGGCACCAAGGTGGTGGAATGAACTTCCCCTAGATGTCCAAACAGCTGAGTCACTAGCAGTCTTCAAATGACGTCTAAAGACCTACCCCTTCATAAAGTACTTAAGTTAGCACTTACACACACACACACACACACACACACACACAAAAACCCTCCCCAACAGAGTTTTGGACTGATGGTATTCCTAGTTTGTGACCTAGTGGGCCAATATCAGAATGTATTTTTGATAGACTTCAAAGCACTATTGTAAGTCGCTCTGGATAAGGGCATCTGCCAAATGCCATAAATGTAAATGTAAATGTAAATTAGCTTACATTATACACTCCTGGGCAAAAAAAAAGGACCAAGCTCAAAATGGCAAATATTAAGCTTTTAATGGTTTAAACAAATGCACTCCTGAGAGCTCCTGTGCCACCATTTGCTCATTTACTTTTGCTGCCGTGTTTGGGGAAAAGCTAGAAACAGGGAAATTCACTTATATGGTCGTCTTACACGCAAAGGTAAAATCATGATAATGATTAAAATGTTTGATGTAAAATTCAAACTAACATGTCTGGCTGTACAAAATATTCCCAAAATATCTTCTGGATGATTTTTTTCTTAAAAGATTACTTTATTTGGTTATCTGCCTCACCTGATGCAGCCCATCAAGCGCCACAAGGCTTAAACATTTAAAGAAATCAAAGGGAAAAGCTATTCCATACTAAATTCCTTTATCTATTTGTTTAATTCTTGCTGATGTGTTGTTAGGACCATTAAAAGTTTTTTTTTTTTTTTTTACAAGCATACGTGTACATGTATGTGTCTACTAACACACTAGATTCAGGCACTAGTGTGTAAAGCAGTATATCCACACAGCCATAAATGTAGTGTGTTATGAATTACTTTGTGGCAGCAAGGATAGTAAGTAGGCATGATAAGCCTGTAACTGTAACTGTAATGAGCACTTCTGGTTTGAAGGAGGGAGGGAATGAAGGATAAAAATGGTGGTGGTTTGAATGAAAAAATAAAGACAGAAAGAAAGACAGAAAATGGCAGCATTTAATATTAGGTGGTGATTTGCTATCCACCAGGTATGTGGGAAGATGCTTTACGTAAGGGGTTGCCACTGTAAAAGTGTGACCTTACTGACTGATTGATTGATTGATTTAAATATAGTGCAGCATAGGTACTTAGGGAAGCTGCAGCCCCAGTAGCCATGCCCGTGCTACCCAACCCTTCCAGATCTGGCCCCAGTGGGTCATTGATCAAGTTGTATTTGGTTTTAAATTTGACATTATAATATCAATATTCACAATGACTTGGTTGTGTCTTTATGTGTAGAAAAATCCACTTGACCCAGGTGGGCTCGGGCACTAACATCACTTACCCACTGATGGGGAAAATGTCACAACCCTCTACTATACTGTCTATAACTGCACACTGAAATGCGTTATAAAAACATAGCAAATACAAAATATGTACGGGAAACTTCGTTCTTTTAATTGGTGTGACATTTATTTCCCTGTGATATATGACGCACAAGAAATCTAAGACAGAGCGAAAACTGTGACAACATGCCCCATTCTCCCTTTTTCATGCGCCTTCTAAGCTGGGCAAAGATACCGCGGTGCAATCAGGGCACGTGCCCCGGGGCGTGTCCCAGGTGCACCCGGGAGCTGACGCTGTTATACGTCTAATTGCTCACCCCATCCTGTGAAAGCGGAAGCGCTCTCACTATTTTCCACTTAGTAAATGACTTCCGCTAACGGAAAAGAATCTCCTTCACGGTTACTATTACTTCTTTATTATACTTAACGCATTACACCTCTATATTCAACTGACGTTTTTCCCTCGTGAAATATTGCATTATTTTGAGCTAATGTTGTGTAATTGTAAAGATAATCCATAGTTTCACGATTTTGCAGAAGTTTGGGAAACGCGCGTTATATCCAATGGGATGCGTCTAATTTGATCATGTGATTTAGAAGGCGCTAATGGACTGTCCAATTGCGTCGCTTTGCTTTGCTTTGAAGTTATTTGTTTTTAACAGTGGAGCAGTCAATAGCAGGGCGCCCATTTTCAAAACTAGGACTAGTCTGAGGAGCAGTATTTCTCATGATAGATAGATAGATAGATAGATAGATAGATAGATAGATAGATAGATATGGTCTGGCAGTGAGTGTGTCAGAGCCTGGGGCTGTGAATTAAAAGAGCATCATCCACAGCATTGCTGAAAATAAAGACCATGTGTGAGTAAGCTGTGCGCTAATGTTGGGTCATGGCCGCTGTGCCAGCATTTGCATTCATTTTAAACCTTTTAATTATTTCTGTTCACGTTTATGGTTTTCATAATCATTGATTTAGCCTGTTTCATGTTTTGGGTTTGAGTTACCTCTTTGTATGAAAAAACCAAAACCAAAATGCTTTTGTTGGCACTGTACTGAATTTCACTCATTTGTGGATATGTGAGCAAAGCACCACATGGTGTCGCTACAGTGCACAGAGTAGACTACAAACTGCTCCCTACAAACTGAGCCTCCGGCATCTCTCTCACTTTCCCTACTATACTCATTTCCATCTGATAGGGGCTGGATTCTTTCCATTAATCGACAAACTCGTAAAGAGTCAGTATGAGCATTATGAGCTGCAAAATATTCCCACTGTATATACATATATAGTCTCATGTACAAGTGCTTAAGAAAGTTAACTTGTCTTGCTCTTTGGATATACTGATTTGAAAACTTTTTTTCTTACTGATCAGGCTCATTCCTGATGAGAATTCCCTAATGTGTTCATTTCTTTAGTCAGAATACTGCAGTCACACATTATACCACATGAATGAGACACAGTCTAAGTTATAGGTTTATGTTCCTGAAGATAATATAGGTTTATGTTTCTAGATAATTTTCCAAATTCAGTTTAGCTTTAGTCATAAATTCCATTGAGAATTTGACTTGTACTTTTTTTTTTTTTTTTTTTTGGATGGAGATTAAGGTTATTTTGTCAGCAACCATGCATTAGGATGCTCGTTCTCTGCCAATTAAACAATTATTTGAATCGTGTTGTTGTTTTTTAATATTACCAATTATTAGATTTGAATCTTATTTCAATTTCTAATGCATGGAAGTTTTTATTTCAGTTAAAACCTGTTTGTGCCGCACTGGGTTCGTGCTCATTAGCAGTGTATACTACAATTCGTCCAGTGGATTCGGAGCTCTGACAGCCAGCAAGCCATCCACAAATCACAGTTACGAACAGAAGCATTCCTGCGTCCTCCTGAATACAGAGAACTTTATTTTGCTCACATGATGTATGCCAGGGCCAAGGAGTCATTTAGCTTGCAAATTTATTGGCTGTGTTATTTAAAAGCTCTTTGGTGTCTGTGTATCTCGCTTCTTCCACCAAAGCACTCTAATAAATGTGTGACGGATGATGTGACCATGGAGAAAGTATAACAATTAGAGAAATCAGAACAAACAGACGATTGCAGTTTCCTCAGCTAGATTTCATCTCGCTCGTGGTTTAGTTTTCTCCTGAGGAAATAAGCACTGAGCGCAGTTTCTTTCATTTTACCCTTGACTAAGAATCATTTTATAGAATCCGACCCTTTTACCATAAACCTCATTTTAGTCAGTTAATGAGGTGTGACTTTGAGGATTGCACTTTCACGTTAGAAAAGTAAATGTACATCGAAGTGATTTATAATGTGTCACTGATACTAAATACTTCTCAGCATTGATATTTTACGTGTTCTATCAGTAAAACTATAGATTGCACTTTATTTCAAAACGGTTAAGTGTGTTTTTACGAGCAAGCCATATTGATGACTTATGACATATTGCTCTTCCAGCCTTTTTTTTTTTTTTTCCTCATGTGCATTTCTGTGTCGTTGCAGAATCCCTGTTCTAGTGAATCATCTAAGAGAAACCTTTGTGACTCACTCTTGGCAGTGTGGGATAATGTGTGTAAATCATCTTGTCATTTTTCCTCCCAGATACATGGAGAGCTCTGGAAACCTCTATGAAAGGGAAAAGTTTCCTCCTGAGCCTCTTTTGCACACACAAGCATCACATGCACAAACCCATAGCTATGGCCTGCACTATGAGTGAGGGAAAGGGAATTTAAAGAGGCTTCCTTCACTGGGTCAGTTACTTTGTCTTTGTATCTTTCAGAATTAAACCTCTGTGTCATTATCACTAAATTGTTGACTTTTTCAAGCCAGTAAGACTTGCATTATTTACATCTTTTAAAAAAAAATTTTATTATTTTTTTAACTTGGCATATAATAGTCCTTGTCTTTTATTTTTAAGCACTTAAGCACTTGTTCATCTGCTAAGATAATTGTTGGCAATATGTACAGGAAACCTGGACTTCTTTTGAGACTCAGCTAGCTGTCAGATAACAAGCATTATCTCAGGCTCTTTTAAATAAACTCAGATGATTACCATACCAAACTATTACCATAACCCTTCACCATGATTCTGATCTTCAGATACTTTTCATGGATCGCACGCTTTCTCACTGCTAGCTAGGTGACTTTCCCAAAGTGTTTTATTCCTCTTATACCACAATTTCTATATCATTAACCCTTTCATGCATAGTGTCCACACTCATCGACAGTCAATTTGGGGCTCTTTTTTATATTTTAAGAAAATATTAGATGTAAATCACCCCCAGAGATCATTACTGAGACCTTTACTGTAAATTACTACTGGAGATCATTACTTCTGTAGCTCTCTAGACTATTTGTAGTTCTCAATCTTTATTAGATTTCTACATAAAAGAAAAAATATAAATAACAAAAAATTTAAGTAAAATGTTTTTGTGCAAGACTACGCTGAATGCCTAAAAGTTTAAAAAAAAAAAAAAAAAAAAGTTTGTTTGTTTTAAGCTAATGGGATTTTTTTATTTTTTTATTATTTTATTTTACCTCTTTGTATCATGCAGTAGTCCCAAACTGTAGATTTTGTATGTTCAGAAATATTTTCTAAATTTTTTTTACTTCATTACATATTTTGGACCTGAATGTTAAAAACTTAAAGAATAAAAAAATAATCAAAATATGAAAATCTAAAGTATCTTTATATGCATATAAATAATTTGTACATGAAAGGGTTAATGAGCAAACACACCTTCGTAAATTAGTCTGTTATTAGCCTTAGATTATATGGAGCATCCTCAAATCCCTGTGAATGCACTGTTATTATAGAAATGATAACTATTACAATGAGTGCTTTAATATAACCCTGTGATTTGAATTACAGCCTGCATCACGGTCAGAGGCATTCTGTTATAGAAAATTTATCAACGCCTCCCGACCAATCAGAATCCAGCATTCACCAGCTCTGTGGTATAAAAGTAATAAACCACTCAATGGTATACGGTACAGTGATTTTATCGTGTGCAATGGTTCCATTCTTAGGCACAATGTCAGGTGGTGTGCTCCTTACCTGTGATAAAATCACAATAATGCACAAAAATCCAGTGTTCACTAATTAATTTAATTCATTATTAATGATATTTGCTATAAACAAATTTTCTACCATGCAGGTCTTATTAACAGTAATCTTTAGTTGCTAAGCAACATAATGTACAAAGATTAGGATATGCCATGGACAGAAAAGTGGCTAAAGCATAACAGTTTTTTTGGTTTAAAACCTGGGACATTAGTACAGAATTCAGTTACTGTGATGTGGCGCTTATTTAGATGATTTTATGACGGCTTTGAACGTAGCTCAGCCAATAACTATCCGTTTTATGGGAAATGTTTTGGCAGTTTTTTAAGGGACCTCGATAATCTGTGGCTAATTACCTTGATAACCTGTGCTGTTTACTAGAGGTTGTTTGCTGTTTTGTTAGATACTGTTAAGTGGCTCACTGTTTTATTGTGTTGACCAGCTGTTAAAAGTTCATGCTTTATCAGGTTAGCTGCAGAGACAGTGTTTTACTTCAGCTTTGGTTCCCAGGCAAAGCAGGTGATCAGTTTGCTGTGCTGTGTGTGATGGAAAGTGGCTGAGGAAAGAGCCATGCTGGCATGTCTTGCTAACACTGCAGCTCCCCCATCCTGCCAGTTCATACTGTAATGGACAAAACACATGGGCAGAATGGTGAGAAACACAGAGTGACGTGGTGAGTGTTTTCTTTTCTTTCTTTCTTTTTAATGATTCACAGAATAGCTACAAAGGTAGATGTTTCTCGCAGGCAATTCTGAAAAACCGCTTGCACAGAAGCTTTTTGAAATTTTTATACATTTTTTTTAAAGAACAGAACATCATACCATAACACTGATACATTTTGTTCTGGCTGCAACATCTTTACTATTATGGCATATGTACTTGTTTGGTGTTTTACACATAATTATGTGTACATGATCATTGATAAACGTTTCAGCACTGCCCTCGCGCCATGCTGTTGAGGGTCAAACATAGTTGTCATGCCCTGTCTTGATAATGCCAGCTTCTTTGATGATGTCCAGGAGACACTCTGACCTGGTGTCACCTCATTTAACGCCCAGCAGATGAGTGCTGATAGGCATGGCCTGCAGGTGCACACACTTACACAACACAAAAATACCTTTCTGTCTGGAACAGCAATGACGGATACAACAGACCTTAACCCCGGAATGATTTAGTAAATTTTACACTCGGCTTGATGGCATTAAAGGTGTTTTTATGGTTTATGACTTTCTAAAGCGCCAGATTGATGGAGTAGGAGAGACATTCCGGATTATGGCGTTATTGGTATATATTATGGAAGTGATGGCAGAGAAAGCTTGTACTCAAACCAAAGATCTGCTAACTCTACAAATTGAATGAGTGTAGTAATTGGATAGTTTCAGAAATCACTTGTGTAGTTACTTGGATGGACCAAAAACACAAACACACACACAGGCACTTTCTGCGTTATGGTGCTGTAACATGATTTTGAATTGAGGTTTGGATGGAGAACATGAGACCAAACAGAGATATGGGACTTCTGGAGTGAGCAAATCAGGGCAAAATTGTTTACAGCGGCTTTAAATGTGTTTGAGAATACAATTGCCAAATTTAAATTTACTATTGTACAGCACAGTGTTGCTTTACAGTAGCAGCCTGCAACATTCTCAAGTCTCCACATTGATGGCTCCTAAATATCCCCTTTCAACATGAGAGAGACGCTGCAGGCCTATATAAGTTCAAAGTCGCATTTCCAGGAACTGTGGAAAACGGTTGCTGTGAGATTAGTCCAGTCGGGGTTTAGCTTTCAGTGTCCTGCAGGGAAGGGCTGGAGGATGGTGGAGCTCTCACTTCTCTCTCCTTACTCAGCACATAGCACACTCTCAGCCTGTCTCATGCTGCCCCAGACTTTGTGTGTGTCTCTCACACTCTCCTCCCACACACACCCTGTCTTAGCTTTAGTCACTTTGTTAAAGTTTGACAAAAAAGCAGCCCATAGCTCTTAGTGCAGCATAATATTCGGCCCAAAATCTTAAACTCAGATTGTTATTCTTCACCTCACAGTTCTGTTAATGCATAAATAAAGGAACTGTGGCTGACTGCATATAGTTCCAAGAACAACACCGTGAGGGGAGCCGGTGATCGTACGCTGACAGACAGGAGTTGCTCCCGAGGAGGGACGCACTCTGAAAGTGAATTTAGCAGTATGAGTGGTGGAAAATTACACAGGTGCAGACAAAGGGAGATATATTGTTGTCACTCCCACATAGTTTCAAGATCATCTGCTCATGAAATCCTTCAAAGAATTTGTTTTGGTTTTTTTTTTTTTTTTTTTTTACTACTTAAAGTTGACCACGTTAGAATATTCAGAGGATTGCTATTCTGCTTTTCTCTCTCCCAGCTGCAAAAAAGTGTTGGGTAGTGTCTGTGGGATGGACACCGCGACTGAGGTTCTCTCAAATGCCGACTGAGGAGACAGCAGGAGCATCCGTCCTTCTCCTCTGTTGTTTTTGGCCTGGGCTTAGAAGTTCCTCCCCTGCACATTATGCTCCCCCCACCCACACACGCGCGCACACATACACACACATGCACACACCTCAGTCTGTCACACCACCCTTCCTCACTGTATTCTACACACACACACACACAGCTGCAGCACTTTTAGTGACCCTGACTGACGGACACACACACACACACACACACACACACACACACACACACACACAGAGTTACCCATACAGAAACATGCACAGGAAATCTAGTGCACTCTGTTATGTAAGTATCATCCAGATAGATCCTTGTCTATAAAGATGTCTGAGGAATTATATATGCATCAATCCTTCTGAAGACGTTTTCCGATGTAGCACATAAACATATTTCTTGGTACATGAGCACAGAAATGGAGTCTGACTCACTTGGTTATCATATAGTAATATCCAAAAAGACATGGCTGCCTCTGACTCTGCTGAAACGCTGCCAAATGTTCGGCACTGCTTTATTTTGCTAAATGGCCTGAGAGATATCATTAACATTTGGTCACTGATAAAAGTGATCAGGATTACCCCCCTCCCCCCAGTACAGGAAATAGTATACTTTGGAATGCAAGAATATCATAAATTACGTAATGTAGCGACTACGAGGATTAACTCAGTGTTATTTTTATGTCCATTGCCTTTCGAATTATTATTCTATTACAGTTACATTAATTACAGTTACTTAAAAAATTTGATTTTTTATGACTTTTTCTTGGGTGAAACTTTTAAATTTCTGTGTTTGTAATGGCTTCATTTCTTTGATTACATTAGTGACAGAGAACTGTACGCCCACCTACCGGTATATTGTTTGGCCAATAAAATTAGCCAGCGTTAAAGCAACAGTGAGAATCCTGCTGATAATCACAGTACTGATAATGTGTTCTGTAGAAAGATGCATTCACAAATATGATTTTTTTTATTGACGGTCTTACAACAAACAAAACATTGATCTGAAAATGACCTGTTTGTACAGTGTGGATGTATGCTGAGAGATTTGTGACTATGAATGTGAATGCAGACATGTACATACAGTTACTTGCTAACTTTGATTTGTGCTAAATACATAGTTCAGTTTTTGCAGTTAATTAACCAAGTCAGTAATATTAGGCCACATAGTTGTGCAGGAGTTTTTACATCAAACTCTGTACATGAACAACTCATGAACTTCACGATGTCTTTAGACCTCGGCGTACCTTTAAACCTAACAAATGTCATTTGTAGGCATTTTCACAATCCTTTTTCTCAAACTATTTCATGAATCATTCAGATATATCATAAGAATTGGCCAAATTTGAGCTTCCTGGAGAACACAAGGCTGCTATTACATTACTTAAATATCAGTCTTTAAAGTGGACAGAACACAATTTTCAATTATTTATATATTTACGAGATTTATAAAGAACTGTGTGTTTTAAGAGGTTCTCTGCTATTTTTGAGGATTTGAGATATTGACATTCATATCAGCAAAGGCATGTGTAAATAAAACTATTATCTGTACGATTTTTGACTATACATTGGCCATTATTAACAGTTCTCAGTTATTTATTTTTTAGATACAAAAAAAAAAAAGGTATAGGTATCAGTGACAACAAATTAATTTCTGTAAGAACCAATTCCTCTAAAGCAATTAGTTCAAAGATTATTGCCTTTATTCAGACAGTTCCACAGTTTATTTATTCAAACTTGTCTAATCTTTAGCAGTTTCCCCATTTCTCTTGGCAGAAGGCCTCTATCAGTACTGATATGGTGTCTGAGTGCAGTCTGTCTGAGTACTGCTCTTTCCATAGACTCAGGCTAAATGGTGCCAACCACATCTGGATAGCTGTCACCTCTCCTGCTTGATAGAAGATACTGTAAGTGTTTCTGGTAGATGCTTCACACTGAGGATGTGTTCTTACAGTATTGGAATGTCATCCAGAACTGGAACTTGACCCTGTCTAACACCTAGGGCCTCATTTAACAGCAGAGTAGTCTTGCTAATCAGCCACAACTCACTAATTCAGTTACTTTCAGGGTGGGGTTTGTGTGGGAGAGTAAATGTTTATTAATTATCTAAAAAGCATACTGAATTGCCCTGTTATTTTTCCCCTTCCTATGTGAAATCGTCAACGGAGAAGCAGTTCTTTCCACAACTCAGCTGATACATAATAAAGCAAATAGCGAGGCTTTCATTGATAGGCTCTGGCTCCAGTAGATTTGGCTGTGCACACACTGCTTAGGGAGAGGCTGTGAAATATTTGGCTCCTGAACTCCTCCTGGCTTTTGAGTCAGTACATGAATCATCATCACTAACTTAGTCGGAGTCAAAAAACCCTCTTGTTCGCTCACAAGTCATAAACAGAGAAGTTGATCTTGTACGACATGTAGCGTTTAGCATACAGAATTTATCCAGCATACTTTGTGGCTTGTAAAAATCTACAAGTATTATCCTTAAAAATGAAGAGAGCCAAGGTCGTTTTACAATTCCTCATCCATCTACACAGCCTCTGTGTGCAGTATAGCACTGCAGTATGTTCTGTAAAGGGGCAGACAATGTACTTTATCCACAATAATCTTGATTTCACTGGAACTGTATAAATCTCCATGGTATTGCAGCAGTCTGATGTAATGCCAGAAAAGGCTTTCTGCTGTGTGATGTACTGTATAAACATGCAACCATGTTAACACAAAGGCTTCTGCCCACAACACAACCTGTAGAGTCCAACACAATGGACTCTAAGCTATTTCTTTACGTTGGGCTCAAACCTTCTATGTCATTGTGCCTTCATTTTGGATGCTTTAATCTACTTTTTTTTTTTTTTAATTAAGTTTCTTATCATCAATATGGAGTGTCTTGGTAGCCACAGCACTGATCTCTTATGCATGAACTCCCACATAAAACAACACTTGTTTGATATAAATATTTTCCTCACACCATCCTCACTCTCTTTAAATCCCATCCTTATATTTAGTTATGAAGCATAATAGAATTTTAGATTTTAATTATATTGTTTTTTTTTATATAGCATTTTATAAGAAAAGAAAAGAAAAGCATGACCTCTGGTGGAAAAAAACATTTTACATAGATTTCTGATAACATTGAACAAGACAGATTTAATATGTTTATATCTTATACTCCAAGCAGGAACTTTTTGTGCTAATCTGATGCTGTTTGTGCATTCGTAGTTAATCTAAAGTCATGTTAAGTTATTGGATGAAATGATATCTACAGACAAACTAAATGTCATCTGACTATTTGATTGTATACAGACTCACAGCAACACACACACACACACACACACATGCACGCACCTCAGAATAGTGCTGCAGTTAAGTGCATGGTCCCATGGTTTTTGAGTGACCTCTATTTATATAAAAAAAAAATGAAAAAGGGCTGTATCTTGCCACAAGATAATTCAAAACATAAGGGAAACTGGACAGAAAAAATAGTGAGGATGTTTTGCCATGACCCTCTTTGTCTCCAGACCCAGTTTTGAGAAAGGCAGTGTGTTACACCTGGAAGATTTATAAGATATCTCAAGAAGAATAGGCACAAACTGGCCAAACAGTCTGACAGAGTTAGAATGAGGTGTCAGGAAGAATGTAGGCGAATGTTACATCTGAGAAGATCCAAAAGCTTTTCAGAGAATACAAAAGAGGCTAGGGGCATTTATAAAGGCAAGATATTAGAAAATATTTGTATCACATTTATATTGCATGCATAACTACTGACATATGCACTACTTGCCCGCTTTTGTTGCTATGATATTGATATTAAAGAGACATGTGAGAGCTAACGTGTGTGTGTGTGTGTGTGTGTGTGTGTGTGTGTGTGTGTGTATATATATATATATATATATATATATATATATATATATATATATCATTATGTGTATATATATAGCCTTAAAACAGAACTAGGCTCCTAAATAGTACGCTGTGTATGGCGCACACTTTAGACACATGCCTACTACTGAGATGGATAGTATGAAGAGTGTGTAGTTTTGGACGCTCGTTCTCTCACCCCTCCTTCTCACGTAGCGGCCTACGCTTCCTTGGCCAATCAACTTTCTCTCCTCCAGCTATAAGAGCGCCCCAACTTTTTGTCCCAAGGCAACTTTATTCTGTCGCGTGGAAATCTGGATACATTTTTCTTGTTCCTGTTGTTTAAAATTTTCATCCAAAGCACATTATTCCAACGCAAGCCAATGACTGAATAAACGCGCCGTTCTGACGCGCCTCGGAAGTAAAGAGATGCCCGACGAAGCTGTGCAAGACGGATCAAGCTGCCCTGAGTCTCCGGCGGACAGCGTCCCGAGCAGCAGCGAAGGCGAGCTCGAGCGGCACACCAAGAAGAGCGTGCGGAAAAGACGCTCGAGCCGCAAGGACGCCGAGGACTCGGACAGCTCTGTGCCGGGAAAGAGAGGGAAGAAGTCGTGCAGCGGAAGCGGGGGAAGCAGCGGCAGCCCGCCGTCTCTCGAGGAGCTTCACTCGCAGCGTGTCATGGCTAACGTGCGCGAGCGGCAGAGGACGCAGTCCCTGAACGAGGCCTTCGCCGCGCTGCGCAAGATCATCCCCACACTCCCTTCTGACAAGCTGAGCAAGATCCAGACACTTAAGCTCGCCGCGCGCTACATCGACTTCCTGTACCAGGTACTGCAGAGCGACGAGCTCGACTCAAAGATGGCAAGCTGCAGCTACGTGGCCCACGAGCGCCTCAGCTACGCGTTCTCCGTGTGGCGCATGGAGGGCGCGTGGTCCATGTCGGCGTCTCACTAGCGCGCGCCACAAACTCAACGCGCATGGGACGGCTCGCGCGCTGGACGGTACGCGTTTTCTTTTTTTAATAAAAAAAATATTCAAAAGCTCACCAGACAGGATGTTTTTTTTTTTTTTTTTTAATTAGGCCATCTAGAGTAAATCACAAAAAAGCCCAAGCGCAGACAAGCAGGGTTTGTGTACACATAGGTTTCGCAGTTACTGATACTCTGTGGCATTACTGCCCAAAAGATAACATGAACTGATTTACCTCATCACTGGCGTAAGTCCTTCTGAGTTATATAGGCTACGCTTTCTTTATTTTTTGAAGTGCTAAAAAAAATATGTGATGCACTGAATGTCGACAGGAGCTGAAAGCTGCATGATTAGTCTAACGCATTTTCTGATTTACAGGTGACAGTCGTCTTTGCAAACAGGAGCGATGTTCGAAAACAATGCTGGATACTTACATTTCTTTCAGTGGTGCGGAAAAGACTGTTATGGACGCTTTAGCGGCGGAAAGCAGAGCTTTATGGAGAGGAGGCCGCAGACGATGCCTTCTGAAGCGCTTGGCCCAAAGTGATAGCGTTGACGCTGAATGTCTGAAATGCGCGTGTGACGATGCGCACCTTTCCACGAGCACAGCACAAACCGCCAACTGCATCCAGGAGCTTGGTACTGAACTAAACTAGGACATGTACTTCCAAATTTATTTATTTATTATTGACACGAGTTGTCAAATGTGCCAAATGTGTCTGTGTCAAAATGAATCCCTATTTTTATTACTTTTGTAAATAAATGTGCTTTTCTGTAATAAAGGTGACGAATTTTAAAAGAACAGAATCATTTATTTTGACAAATGGAAATTCGTTTAGACCAATAGTCATATATATATATAGTGTGTATGTATGTATATATAATTAGAGAGAGGGTTATTTAAGTTTTGTTGTGTTTCTAAAACTATATAAATATAAATACTAAGAATAAAAATAATATCAGTAATCATTTTTATAGGCTAAAAGAAAATCATTTATTGACTACTTCGGGTACATTTTATTTCGGGATGTGATAGACTACGAAATTCCTCAGAATTTGTTTTTCCTTATGTATGCTATATAATTATTAGCAAAGCACAGTTTGAACTGTAACTGAAATAGCTGAAAAGTGGTTCATTTTTTATTTGCAGTAGGCAGTGAGGGAATCACACTGTTGCAGCGCTTGTTTACTCTGCAGCTAATCATGACTGGACTGTGGTACATTCAGCCTGTATTACAGCCACTCGGGATATGTGGACGCTATTTTAATTCTGGGACTCTTTAAAGATGCAGACCACAAAAGACATGTCCATATAGCAATACATTTTCCATTCTCGTCTCTTGCAGGCAGTTATAGGGCAGTTTATTGGTAGTGTGTTTTTGTTTGTTTGTTTAGTGTCACACATTATTGAGTGTCATCATTACATCCCCGGTTTTCGTATAATTTCCCTTTTAATACAAAACAGACACGTAAATTTGACGAATATCAAAAATCATATAAATCATAATTATTCCCGTGCTTGCGAAACAAATCAATGTTCAGTAATTTAAATCTGAAATCAAACGCTAGGATACTTTTCCCTTTTGACAAGCTACACATTTTTGCTATGGAGGTTTCTTCAGAGAAGTTGAATGTGTGTGTGTGTGTGTGTGTGTGTTTACACCGCGCTGACGGCCTTCAGTCTGGGAAAGTGCTTTAGTTCAGCGCGCGCGTGCTGGAGTCGCTGGCCGAAAAGCGCGTGCGCGTTTGAAGGTGTGTAATTGGCCTTGGAGGGGAGGCACGTACGGAATTTCCAGATGTGTATGAAACCGAAGCTGCCTTCAGCGGCCACTGGAAGGTGGACTATAGGTTAAACTCTCATGTACACACAGATTGCTTTTACGACGACAAGCCTAGGCCCAATATTAACATAAATAATATTACATTTCTCTTAGGGGAAAATCACCAAAAGAGCTCCAAATGTGGTTAATATAGTCCCATTACCCCGTTAGGTTCCTTGTCATAATAGCTCAACATAGCGTCTTATAACTATAAGCAGCATATTTGGAGCTCTTTTGGTCATTTTGTGATTTCCCCTAATATTATTTATTTTAATAATTAAATATTTTAATATATAATTCTTCAAAAATATTTATTTATTTTAAAAAAAGCTCGTTTCCAGTTGTAAAGGATTTGGCAGATGCACGTTAGAGGCACACGAACGAAGCTTATTTTGAACAGATGTTAGCATTTTCGTGTCACGTGAATGGAACAGATGTTCAGAGGCCGAGGACCGCCTTTGAATTCACTCCACACGAAAAATGAGCTTTGAAACAAAGCTTTTGCTTTCGCTCACGATGAGAAAGACTGCGCAGAGCGACTCCGGCTGTCTTCAGGGACTCCAGTGTACAGAGATGAAACAGATTTGTGTTGCAGAAGGCTGCAGATTAACGGTGTGGAGGCGCGGAGCTGGAGACAGAGAGAGTGTGGGATGAGCTGCTAGTAGAAAAAAATAACGCTGCTTTACAGGTACTGCTGCAAACAGACTTAATTCCGCTCATCGGTATACATTAGCCCATAAAAACAAGTATCATTGTGATATCCACAGTATTTTAATTCTGCAGATATGATTTGACATCAGTATAATGTGCTGTGGACAGTCTACAATATAGATATGCTGGCTAATGCCTGCTGGTAACTCATTTAAAGCTAGAAAGAAAGGCAACTAGCTTAGGCAGCTAATTAATATCACTGTCTTTTCTGGATTATTGTGTTAAATATAATATTGCCAAGGTAATCTCTGATGATTATGAACAAGCTGATTGAAATCATATCAGATTGATACTAGACATAGATGAATGCTAAAAAACATCATGAAAGAGTTGGAAAACATCACTGACAAGCTGATCAACATTCTACACCTGGACCAGAGACCTGATTCATGTGTAACATATCATGTGTCAAAATATTTAAATATCATAATTATAGCTTAAGTTTAATTAATACTAAAATTAAGTTTTAAGTATATTGGTAACCTTTTAAAAATATTTATTCCAGTTAAGATGCACTGCTTTCCTGGTCGACTACATATACTCACAGAAAAAAAGAAAAAAAAGTTAAATATTCTGGAATATTTTTCCACTACATATTTGGTTTTCACAAAAGATATTTGGCAAACATCTGTACTCTCTGAATCTGCTTCAGTGTCAGTTTTTAAATATATGGATGGATATATTTCAGTAAACTGGTCCTCATTGTCTTATTTCATATGTTTAATTCCAGTTCTGGCTTGCTTGCACTCAGATGTTCTAAGAAGACTGATGTGTATTGCAATGATCATTTTTAATTCAGCTTTGGTATTTATTACTTGGTATTAAAGGAACATTAAATAATGTTTTTTTGTGTTTTTGTAAGTCATTTATATTGCTTGCTCTTAGTTAGACGTCATACCATAAAAGAAGAAAAGTCTGGGAATTTTTACGGTGTGAAAGAACAGCTGTGAGCCATTTTGTCATTTTGTAATATCTAGATAACCAATAAAATAGTTTTGATGATTCACTAATATTTTTTATTAATGAAATAAAATTCGATCTTGTGCACTTTTAAATGAAACACTGTGCCTAGGGCACCACTGATGAAATGTAATAAATGCACAGTTCATGAAGACACAGCAATGCAATAAAAATGGCTGAGGATAGCGTAAGTATCACAGTTTAACACAGTTTACGAGTCAGAACAATGAACAATGAAGAAATAAACAGGCAGTGAATTATGTTGCATAAACCTGTCATTGTGAGTTGAATGATAAATGATTTTACAGGATGTAAGACTTGTCTAATACCAGATACCATAATCCAACCAAGATCTGGAAAATACATGCATTTGTTCTATTTGAAAGTTTATTCCAGTGGGTATCAGTAAACCCAGTGGCTTACTTCCCAATAGAACAAAAAAAAAAAAACATAAGTGCACAGTCATTAAGGTGGAAAAAAGTTTATCCAAATGTCAGTGAGTGATTGCTTAGTCAGAGAGCTGGTCTGATTCAGAGAGTGTGCTGGTACTTTAATACGTCTTGATGAATAGCTATGGCACAGTCATCACTCATGTTACAGTTTGGCCTGGTGGAATAGCACTGCTGAGGATTGAGGCTAACAGAGTGTCAGAGGTCCTCTTTCAAACCAGTCCAAAAGAACAAGTGTAAGGAGGTTTGAACATTGTGTTTGCTCAGTGCTCTACACTCGCCACCCAGGCAGCAGACAGCACACGCATCCCTCTGCCTTTGGGGCATACGCAATTATGTCACACACAGGAAATGGATGGAGAGATTTGGCACCTCTCAGGTTTGGCTGAGCATCCATTGACTCTGTACAGCACTGTAAAAATAAACAGGCAATCAGAATGCCGCACAAGAAGTACACAAAGCCGTTGTGGAGTTTCATGGATCATAAAAGTAGGGTTTTCACATCAAGAGGACTATTTATTTGTGCAGGCTGGTTGTCTGTAAATAACCTTTTCTTTCTCAAGATGGACTGTCTAAACAAAAAGCTGAGATTAAAACAGTTTATATCCCAAGCTACGACCTCAAACCTTCCTGTTAATGTTTAGTCATATGACTGGATACTTAACTGAGAATAAATGAGAGAAAATTGGTTGAGAAAGGATTACAAGGAATACATCATGGTGTAGGTTAAACCTTCTGTTATGACTGTATGCCCAAACATGCCCTTGCATTTTATCTAATATTTTGCTTAAAATGTTAGTATAATATATTATATAAAGCATAATGCGGGATGTTTTTCATTTTATGCACATATAAAACTGTTGGCAGCTTTCAGTAAATATAAAAAGTCACAATAAGCAAAATAGTTAAGCACTAAAATATTTTCCATATAAAACATAATAATTCAACTGAATGAACAAATGTGCTTTTATGGGCATTCCACTTCAGATCACGTTGAGTATGAAATGGCCATGGCAAAAAAGCTATGTTAAAAATTTCCCTTTGACCAAGATACTTGCCAAGACATTCAGTTTTTTTGGGTTTTTTTTTTTTTGTTGAAGTTTTAGAGAATGACATTTTTTTCACTCTTTATTCATCCGTCCTTTTATACCAAACATACAATTAATGACAAAAAGTCAAAAATATTTCAGGTTTGATCAAGCCACATCACATCTCCTGCTATAGTGTTCAGAATTTCTCTGAGACCAAATGACTGAAAGCGACACCTAGATCTCGTATTACTTACTGTAGACTTTGGAGTTTTCTTTGCCACTCATAATTCTTATGTGAGGAAAACATATTCCTATGTCCTCTTCCTGGCAGTTCAAATGTAAAACCCGTGGTGACTTTTTAAAACTTTGTCTGCTTTGTATTGCTTTTTTAAAGATGTTACCTATTCCATTTTCTGGTATGTGAAGACCAATGCTTTGCCCTATTTCTATTGGTAGTTCATTTGATTTTACTGAAAAGATTTTGTATGACACAATGCTGTATACTCTCCTCAGCCTCTGCTGAAAGTTTCTAGGCCAGATTTAATAAGAAAGCAAAGACAGTAAGTACCGCATTATGCTATTCTGCTGTACAATTTTTTTTGGCCTCTTTGCTCGGCAGTTAGAGACCTCAGTCTGTGTAGGACAAAGTTGTGAAGTATCTGGTATTAATACTTTCTTTTATGTCTGTTTTGGTGCAACATAATGATAGAACTGCAGTCTCTAGTGTGTGTATGTGTGTGTTATTAATACATGCAGGCAAAGCAACTGAAAATCCATTAATATAAAGAGTTCGATATAATTAGTATAACTAATTCTATTTTAACATCCTTTTATTATAAGCAAGCCACCATAAACTCGATATTTCATATGCAGCCTGACCAGTGCTTTGATTTCTGTCCTCTAACACAGACATTAAAATTACCATTTTTATTAACACTTTAACTGAATTTAAAGCTGCTCTAAGTATGACCAGTTTGGTCCATTAAATCACTTTTTTGTTTCAGAATCAGACAGTACACATCTAATGAGCTTACCAGTCGGATGGCCTGTGCCACCCTCGGTGGCCTGAGGGTAATTAGCCTAATGACGCTCTCAGCTCCCTCCCAGTGGGGTCGGCCCCACACCGGCCACTAATCTCCATGCACTCATTAACCTGGAGCCCACCGGAGCCCCTAAGACAGACCACCTCTTACTGCCATGAGGCCAAGATAAGTGACGTGTTGTTCTTGGGCATTACAATGATTCTCCTTTTCCTTCCTCTGCATGTCAAGAAGCTTAATCTGCACTCACAGGCCAAAGAGAGGCCTTGTGACAAAACAGAGTGATATTCTTTTAAGTAAAATGTGTCAAACACTGAATATTTTAATGATTCATTTGTTATAACACTCATAAGCTTCCTGGCCATTGGTATCGTTCACAGTGGACGCTATTGTACTATATTCAGCATATTTGCTAAGTACGTTAGGCCATAATTTCATCTTAGACTATAATTTATCTTGCTTTTTACATAGACTTGTGTAATAGCTTTTTTTGGTCTAGGGTTGCATGACTAAAGTTTTGAAATATTTTTGTCTGGTTTTGATTGTGTGTAGGATCTTTGCGGTTTTTTTTAAAGATCAATAGCTGAGAGCATGAAACAAATATTAAGCGAGGCAATGACATATGATAATGGCATATTCTTTCCTTCTTTTAACTTTTAACAAGGTTAAAGATGGCTTGTGATGGCACACCAGACATTAGAACTTCTTTATTTCTGCACATTCATCATAACCTTGCTAATATGCATGTGCTGGCTTGACATTTTCAGGTATGTCACACAGCAAGTGAATGGAGGATCAATTACTTGTGTCGGATTGGGTCACTAAGTATGTTAAATGGATGTTAAGTGGATTGCCGGTATCTTGGTTTTAGGCATGGCCCCAGGCCACAGTCCTCAAATGTCATTGTATCTTTAAGTGCCTTTATTCAGGATCCTGGTGCAAAAACTAAAGACTATTTTTGCTCAACATTTACCACTGTTCTTAGTCAATATACAGAATATGATAGTGTTAATATTCTCCTTTCTCTTATTTTTCTGCAGGATTTGTTCCTTTTTTGGTTTGAAATTTCACATTGTTTAAACAATGGCGAAAAGCAATACAAATGTAAAATGCACTGCTATTGTAAGACCAATATAGAAAATGTTATTGGATACATTTTAAATCTTTCTGTATTTTCTCTCTTTAAAAAAGAAGATACAGAGTTATGATTGTCTTTCTGTAATGATGTATAAGAAGCAGTTAGTTCCAGGTTGTAAAGAGTTGATTTATCTTCTAAGTGCATTTCCCGTCAGAATAACAAGGCCACCGTTTAAAAAATTTGAAAATCTCCTTTAATAAATAATAGATGACCACAATCAGATTGGGTAGCACTTATGCAGTAATAGTGTGCATTTACAATGACAATATTATATGCTATTTCAAAAGTTTATGTAATGACTTAGTTATGTAATGACTTAGAGAAATAATGTGCACTGTAATTAAATCAAGTCTTACTCCATGCTTTGATGCATAAATTAATAGTAATTTCAATATTAACAAAAATATGTTTTCAAAATTCATTTACAGTTATTAATAAACTGCATAGGAGCCATACACTTAATGAAAACCCAACCCTGTTTATGTGGACGTATGCTACACATATTGATTAGAAGCCATTGGAGGTGTTCAAAATGTTTTGGTGTGCTGCTTTGCACATTGGGACTAAGGAGGAAATCAATCATTGTTGACTAGCCAACAGTCATGTTGTATTCAACACTGGCACAGCACGGGAAAGAGCATTCGAACTGTCCTCAGACGTTAAAGCATAGCAAAGCACATCTGTTCCACAGGTTACACTTTAAGGATCGCAAAGATAAATCAATATGAAACTGCTCCGAAATGTACTTTAGTTTCCAACCACCATAAAGAAGAACATTTGTGTTGAGTTTGTAGAATGCACTGCATGGGAAACAGTTTATTGGAAGACAGTGCGATGATTGATGGGCACGATGGAAGCTTTTCACTGATCGAAGACTTGTATCAGATGTTTAATCTGAAGTTTTTTTTTTTTTTACTGATTGCTTTAGTTAAATGTCAATCTTAAAATGGAGTTTTGGCAAAGAAGAAAATTGCATATGCTCATAGAATCATACAGCAGTGGGCTCTGCCAGAGAGACAAACTAAAGAATACTCTCTAGATTTAACCATTTTTTTCTAAGAGTGTACCTGGAGCCCTGTAACACTTGTTTCACTACAGGTTCCAAATACTCTAGTTTTCTTTTTTAAAGTTTCCTTGCATCTCCTGTGTCTTCCTCCAGGGTATTCAATGATATAAGGCAGCCACCCTGTTTTCTTTCAAGAGTCTTAATCTATCCATTTCCATCTAACCTAGCCTATTCTCCGTCGGTTAACTTAGCGCTATATCCTGGGGCGACCATGGTGCTGTTTCAGCAATTCCTGATTGAGGCTTTAATAAGGCCCTGATAGCACTCATAATGCTGTAGTGTTCCTTGTCCAAACCTCCAGTGATCTCTGTGGGACGCTCTGTTAGACAATCTTGTATCACTTTCTGTGGAAACGTGCAGGATGACACCAACTTCTCACTTATCTCTATGTTGAAACACTGTGTCCCTGGAGCGCTGGCTCCGGCCCATGGTGTGGTGAACCTGGCTGCTGCTGACCTAGGTACTAAATCAAGTTCAAAGCAGAGCTCTGCGTGCTGGCTGGTATTGTGTTACATGTATGCTGTTGGGAAGTGAACAGCCTGCCTGAAGTTTGGTCCACCTCTGGGCTCCCCTTTTGACTCCTCCTCACAGCATGAGCTCGGTTTGTGCGACACGACCTTAGGGCAGGATGTACTGCATTTCTCCTCTTAACCCAATAACATTAATCTGGTCACGGTGCAGTTTTCCTTCCTTATTTTTTATGATTTTTATGGCTTTTTTTTACTTTTTTTTTTTTTTTTTTTACAACTAAAAACAACAGAGACTCATTTGCTTAACCTTGAGAGATTGTATGGACAAAATGACATATTTAAAAAAACCTGGCTTAAAATGGTCCATTAGGTTTATTTTTTATTTTTATTTTTTTAAATTGTCTAATGTCTCAACCCAGACTGCTTTTATATTCCAACCGCACATACCACATGGCTGATAAGATAAAAGTATGCAGCGGTGCAGACTGAACAATGGAGGCAAGGCAGAACATAACGCTGTTTTAGAGTTCAATTGCCTGGTACTCTGATCATGTTGATAAGGCAGTCTGATAAATACGGACACTCACGCAAAGTGTAGTCTGTGCCACAGCACCTAGGGCCCTTAATGCTATGGTGGTATGGGAGAGTAATTACTGCCTCTTGCCCCATGCTACACTACATTAATTCTTGATGGGCTGCAGCTCAGTGCTAACTACCATCCTTGAAGGAAATTCATCTCCACTGCCATCTCACTCATAGCACCATTCAAAAAGATGACCAAAAAGTTACTAGTAGGGTTAAAGAGCCGAATCTGTATCTTCCTTTGACCTTAAATAAATGTAGACAATAATGTAGTGCTGGAGGGCTGAGTAAATGTGGTGTCAATGTTGTTAAGCGTTTGAAAGGTTTTCTTCAACCTTTAGTAAAAATAATGATGTTACGTTTTCATTCACAGACAAATTAGAGTGTAAACATGCAACACACGTTACTTAGTAAGGATCAGAAATGAAAAACCTTCACAGAAATGAAAGCTATTTTCTTTGTATATTCTTACTGTATATCCTATTTTCTCTTAAACATGGTGGATAAAAGTTACTTTTTATACAGCAGTCTTCAAACCGGCTATTTCCCAGATGCAATGCAGATGCAAGCTAAGCAATTGCTAATCATCATGCCAGAAAGAAAGGGATAAAACTAAGACACGGTAAGGAAGAAGCATAGAGAGTGACTCTTAGCTAAACACTTTAGCAAGTTGAGTTTAGAAATATGTCATTATAAAACAGCAACAGCTTCAACATAAAAGAGTATTGAAGTATGTACAGGACAGTGACACGTAAAAGTACTATGTAGTTATTTTAGCGTGTTGAATACTTTTCCTTTGTTTTACTTCTGATGTGGAAACTCAACATTACCAACAGTCTCAAGGTGAAACAGTTGTGCTTTTCCTGCAGTGACCTTTGAACGAGGGCCTGAAATATGAAAAGGCCTACAGCACATAAAATAGCCGCGTTCCTCTGTAGTAAAGTCAGCAGTAAAGCTTACTAATTAGAGCTACCATGGTTACTGCGTCAAACAGCGGCAGCAGGGCTGAGAACACTTCTACGACATCAAACAGCCTCAGATCGACAGACTCCTGCACAGGCTGCACGGGACCTGGTTTGAATTAAGCAACTTCCACACTCGCCTCACAAATGCGTACTCCAGAGGGATACAGGGGAAGAAAAAAGGGGGAGAAAGAGACAAAGTGGGAAAGGGCCCAAGCTGAACTTTGCTGGATTTCATTAGACTCAATTATCTTATCTGTTTCGTTTCAAAGGCTGACCTGAGGGACCGACAGCAGTTGGGCGAGCTCACTGGTATGTTGAGACTGTGTTCATTGAGAGTCTGCATCCCGCCAACTGGGTCATTACAACACTCAGACTCCCTGCCTGAGGTGCTCAAATATTTGTGCGCTTTTGTAAATAATTTTTTATTTTTTAACCTCCCTCAAGCAAACAAGTCTTTGGTTTACGTGCCTTTTCTTTTCATTTTTTTTTTTGGAAAATGTATACAATTTCTCCCTCTTAACCAATTCCGTCTGACATTTCAGCTGCATTTCTATCTATTTTTAAACATTACAATCTATCCAAGATTTATTTTGACTCAGTCTGTCTACTTTAAATTTATCGCTGAGTAAGATAGAATCAGTTCACCTCTTATCTACTTCCTATCCAGCTTTGTTCGCCTAAAACACATGGGCCAATCTACTTTTATTTTAACACAACTTACGCATTGTACATAATGTCTCATATTTTAAAACTATTGCACGCAAGGTGAAATTTGGCAAGCATTCATATGTTCTGTTCCTAGAATCTGTCTAGGGCTTCATCTGTAACTTCACTGTGACACAGGGAATGCTTTGGCAAATTGATATACTGTATTAGATGGCAGTTCAAAGCATCCACCCAGTAATTACATAACCACTTGCTCATTTAGACTGTGATTTTCCACACACATTATTCTTACTTCAGTACAAGGATACACATTTCTTTGCGTGGGCCAGTGGGAACATTTCTTTGTATATTCAATGGATAAACATTCTGAACAAATGCCTTTAAAATAATTACATTTATATGTCTTATTACACACCCATAAACAAATACCTATTTAGTGGTTGAAACAGAGTCTGCATTATTTAGCTGGTCTCTAATTATATATTCCAGGAAATTATGCAATTAGCTATTATAGTCAGGAAAACATTGTTGTTGCAGGCAATGGGAATTCAGTGCATTTACAATACAAGTCAGTGTTCTCTAATGTACTCTTACTCTGCAAGCTGAGCTGTTCACTGTAAAGTAGCAGGCCAGCTGTCCAAGTAGTATGGGCGCTGTGTGCCTGCTCCCACACTGTGGCTCAGAGAAACACCAACCTAGAAATTACACAGTGTGGTCATGCTCTCTAGAGGAGATCATCAAACACAATGTTAAGCAGGGGCCTCTTCATGAGCCCTGACAGTGCACCCACTCTTTCTTGATATCGACACCTGGGGCTTGCATGGTCCCACAGGCCAATTTGGGTAATCAAACAATGCAGCAACACTGTCACACAACCTAGAGAAGGCAGGGCTAATCAGGCAGGAGCTCAGTGCTCTGAGATGGAGGGAACAGGAAAGGCTAGAGGACTTGGGGCTGAAATGGAGAAGCCACCTCATCAGGGGGCTCCTTTCCCCCCTCGGACGAGGTCATCTTCATCATGGGTGCACCAGGAAATGCACAGGACGGCAGGGTCACCACCAGTTGGCCTGCTATGTGTTGTTGCCATGGCAAACGTCCCAAGGGCCAATGAAAATAGATGACATGAACAATAATACGAGGTGTAATCAACAGGGTCTTGGCTTCCACATTTCATCCGCCCACCCATTTTAATAAAAAAAAAAAAAAAAAAAAAAAAA
>CM040975.1:20536579-20617774 GCA_022985145.1 Pangasius djambal | reverse complement strand
TGAGGACTGCGCTCTCTCTCAGACAACCACATATAAGCAATTTCTGAGAGATCCCAGTCCTCACTTTGTGCCATTGCGTAATGGACATTCCACAATGCAACTCAGCCTTCGCCATTAATGACTTATTAACTGCCAGCAGTTCATAACCTCTATATAGCTATTACAATGGGTTCAATGGCCCCTACAAATGGATCATGCTGAGAAAAGACAAGTGTCTTTACATGTTTAAACAGCACAGTGTATGTAATTACTCCAGCTCAACAACTCATAAACTAATGTGTTATCTGTTACCATCTCCCCTGCCTGCTCCATGCTTTGTATCAGATAGAGAAATGTGATTGCCATGAAATGAAAGCACAGTTTCAAAGTTCCATACTCAGAGTAAAAAGACTGACCTCTGACCATTTAGTCAAACAATCCAAATGCAACCTCCTCCCAACTCTTAACACTCAACATTAAGGACGTATCAGTGTTGTTCTCTCCATGCGCTGGTATACTGCCAAAGTATTCTGAATTACTGCACAGCTTATAAGTGCATTGTTTGGCCCCCTAGAAATTATGTCAGCATTGTACGCCAAAATCTTTTATCACTTGCCAAAAATAATGAGGGTAAATAATTGCATCCAGATGTGGCCCATTTTAGCTGATAGCAGCCTTCATTTCCTGCCTCTGCTGTCTCAGACGAAGTACTACACCTTAGAAGAAACTGCCACTAACACACCCCCTTTCTTGTAAATCAACGCTAACTTCCTGTGTTTGCATGTGCGCTCAGTTTGGATCATGTAAACATATGATGAAATCATATTTGTTTTTGTTATATTATAAAAACAACTCTGTGAATTAATGAATATTTTGCAAAATATCAATTACAATGTCTACATCTCATTAAAACATAACAGTTGAGATGAATAAAGGAGAGGCATGATTTAAAAGGGCTGGGTCGTAATATTTGTTTTTTGTTAGGGGGCGGGTAGTAGGCGGGGTTCCCCTAAGTGATGGATGAAAATGTGTGTATTCTGATTATCTGCACAACCATATCAGTTTTCTCAAGTCTTCCAACCACATGAATTTCAATATTAAGCAAATGCTGCTAGGGCATTGATTTGGGTCATTTATAGTCCTCAGGCCTGGAGCACTACCTGTGTTGTGGCTTTTTAGAAATCTGAAGTGAGTAGAGTTAAAAACTTATATATAAACTTAAATATAATTATTTTATAGTGGATACTGAATTCTATGCTGGAACAAGCTGGCTTATCATTGTCTGGTTAATGCTGATATGGTGCTGCTTTGCCTGTTTGCTTGGTTGAAAGAAATTAAACGAATATATTTTTTTAAATGATAACATCAATAAAATTGTAAGATGGCAGGAAAGCAAGCATTTAGCATGTTTGCTCTCACTGCTCTGCTGTGCCTTTTTTTTAATCCTTTTTTTTTATCCTTTTTTTTTTTTAATCCTTCACATAATAATCTGATGCTGCCAAATTTAAAATGAGTCATCATGAGGCAGTATATATTTTATATATTTAATATATTTTTTGCTTATCTCATTGCAATTAAAATAATGTTACAACTTGTACTAAAACACAACGGCGAAGTTGGTTACCTTAGTTTTCTATAATGAGATACCATTATACAGAATTCAGATACATCATGTTTCATATTAAGAGAAAAGAAAGTGTTTACTAGTGTAGAAACTGAATGAACAGCTCTATTTTAACGAGGCTTGTTAACATTTACAGATGCACAGTGTCTTATTGTAGCTTCACTAAAAGAAAAAAACGATGAAGCGGGCAGCTCTTTTTTAAATCATAGTTTTTAGCGTGAAATTAAAACCTGGCTTGCACAGTTCATTGCCGTTTGTATTAAAATTCCATGGCAACATTCTACTGAACACTGTGAGCCATGGAAATTGCAAGTTTATCAACAGATCTTTGAACTATGTATTGTGGTAATAGGCAATGCAATAGCGATTTCATGCATTGATTCATGGAAAGAACACATGTAATATTTAAAAAACACTCAGGAAAGTAATAACTTTCAAACAATATTTTGCGGAACTTGCTTTATGTGGTGGTTCTCCACTTTTGCTCATGAAAATAAATGCTTTTGAGGCAAAGTTTGTCCACAGACAGTGGACTCGCAATTGACTAAAAGGCTGTGTATAGACAGTGATTAGTCTCATCAAAATGAGAATTCCTGACATTAGTTCTGAGACTGTTGGGCTTGATGAAGTAGTCCCAGAGCTGCACTGTTTCATGACTAGTCCCACGGATCATAAACTTTGAAATCCATAACCAAGCCCCAATGCTCGTTTTCAAAACGGGTGGTCAAACTTCTCTCCCACACGTTCATTCTATTTCTGTCTTTTTTCCATTTGTATCCTTGTCTCAATTTTGCACTCCCTCCTTTTCATTTATAACTGTATTTTTTCCCAGTCGATCTTTTGCTTTGATCTCCTTGGCTTATTTTTTTTCCCTTTCTCTCTCTCTAACTGCATCCATTTTTCCTCTGTCTTCTTCTTCCTGGTATGCAGTTGTGTTACATCTTCCTGCTCCTTTATGCAGTGGAGCCTAATGAAGCTTACATTCCCAGCAGGACATACACGTGGAGGTGCAGGAGCATTCTTCATGCCAAACTGTATCCTGCTGCACCTGAGCAAGCACAGCTTGAGTAATAAGGATGGGAAAAGAGATAGATCGTGAGAGAGAAACTGGTGACAGTGTGTTGGAATTGTACCTCCAGTGTATAATAACATTAGTCTTCCGTCCTGGCCCGGCTGAGCCTTCCTTCTGGACGTGGCCCTGCATAAGCTTCATATTCCTTGTTATTTTTTTTTCCTCCTTTGTATTTTCTTGTGCAGTTCCCTCCAATAGAAACACACTCGTGCAATGCCTCAGTGGTGTCCCAAGTTTAGATTTCTCCTTACAAACAGCGTTACATGCATGTCTTGGGACTGGCTGACACAGACAGCAGCCAGATTGGCGAGCCCAGTGGCAGATTCTGAGGGATCCAAGGAACCGTGGTTTCTATTTGGCTTGAGTGAGTGAGCTGAAAGACGAGGAATACTGAGCTTCTCAAAGAGGATTATTTAGCGTGCCAGAGTAGTATCTGTAGGACATTCTGCTATATTCTGATGTATGCTTCAATAATGTAGGTGCCCTTTGATGTGTTTTAAAAGCTAATATTTCAATTCAAATGCTTTGGAAATGTAGCCATTATGTGTATTTATGACTGTACAACATGGCTGTTACAAGACTGTTAATCATATTTCCTTAACTACTGATATGACACATCGAAGAAAGCAGATTCTATCTTTCCCGATGTTTAACCATTTTCAGTGGCTATCTTTAAGGATACAAAAAGCCTTGAATGAAGTGCTTTGATTTTAAAAGCCGTCACTCTTTCTGTGATATCAATTTAAAAGCATTTTGGTCAAATGTTTTGCTGTGATACTATAAAAAGGCCCATTGATTGCAGGCATCAAAAAGGATATATGCTGTCATACTCTGTCTTCAAGGATGCCAGAATTTTTTTTATTGAGAACAGCCAGTTATAGAGTTCTCTGGATTCCTCTTCATCTTGCGCCAGGACTTGAATGGAGTCTGTCACTTCCACCAGAAGAAAGGCAAGCATCTGTCAAAATATGACTGACTTGCCTAGATCACTTCACAGAAAAAGGAAATGATGGATTATGGAAATGATCTCAAATAGCAAAGCTCAAATCATGCATTTAATCAAAATGAAATGCAAACATTATTGATACCTACCCGTTTATTCTGTTGTGTTCTGTCCTGAATTTTCATGTTAGCATTTTTTTGATTATTCTAATCCTGACCCTCCCTTATTACCTTGGCTGGGCAGAGCTCTATTTCCTGTCATTTTACCCTCCAGCCTTAGACTCCCATCACACATTGAGGCAGTTCATTCCTCATTCAAACAAAAATCACTAGTGCATTTCAAGCACTTACTGACAGCCCTACAATCCCCCCATCCCCGCCGCCCCGCCCCCTTTCTTAAAATGCCGTCCCAGCACCCTCCAATGCTGAGCAGAGGAGAAGAGCCCAGGCAATCTGTTATCAATTTGAGGAAAAAGTGCACAGTTCCTTCCAAGATGTAAACGATAACAAAACTTGCCTGGAGCTGTTTGAAGATGATGACAGCATTCTACGAAATATAAACTGTGGTTCCTTCCAGGTTTCAGGGTTTTGTTTTGTTTTTTCAGTAGACCCATTTGGAAAATTATTTCAATATTTTCAGGTCTCTCTTTTTTTTCTGCAGGTGAAAGGTGGATCTATATAAAGTCTATTTTTAATCTGGAGATCCATGCTTTAGAGTTTTTTATCCTAGATTAAAAAAAACAGACTGCTATGTAGCTGAGTTTTGCGTAAGCTTTCTTTTAAGGAATTATATCGGTTATATTATGAAGTGATGTCAGTTTTGTCCCATCGGGGTGAATTATTCTGCCTTTTCTCCAGTGTTCTCAGTATAGGCTCTGGATCTGCCATAACCCTGACCAGGAAAAAAAGTGTTTACTGATTGATGAATGAATGAATGAATGAATGAATTTGGACACAGTTGAGTCTATGCTTTGTGGGCCAATTTTATGTAGACTGTATTGTGACTCAAATCATCACACCATTTAATTTGTGTGTATACACTTTACAACTAAAAAAAAACATAAATCAGAAATGTGTGAAATTGTAGGTATTTATGTGGTATGCGGGTGCTGCCAGAGTGACAAAAAGGACATTCCAATCAGAAGAATGTGGGCAGCTCAGTTCCTGAGATCCACAGCCAGCTTGCTTCTCAAACCTTCTCCAGCACACAGACAGCAACTATATTTCTAACCACCTGTTATCTTCCCAAGTCCACTAGCACTTGGGATTATTCATGGCAGATTAGCTACAGACCAACTGAGACTCAAAACATAAATAAAGCTACTGTTAACACTGCTAGATTACAAACTGTTCCACTCTGTACAGTCAAATGACTTGATCCCAGGAAGAGGAACTGGGAACAAGTTCCCTCAAAATCATGAGTGAAGCACTGTCGACTCTCTCATCAGAAAGGCCATGGCTGCATTTTAGACAGATGTGTCAGCTATGTTAGTATATGTATGAAAAAGGGATGGGCCAATGGATCATCAGATAGGATCATCCAAACATTAGAAAATTTTAAGGTCAAACTGGGTGGGTCAAGAATGGAAAATGCACAAAAGCCAACAAAACATTCAGCAAGAGTTGAGTAATAATAATAATAATAATAATAATAATAATAATAATCATTTTATTTAATGGCGCCTTTCAAAACACCCAAGGTCACCTCACAAGCAGGCAAAAATAAAAGATAACAATACAAATCACTACACAAGGCAAAAGCACACAACAACCACTCAGCATACACAAATAAAATACAGTAAAGACTCAATAAAACATATTATAAAAAAGCCTGAATAAAAAGCTATGTCTTAAGATGCTTTTTAAAAGTCCGTAGGCAATCGCTGTTATGAATATCAAGGGGAAGGGGGAATAGAACTAGTTTATTTGCTCTGTTTCTGAGACTACACTTCAGATTTTCACTATCAATTTGCCCATATAATAATATCTGTCTACCGGAATGGAATGTAAGATGCTGATGGTTCTTGAATTACAAGGAACTTAAGAAAATTGGTTTATAGTTTCCTATCCTTACAAAAAATATCACAAACTTTAGTATATTTTATGGTGTGCATTAAGCACATTTATCATAGTATCCTAAAACTGGTAGAGCATCTTTGCCAGCTGGTATGTTATTTTCCAGCTTCCTTATTACTTGACTAATGAATGTCTGATATTTTGAAATATAATATGTCTGATATTTTTGAATACATTTAAAAATACTTTTAACATTCAAAAAATTCACTTAAAAACAATTTGTCTATGTAGCATTAGCAGCAATAATTAAGGAACTATTACCTTTCTACCAACACTCACCAGTTGAAAAAGATGCACTACCAGTTTGACCAGTTCTGATAATAATAATAATAATAATAATAATAATAATAATAATAATAATAACATTAATAATAACTTCTATTTGTAATCCTTTGATTGAGGATTTGAGGAAACCCATTTTTGAGATCTTTAGGCAGAGCATTCAAAAAAGTCGGGGAACACTGCATTATTATCAGCCTGCATGAACCTTTATGTAAGAATAACAATTGGTCATGGTCACTTCAGCATTTGGACAAAGATATTTAAACCAGATTCACAGCAGATGAAAGCCAAAGAAGCCTAAAAGATTTGTCTAAAAAAATCCTTCATCCTTTAGCCAGATAAACAATGAATAAAGGTGGTAATTGGCAACACAAGACTAAGAAGAAAGCTTTTAGAGTAAAGCTTTTCGCAAAGTACAGTGTAGGATAGGTTATGTGGATTAGAATTTCATTATTTCATTAGAATTTGGTTAGTTCCTAGAATTTCATTTCCTGGAGAGAGAGAGAGAGAGAGAGAGAGAGAGAGAGAGAGAGAGAGAGATGAGCAGCTTTTGATTGGGTGATTATCTAATCAGCCAATCATGTGGCAGCAATGCAATGCATAAAATCATGCAGATACAGGCCAGCAGGTTCGGATAATGTTCATCAACCATCAGAATGCGGAGAAAATGTGATCTCAGTGATTTTGACCGTGGCATGATGGTTGCTGCCAGACGGGCTGGTTTGAGTATTTCTATAACTGCTGATCTCCTGGGATTTTCACTCATAACAGTCTCTACAGTTTACTTAGAATGGTGCAATAAAGAAAAAAACATCCAGTGAGCGGCAGTTCTGCAGATGGAAACGCCTTGTTGATGAGAGAGATCAACGGAGAATGGTCAGACTGACAGAAAGTCTACAGTAACTCAGATAACCACTCTGTACAATTGTGGTGAGCAGAAAAGCATCGCAGAATGCACAACATGTTGAACCTTGAGGCGGATGGGCTACAACTGCAGAAGACCACGTTAGATTTCACTTCTGTCCATGGATTCATGCTGTTTGCACCTGTGGGTACAGGCTCACCAAAACTAGACTGGAAAAACATAGCCTGGTCTGATGAATCTCAATTTCTGCTGAGGCACACAGACAATAGAGTCAGAAATCGGTGCAAACAGCATGAATCCATGGACCCAACCTGTCTTGTGTCAACAGTCCAGGCTGGTGGAGGTGGTGTAATGGTGTAGGGAATGTTTTCTTGGCACACTTTGGGCCCATTAATACCAATCAGTCATCACTTGAATGCCGCAGCCTATTTGAGTATTGTTGCTGACCATGTGCATCCCTTCATGGCCACAATTTACCATCTTCTGATGGCTACTTCCAGCATGATAATGCACCATGTCACAAAGCAAAAGTCTTCTCAAACTGGTTTCATGAACATGACAATGAGTTCTTCAGTGACCTTCCCAGATTCATAGCATGAAAGTTCACCTGAAAAGTCTGCAGGAATTGCATGATGCAATCATGTCAACATGCACCAGAATCTCAAAGGACTGTTTCTAACATCTTGTGGAAGATGAAGAATTGAGGCTGTTTTGAGAGCAAAGGGAGACCCTACCCAGTATTAGTATAGTGTTCCTAATAAAGTGCTCAGTGAGTGTATATTCCTAAGGTTATGCTATAAAGCAAACTTTTGCTTTTGCATGTATAAATGACCCAGGATATCAAATATTTTTTGATAAGACCTATAGGAAATAATCAACTTAATGCAACTTAAGTGTCTCTTAAGTCTTTAAACTTGGGTGAAGTGCTGCTAAGGGAGAAGATTTCAAGAACTGTAATGGAATTTCAAGTGAAGCATGAACCTGGCCAGTAGTTCTGTTCAACTCCTTAGTGTGATTAATCATTTACATGTAATATAAACTTCACACTGGGTTTGGGAAGCAACTTTTATGGTTGTTTTTACTGTTCCTCTTTTACATACACTGACATGACCTTGCAAAGTGGTATTTAAAATCCAAGGGCACCCTGTAGTTATATCTAGTGCTCATGAGTGACGCGATTTAAGCAGTGCACCGATGCATGGCACGGAGCAACAGTAATGGAGTTTGAAGTCCTGCATTTTCCTACTAGTTGTGTGCAGCTGAACAGCCACACACCTCTATTTTGCTTGCCCAGATGTTCTCTACTGAGGCTGCATAATGACGTATACCAGAGAGAAAGATAGACACTCTATTCTTCGTGGTGTATAAGCCTGAGGAAACCCCTTAGGATCAGTGACAGTGAAAAAGGCCAAGGTTGTGGCCAGATACTGTAGCTCAAATGCAACAAAACATGACTCTTAGCACATTCATCACTCTCCAAGCACAAGAGGTTTATAGCCAAAGCCATTTTCGTGCTTTGAGTCTGTAACAAACATTTTGAAGGCTTGTGTTTCTTTTTTGTTAGATGTTTTCATATTCTGTCAATTTCTGGAGGAGAAATGGCTATGACATCACCTCGGCTGTTTTCCTATCACTCAGAATGAAATATAGTGCATTGGAAAGCCTTTAGTATTAATGTCATTTTATCATTTTACTATTAAAAACACCAGAACGTGGTTCACTCAAACACAATTATGGATGAAGCCAGCATTGACTGATTTTTCGGTCTCATCAGAGTATAGCTCCACACTGCTCCACGTATCATACACATTGCCAATGACATAGAGAGCATTGAATTGGAAGCAGGATGGAGCCATGGCTCCAGCGTGGAGCAGAAATCACAGGCTTACGAGTCCTCTGGGTGCAGTTTTAGCCTGGCAGTGTGTTCAGGCAACACTTTAAAAACAAGTCTCATCCAACTGTTTGAGAGCTCCATAGCCACGGAGATGCTTTATGAGAGCTGGAGCACACACATACTCGGGCTGGGGAGGCAGGCGCATAAAAAGCGCCTGGCCTCAGAAATCAAAGACCTGTAATCCTGAAGATGCTTGCTTTTCAGTCACTTTACTTTCTCTCTCACTCTTTCAGTTATATGATTTGTCTCAGACGGTTCATCCTTCTCTTACCTTCTCTATTGCCCCTCCTCTGTCTCCCTCTCACTTCCATTCTTTATTTCTGTCACTCTGTTTTTAAAGTCCCTTTTTCAAACACTCGTTATTTCTACATATTTAAGTACTGTAGCATGGTCAGTTCCTCCCATAGGAGTCTTCATCCCTGGTCTGCTGCTCTTCCTCAGTATCACCTATCAGGCCAAGCCATCTGATTGTGAGACAAAGCAGGGCTTCTCGGCCTTTGAAAGTGGCAGGGCGGCTTTCTGCATTACTCCCCTTTCTCATTAAACTTGAAAAGAGAGATCAATCCTACTAAGACCAAGATTACAGGTTTGATGGCACTGACCAGCTATACACGCACAGCCTGTGTGTGACTAGAAGAGGCTTAGGGCCTCGTTTTTTCATCCTTGCTGCTTATGAGAAAACTAGACTTCTTCTGGTGTTTTATAGTTCCAAGCCGGTTGCTCATAACACACTCACATCTACTGACAGGCTTCTTGAATACACAGCATGAAACTTCCCGAAACCACAAACAGCCTTACATAATGGGTAGTGATAACCCAGTGAAAGCCTACACGTCCTCATCAAGCAGTTACCACTCCTTTATACTGCAGCTAAGATATATTATAGAGCTTGTGAGAAATCTGATGACAGTGTTTGCTCCATTGATGTAATGCCTGTGAGCCGTCAGCTAAGCAAAGCATGGTTTATAGCCAGTCAATCAACCTCAGCCAGCATGGAACAGGCTGAACAACTGGACGGCATGGTTTGTACATTTGGTATGTCAGTTTGCAGAAATAATGTCGACAACAAACCCCGGAGGTTCTGGGCAGGGGGATGGCTCCAGAATAAATGAGGCCGATCCAGAGAGGAACTGTCACAGTACACTCAATTTTCTCTTTATTCTGGCTTTGGGGTGGTCTTTTTAATAATAGTCACATTAAGAATTAAACAGTGTTTCCTTCAATTGCTGCCAGCAGTGTCTTGACAGTCATGTCCTCCACATAGAGATTAGTCATAGCAAATGGAAAGAAAAGAGAAAGAGCGCAACGTGTTTTGCTGTTTCACTGGCATGTCAGCATACGTCCTGAAGTGCTGACAAAGTTTGATGGGATGCTGAGTTCTGCTGTCAGGACATACTGCTTTTTCTGTTTACAGCTGTAGATTGCAAATTAAAAGTATACTTATTTCACTTTTTTAGCTGCTTGTTTATTGCCTCCAAAGATGTTGAAGATGGATTGTTTACTGGGCTATTCAAAACAAATTTATGTGTACATTTTTTTCTTGTTGAGTGAGTTGTATTAAGTGTGAGTGGCTCAAAAGAATAGTGTTCATCCTCTCATCTGGAGATCACAAGTTCAAATCCCACCGTGGCCAGGAGCCAAGGTACACAATTGGCCAACCTGTTAGGGTAGGAGTAGTGGCATACCCCCCACCCCCATTCAGTCAGAGCAACTCTAGCCTTCTCTGAGCTCATGTATGCAGAAGAGGGTAGATAGTGCTTTCTTCTAAGTGTGTTAAGCAGAGCAACTGTTCAGTTGGCTGGCCTCACATGTCTCAGAGGAAGCATGCGTTAGCCTTCACCCTCTCCGGCTGGTAGCTGTTATATGTTGAGGAGAGCTGCCTGGTGGGTGGAAATTTGGCAGATGACCAATTTGGGGTGAAAGTGGTGGAAATTCATGCTTAGAACCAGGTCACTGAACAGGTGTTTCACTGCAGTCATGGCTACATACTATCTATGCTGTCTGACCTTATGTTAAAAAATGAAAACAAGTTTTACATTTTTTTCAGCAAATAAATAGTGTGCTGGTCCTTGTCAGATGTGAAACTGAACTACTCTAACCACAGATGTCCCATGTCCTCAGCCTAAAAGCACACTCATGACATAGTCCTTATCCAGTTACTATTTTCAAATTTAACAAAATCTGAAAGAAAGTACTAGGGCAGAGGGTTTGAATTATATTTGTTTTGCATGGATGTAGTTGTGTATGACAGAGATATAGTTTTGCAAGAGCATTATATGGTGACAAATGTACATTTATACAGAATATATGGATGCTATGAAAATGCAATTTGGAAAAAGTTGCAGCATATTGTTTTGTTGTTGTTGTGTTAAAACCACTACATTTTCCATGTGCACATGTTCACCACACCATAATCTGTAGGTTGGTTGGGATTGACCAGGTCCTGACTAAGCCTACCTTGGATAATTGCTTAACGTTTGCCTGGTCTCTTTAGCTCAGGTTGTATATCAATTCCTTGAAGCTCACTTTATCTTAAGTTCTCTTTTAGAGCCTGGGTGCCTCTCAAGTTCACTTCAAAGCCCTGCTCAGAAAGCTTGCAAAGCCAAGCTTTAAAGACCTGCATATCTCCCCACAGACTGAATGAGTGTGGGAAAGAATGTCAGGAACAACAGACTTCATACCTTTGTACCTTATACCCTCAATGATTCTGGAGCAGAAGCTTCCAACTACAATTTTTTTTGTTTTGGGGAGGGGGGTTCCTGATATTACAAGTTTGATTCAAATAATCAGCTCAAGTAGCAGTCTGTTTAAGAAAATGGTTTCGGGACACTGTGAACGGTAACCATATAACTAAAATTAACCCCTGCCAGAGAGCTTTCATTTTCAATCAGCTGATATGTGTATTCGATTTTGATTGGAGATTCATTGATGTTGACTGGAGGTGTCTAAAAGTGAACAGAGAGATGGAGGAGAGAAATAACTCGTGGCAGAACCTGGCATCAACAGTTAAAATTTGAATTTTAATGTCAAAATAAAGTAACTCATTCTTAAAACTACCCAGATTATATTTCTAACAGAATTTCCATTCAAATTCAACAACAGCAAAAATTGGTTTATGCAAAATGGTTCCTTCTTGGCCAACACTGAATTCTCCAATGTTCTGTCAGTTTTAGTTTCAGGTAGCAGCAGAGGCACTCCTTTCTCACTTATCAACAACAGCACTCCTTCTTCATCTTTTGCATGTTCTGTGGTGATTCTAGCCATCAGGAGCTCCTTAGTGATACCTAGATTTAAGATCTAATGGTGCAAGTCTGCTTGGTTGCATGCTTTTAACACAAAAGGAGTACATTCTGTCACATTTTTTGTAGTGATTTGATTCTTTAGCTCTAAATCACTGACTTGTATGGTAAAGATGCTCCATGCTTCAAGTAATGTCCAAAGGATTCACAAAATTATTCACTATGTAAACAGGAACCTTATTCAGAATTGAATGAAATGAGTATTCTATAAAATGGGCAGACATTTCAGTACTAGTTCTAAAGTGGTAGAAAAAACAAATATAAAATAGTACATGATTTTAGAAAACACAAGAACAGACTAAATACTAATTCAGCAGTCCTTTTTAAAACTAGGTAAAAAATAAATAAATAAAACAATGCAGTTTTGTCAAAATGTTAGTCACAGGATACTAAGATTTATGCAGTGCCTAGTGAAAAGAAACACTTAGCCTATTACAGATCACAGGATGGAAACATACTTTATTTTTTAAAAAGACAGTAACAAAGCGAAACGGTGATCCATCCAAACAGCTATGAAGTGAAGAAGAGCCTACTGCTACTGGACAGAGGAACAGGAGAACAGGACACAGGCAGACATGTCCAGAATGCTTTACTTTTAAAGACGTTATGGTGAGTCACATATAACGAACAGGTTTTCCTTTATGTGGCAGCATTGTGGCACAGGATCTCACACACATTTTACTCTCACTAATGCTTTTACAATGACAGGGCTAAACAGGACAAATGATGGAAAGATGGTAGGTATGGAAATATGAGAGTTATGTTTATCTGGCCACTTTGAGAGGAGAAATAATCAGCAATAAGGAATCACAAAGAGGGAAAGGACATCAAAATCTTAATGTGGGAGGTGAACACATTACCCCAGTCTAAAGAGGAAATTATTGATTTTAAATAGGGACTCGCTCCACTGTTTCCCTACTTGTTTTGTAATTTGCCCCGATAGTAAATCACGGCTCATGACTGGCCTCTTGGACTTTGCTGAACGCTGAACCCGTCCTCTCCCAACATTCTTGTGCTCATGAATCACTCCGGTTCCTGGCTTCCACCAGGCATTTCCTGCTCAGCCTTCTCTCACTGTGAGTGAGCCGCCAAGCCGAGCACTACTCTGGGCCGAGAGCACAACTTTGATACAGACCCCTGGGAGAACCCAGGACACAGAGCGCTGTTCTAAAGCTCTATTACACAATAACAGGGAGGATACTGATGCTATAGCTGTGCCCCCGTTGGAGTTTACACTGGAAACAATAAAAGAATAAAACCATCCGAAATGAAAGCTATGTGAAGTTCAAAGTGTCAGAAAAAAGTCAGTGATTATTCTACATGAGCTCTAGCACAGCTCTTTTCCAGTGGGTGGATCGAAAGTAGAAAGGGCAAGTAATTACATTTCAAAAGTCTTCTTACAAACAGAGATGCTTCTTCAGCTTTTAAAAGATATACCAATCTAGATTTTTCTTCTTCTTCAAATTATATACAGAACATTAGAGCATACAATACAGAGATCACATCACAAGGTCACAAGGTCACAAATGTCTACAGTCCAGAAGGGCTTACTGTGGCATAACCTGGCATGAGTTGTGTGTGTGTGTGTGTGTGTGTGTGTGTGTGTGTGTGTGTGTGTGTTTGCTCATGCCTAAGTTCAGTTCATAGCCTGTATCACCAGCCTTCCTTCGACCTGGTGAAGGTAAGCACTCTTCTTCTCTGCTAGGCTCTCTTTGGCATGTGTTTCATCATCACTGTCATCAGGCTCCTGTTTGATTCTAATAACCCTAGCGTGAGCATCCACCTCTTCACTGAGCAAACTGGGACTGTGGATGCTGCTGTTGCTGCTCCTGCGGCTGGGGCTGCACTTGCGGATGACTCCAGAAGAGGGCGAGCTGTCCTCTTGCATGGCGTGATCGTGCACATCCTCTCCCTCTTCCTCCTCTGACTCGTGCAGGTGCCCATTCGGCTGCCTCAGCTGTTCGATCGACTTGGAAAACAGCTGCAGTTGAGAAATAACGAATGATTTCTGTCAGCCAAAGTGGGACATTGACTAGCATTTTAACATTATTGATCATGTTTCTTGATAGGTTTGTAAAATGAGTGGCTCACTTTCAGTAGGAATTTTATTTACTGTAACTAATGTAGTGAAGATGTTCAGAAGCAGACGCAAGAATGTGTCTGGAAAAGGGGTAAACTGGGTTTACTTCTTATCCTAATACCAGCTCAGGTAAAATAGCATGTGGGTCAAGGCATTAGCAAAATGCTTTTTATACCTCTCTCTAAAGCCCATAAGCTCATGTAAAAATTCCATCATGGCTTGTTCCAGTATGCGTAAACATTTCCACTGTGGAGTGTCTCCCATCATAATGTAGAGTACGTTGATGGTGAATTAGGGTAAGCCAAATCCTAATTACAGAAAGTTCCTAAGTTTAGCTTGTATTTTAATACAAGATATTTAAATTCATATTTAAATAGAGATAATTCACACGAGGACTGCCTGGGTGAACATATTTAAATTTCTGTTATTTCCTGGACATTTTTAAATAAAATAACTAAATTCAAAGTTTACCTATGTGAGATCTAGTAACATATGTTTATGAATAAATCTTTGTTCTCTAACTTCAGCATGCAACAGAAATCAGTCCGACTGCAAATCAACATCCATGCCTTAGAGTACACAGAGACTTTGCAAACCAGATGTATCATTATAGCAGTTTTTTTTTTATTTATTTCATCCTTTCAACTGAGGTCATAACAATAAAACCTCAGAGAGCAAAACAAGAGCTCTGTGATCTTTGTGTCTGAGAATTGCACTTGTAGCCTTGAATTTCCCATCGCCCTTTCAGCAGTAATAGTGCAGATCAATCTATGGGCTCCACATACAATGGGGCCTTTCAGTATGCTAGCCTTGCATGCTCAGCAGAATAATTGCACTCAAACGGATGGCCAGGGTCAGCACTGCTAGTGCACAGAAATACAAACATTTCCTCAAGGGAACAAAAGTATGTATTCTCTCTACTTACGTGCTCATTTGAACTAATGCGTGTTATGGAGTATGTTTGCATGTCAGCACCACAGACGCCCCTAAGCTATGCTAACAACAGATACAGACTAGCATTTGAGCAATGAGAGGGTTCTTGTAAATGTAATAGTATGTTTTACTGTTTGAGCAAAATGTCCACCTTTCCACACTCGCCAAAATAAAAGTAACAAACTATGCATTTCCTTGCTATCTTTTTTCTGGGAAGCTGCATGTGGTATCTCTTTTAGATTAAAGCTTTAAAGATATATCAGTGGCCTTTAAGGTCCAATTACATACTTTACTTCTTTTTTTTTTTTTTAAAGGTGAAAGATATATACAAAAGATGTACCTTTGATGGTACCACCCCAGAGACTAATAAAAAAAGAGCTTATTTCTGAGAGTGCATAGCACTGCTAAAATAATTATTTGGGTCTACATTTAGTGACTTGGCTGTACCTTATTGATGTGGACCTGTTGTTGATACTGTTTCTGCTTCTCGAGGAAGTGTTGGTGCTGCTGCTGGATGACAAGCTGGGCTAGTATGCTCTGGGGTAGGGGTGCAGACTGTGTACGGTTCAGGGGCCGGTGACGCGGCAATTTGGGCCGCACACTGCCTGAGGAACGCTCCGTCATGGCCAGAGGAGAGAGAGGGTGCACAGATCCTGCGCTTTGGCCTATAGAAAAAAAAAACAATAGCATTTACCACAGCATGAAAATGGCACTAATTCCATTCAATGTCATCCTCAAAATCTATGTTCTAACTTGCTATTAATGATTCATATACTGTTTAAAAGGTTTTCCCGGCATCATCTGGAAGAATTGGAAAGAAATCTTTAATGCAATTACTATAATTTTACTTCTGGTTGGGATGCATGCAAAAGGGAAACATGTTTCAGCCCAGGAGACCAAATATATAGTACAAAATGTCAAACTTTCACCATGTGAAGGGTTTTCCCAGGATGCCACACACATACACTGTGCCCTCACAGTATTTCTGTATGAATTAATGCTGCAAAGAAGTATTATGATCTGTAATTTTTTTGTTGTTGTTTGTCATGTTGTAAAGGGGTATATTTACCTGTTGTATTAAGGTGCAGTAACTTCTTAAACTCTCAGCTAATTGTCTAACTGTTTAACTTAAAGAATATGCAGTAACTACTATGAAATATTTAGTAACTACAGTGAAACTTATAGGAAAGTGAATGAAGTTATGAGAGTGAGGAAGGTAAGTCTGGACTCATCAACCAGTCCTGGGAGTTTAAGGGGTTAGTGTTCTTGACAGTATGGACAGTGAGGTTCTCACCAGTGGAGAAGATCTTCTGTTGGCGGAGCTGCTCCTTTTGCAGGAGGTGCTGCAGGAGTGCTTGCTGGCTGCTGCTCACTTTACTCTCCATGCTGACTGGTAGAGGCACAGGGCCCAGGAGCTGAGCGGGCAAACCCTGCCTGACAGGCAGCACTCCACTGCCCTCACCAGCCTGTGGGGGAAACACACAGATTACATCAGACAGCCCCTCTGCCATTCGTGGTTAAACCAAATTGAACATCGTAACCACAGCAGAATGCTGTGCTTACTTACTACACACTATGATTTTTTTTCTTTTTGCAATGAATAAACTGCTTGTTTTTTCGGTGGAATGCAGAAAAACCCTCTTCTCCCATTTGTTTGGTTAGATGGACTTAACCTTACACTTTTCCCAGGAATGATCACACAGGCATGCAAGTGAGGTTAAAGACTGAACATTATCTAGAGCTGCACTTGATTATTCTGGCTTGGTCTCTTTAAACAGGAGTAATGGATGAGGTGACTGAGGAAGACTGGAGTGCAACTGACACCAGACACTTAAGCACAATATTTATCTAAGGCCTATAAAATCCCCCAAGGTCAAAGGTCAGTACCCTAAGGCTACACATATCATCCAGACAGCCACTGATGGCTAGTCTTTCAACAGGCACCACAATACACAGTTGAGCAGGGGCCCTAAATGACATTTCCCTTCATTTATCAGCCTAAACATTCACCTTACATTCAGAATATACATTCTCCAGCAGACACAGAGTAGCAAAAATGTTAATCGTATGTGGGTAGAAATGAACTGTTCAACTGTGTCTCAGGGGAGGAATGCTACGAAAGGATACAAAAGCAAAAGTTCATGTAGTAAGATGATAGATATGATGCAACGTTTTACAGCAGGAATCAAAACACAATGGTGGTGTTTTACCCTGAAAATATAATAGATGTCTGTGATACATTTAGGCTACTAATTATTATTATTATTATTATTATTATTATTATTATTATTATTGTTGTTGTTGTTGTTGTTGTTGAAAGATGCACTGACACTTTTGGAAATGATAGTAATACACATGGGTTGTCATTTAGTCACTGGATAAAAAGGAAATGTGCAGCTAAACATTTACACATTTGTAAAAGCCTGTTTGTTTGAATTCCCTGGAATTAAACAATTGAATGGATGTAAAGAAAGTTAAAGCTAGTGCTGATTTAACTCACATTGATGGGGGAGGAGGCAGCGGAGAGGCCCAGCGTGATGTTAGGCAGAGACGGTGATGTGTAGAGACTCAATACGGACACTGAACCTTCAGAGCCAAGCAACTTCGGCTGTGAGGGCCAGCGCTGACAGAAAGAAAGACAGAGATTGAAGGAAACACCGAGCTATTTTGGTATCCCACTATGGACCATTGGAAAGAGCAATAGCAGCAGAAAAATAATCTTTAATGTACTAAGACGAATGACAGATTTGCTCCTGCCTCAGTGGAGCTGGATAAGTCCAAATGAAACCAGCAAACATCTGACAGTACCTATAATATCCAACTCTGAAGACAGAATGATGTATTGATAGTTCTGAGGTATGGAGGAACCATGTCTGATGTTAGAGAAATGTTCTCCATTGGCCCTGGGTCATTCTTGCTGCACACAGCAGGATAGTCCAGCAGCATGTGGTCATGGAGCAGCCCTGTTTATTCTTCCAATCCCCCTGCATATTCACTGACCTGTATGTGGATATCCGGCCTTTATATGACCCAGGGGAGCAGTTTCTTCTGAAAGGGGATACCCAATGTAACAGATCACAAACATGGCTCGCTTTTGCACCTAGCCTGCTGTCTGCGGGTAGTCCCCAACCCACCGGTCTGATCCGTGAAACTCTCGGCCTATGTCAATACAATAGCTGCACAACGTGTTTGTGTTGTTAGCATGTCATTGGCTACCAGCAGCTGGCAGATCAATTAAGCTCAACCTCCCGCCTCCTCCGCCCTGGATCATGGTGTAATAGGCATTCCTAGGCAGCCGTTGTACTGGAGGTCCATGGAAGTGTAAACAGTACAGTTAAAGAATAACACAGCTGCTAAGCTGATGCTGCACAGAGACTTGTCGTTTCTGCCACATGCCCCAGAATGCACTGCTTTGTGAGGAAGGTCTAGTGGGACCCAAAAGCACTGAGCCATGAAGCCATCAGGAAGTGACTCAGAGGACCTTCCAGAACTGATGAACTTCAACAAACAAAAACACTTCCGTGCTTATACTTACGGGCAAATGGCAGTCCAAACACACAGCAGTGGTTAAAGTAAGAGAATGAAAGAGTAATATACTGTGTATGCTATGTACATTCTGTATATTCCTGCAAGTCCATGAAGGTGGACTACTGGAAATTTTTACATCACACTATTTAGAGGGTTTTTTGCCTTGGACTGGGAATTTCTAACAGTCCATCAGCTGATATTGTAGCTTCTTTACAGGGTAGTAAGCAGCAGGCAAATGGAAGGCTGTGTCAGAGCCAGTAAAAGGGTCTGTGCTTTAGAGCATAGGCTTGTAGGAGGAAGTCAACTGATTTTTTTTATTGACTGTGTAGGGAGACATTTTCACTGAACTGTGACAGAAGCCTGCAAAGCCTACTCTGTTTTGATAGCTGCACAAGAGTAATATAGGGTCAGCGAGATGTATGTAGAAATTCCATTTTCTCTTTTCCAGAATGCTTAATGCAAGCTTGTATTTTACACCAAAGACGTTTTAGGAAAGCTACTAACTGAAACTCCTTTGACCTATCTTCATCCTTTTTAGTGGAGGATGATGTGATGAAATTTTAAGGGGCTGTACCTCAGAGTGAGTGGTAGATGGTAGAGGAGATGGTCCATTTTCAGCCCCTGGAAAACTTGCTGCTCTATTTGGAGAGCTGGGGCCTGAACCAGTGGAGCTACTACTGGCCGTTGACTCTATAAATGATGAGAAAGTAGACACAGAAACAAAAATGTTGACAGTACATACTTATGTTTTAATGCTATTTTGCAGTAAATCAAATGTTTTTGGATTTAATGTTGATTTTATTTTTAGCAATTATTCATTCTCTATTGCAAATCAGTGATGCTTCTTGAATAGATTTCACAATTTCAGCCTGAGTATTATGCCATTCTTTATATTTCTCAAGTACTGTGATAGCTAAGACCGCAGGCAGATAAACTTGAATGAACAACAGCACGGCTAATATTAACTCACAACAGTTGTTATTAGCACAATGACAAACATGCGGCACGTAAAAACCAATAGAACCTGTGGTGTCTTATCTATCACTAGCCCAAGCAGCTGTTACATAATGAGATCGCTCAACAGCAGTCTTGGAGTGCTGCTGTGATTACTGGACTGAAGACAAACCAGCCAGAAAGTCTTAGCGCTCAAGCTAATTGGTAGCTAAATAGTGAGATGTATCTCCTACCCATTAGTTCCAGGGCTCGTTTTTTGAAGGGTGTCATGATGGTTCCTTCTTTTCTCCTCAGGAGAGGGCTGCTCCTCCTCTCTGCAACCTTCTGCTTCAACCTAGAGCGCACCTTCAGATTTGGCTCTGAGGCTGTGAAAACACAAAACACAACCATTCACACTTTAATTAGACATACATAGTTTTATAATAGGAAAAACAACTTTTAAAAAGCATATAATGTACAGTATATCACACACCCAATAATGTTTTCAGTGTTATTTCTAGAAAAGGGCAATATTCTTATGTGTCTGCAGCTGTGCATTATTGTAACTAGACATGAGGTAGATCAAAAATGTACGGAGAAAAGAATCTGTGAGTTGCATCAAAGGTGTTAGAAACCTCACAGCGCAGGCACGTCTCACAGGCTGCTCTGGGAGATTAAATGAGACAGGTTTGGAACTTACTTCCAATCATCTGGAGTAAATTAGGTAGAGCAGCATGAAGTGGAAAGGTCTGCTCCCTGACTAGACCAAAACCCAATACAGCAGTAGCACTTAATATAAAACAAAAACAAAGGCAGTATTTGGGGTAACATTCACACCGTGCTCACGTTCCTGTCCATAAATCCTAAAGTCTCAAGATGTACATACATATTTATTCACACCACATTCACCTAACATGAGGTTTATGTAACAAGTTGTGAAAAAAGAGTCCATTTTCCGTAACTGTCCTGTGCGTGAGATTATATGAGTAATACAGCATGAGTAATATGTTGCTGTATAGTAAGTAAGCTCCTCCAGAGAACTGTGTCATAAGGCTGGGGAGCAGTATGGGGTGAGTCAGCGGAAAGTCATTCTCACCCACATGCACTGTAGTGTTACAGAGTAGTGAACTCCCCCGTATAGTCAGCAGCAAAAACACAGAGCCAAATCTGCACTTTTTTACTGTAGGCAAATCCTTCTCTTAGTCCCTTTTAAAATCTTGTAAGACAGGATGCTAAATAAGTCCAGATTAGTGTGGGCACCTGTTGCCATATTTGGACTAAATATATACTGCCTTTTTAAAACTATTTTTATTATTTCTTGTTTTAAATGCTATCTTTTGCGATGTATTCTTTTAGTTTGAACTGCTTTTTGTACGAAAGATGCTATATTACTGATTATTATTATTATTATTATTATTATTATTATTATTATTATTATTATTATTATAACTACACATAATTTGAACTGCACGTAATTTAGATTCATTTAAAAAGTGTCCTAATCTTTTTAAAGGCAGCATAATCAATATGATTATAGCTATATAGCTAGGATTATAGCTATACCTCAGAATCTGCCAAATCAGTGTTACAATATTGAGCCTCTATTTTGGTGTAAAAATTAAAACATTTATTCAGTGACAAGTGACATGTAAATTTATACACACACACACACACACACACACACACACACACACACACACACACATATATATATATATATATATATATATATATATATATATATATATATACACAGTCAAGTCCAGAAGTATTTGGACAGTGACAGGGTTTTTGTGATTTTGCCTTTAGACAGCATCAAGATATGATTGAAGTGTAGACCTTCAGCTTTATTTTAAGAGGTTCCACAAAAATATGGCATTTACCATTTAGGAATTACAGCCATCTTAGGCAAAGTACTTCCATTTTCAGCGGCTCAAAGGTATTTGGACAAGTGACTGACAAGTTAATTGACCAGGTGTGGTCCATTCCCTCATTACTTCAACAAAAAAGCAGATAAAAGGTCTGGAGTTGATATCAGGTATTGAGTTGGCATTTGGCAGCTGTTCGACTGGAGCTACCAATATGAATTCCAAGGAGATCTCAATGCAAGTGAAGGAGGCCATCATTAGGCTGAAAAAAACAACATAAATCTTTAATAGAGATAGCAAAAACCTTAGGTGTGGCCAAATCAACAGTTGGGTACATTCTTAAAAAGAAAGAAAGCACTGGTGAGCTCAACAACATCGAAAGGCCTGGAAGACCACGGAAGACAACTGAAGTGGATGATCACAGAATCCTTTCCTTGGTGAAGAAAAACCCCTTCACAACATCAACAGAAGTCAAGAATACTCTGGAGAAGGTAGGCGTATCATTGTCAAAATCTACAATCAAGAGACGCCTTCATGAATGTAAATACAGAGGTTTTACAACAAGGTGCAAACCACTGCTAACATTCAAGAACAGGAAAGCCAGATTACACTTCACCAGAAAACATCTAAAAAAAACCTCCCATGTTCTGGAATAAGATTCTTTGGACTGATGAAACCAAGATTAACTTGTACCAGAATGATGGGAAGAGAAAAGTATGGCAAAAGAAAGGAACAGCTCATGATCCAAAGTATACCACATCATGTGTCAAACATGGTGGAGGGAGTGTTATGGCACTGGCATGTATGGCTGCCAGTGGAATGTGCTCACTGGTGTTTATTGATGATGTGACTGCTGACAGAAGTAGCAAGATGAATTCTGAGGTGTATAGGGCTATACTCTCTGCTCACGTTCAGCCAAATGCTACAAAAGTGATAGGACGCTGCTTCACAGTGCAGGTGGATAATGACCCTAAACATACTGTGAAAGCAACTCAAGACCATTTGAAGGCAAAGAAATGGAATATTCTTCAGTGGCCAAGTCAGTCGCCTGAATCACAAAAACTCTGTCATTGTCCAAATACTTCCGGACCTGACTGTATATATACCTTATAATTTCAACGGGTCAGATTATCTATAGGTAAAAAAAACACTCTCAGTCTGCAATTTTAACAAGAAGCGACATATGTAGATATGTTTTCTGCTAGAACTGCAATGCTAGACAGCTCTCATCATATGCTGTAGCAGCCACATCAGCAGATTGTGCCATCCAGTAGGGCAGTAATGGGATGTAAATCCTGAGCCTGAAGTGATCCGCAGGGAGTTTTTGCCTATCCTCCTACTACCCCACGCTGCTCTTATTGCTGTCTATTTTTACCTAACATCACAAGCCGTCACCACGGGAACAGCTTCCCATCACCACAGAGATGGGGGCTTAGTTGTTGAGGTCACAGCAGGAGGCCGGGACTGTGATGCAAGAGGAAAATGCTTTACACAGTCACAGTGACAGACACAACACCTGTGTGACTTTACCCAGAGTTGACACATTGCCTGGAGCGAAAGGCCAAGACAAACAGGAATATATGTATGAGGCAGGAGTTTAACAGGCCCATAAATCAATCACATTATTGCATTTGAAAGCACTGCCTGAGGGTATGCTGCAATACACTGAGTGCCAAATTTATTATATTATCTCCACTCAACATGCAAGTTCCCTTTTCAAAGTGTGTTGGTTTGCTGTTAAAGTTCGAGAACATGCCGGCAAGTGGGCAGATTCTTACAACACAAATCGGATTTTAGAGCAAAACATTGCTCTATTATTATTATTATTCAGATTATACATATTGTATGGGTTTGAGAACGTTATCCTTTGTATACTCATTCTCCTGCTAGAACTGCCACCTTCTGCTTCACATTCTCCTGTTACTAATCCTATCTGCATAATTTTCATTAGGCAAAGAAAACAAACCCGTCCTCACCCAAGGGCTATGAACCCTCTGATGCAACAGCTGTACTTTTATGAGCCATATTACTCCACCACTGCTACTCTGTTACTCTAAGTTTTTCCAGTTAGCATAACACACATTATGTCCCTCTGCATCCACAGAGGAATACTACAGCAACACAATAGGGAATAGTCTAGTGCAAAGCTCTGAAAATATCCACTGTTTCAGATGTACCAAGTCAAATCCTTTTCATCTCAGCTGCACCTGCTCCACATGTTTGGTAATTGGGTCAAGACTAGAGAGGGTATTTCTTCTCTTTTCACTAAGCCAGGCTATTCCTGCGCACAACAGTGTCAGTGCTCCAAATCAGCATTACTGTAGTCCAGACACAGTAGATGAAATGTTGTAAAAATGCTGGCAATCTTCTTTTCCTTTTGTCAGTTGTTAGAACAAATGAATCACTATGACATCAGTGTCTGTTTATTAATGTTGTTTAACATTAGCATGATTTATTTAATTATTTGTTTGTTGGTTTACTTATTTATTGATTGATTGACACACAGGAAGAAAAAGAGACTAATAATATAGCCCTGTGTAGTACTGTTCACTATATATGTTAAGATGTTAATAGTGGTAAGATTTGGCTTTACAAATGTTTCTGTTGATTCAAATGACAAATAATACATTTTAAAAAATATCTGTCAACTAAAATAGATGGAAAAATAAATGGTAAAATAGAGGTACTGTCTCCTTTTTTGACTCTGAAACCACTGGGGGTGGAAACATTTACACATAGCTGTATTTCTCAGACAGACATAGAACCATAGGACAGTTACAACCTTGTTTCACGTCCCTAACATTTCTTAAATTCAGATTTAAGTGACACATACAGGAAGAGATTTCAGATGAAGCACAGTAATGACTTCGCCTTTACCAAGTTGTGATGTGTAACATTGATATTCACCAAAGGAACAGTGGTGGATCTAAAGGGTAGGACTGTGCACTGGTACATTTATACTAAACAGCAGAACACTTGTCTGAAACAGATTCTGAAATTCAATTCTGTTCACTTTCACCTAGAAGGATATAAATTGTGGTTAAAAGCTATCTACACTGAATTACACTGTATTGTGAATTCAAACCCAAGAACTGCTCAGATTCTCGTGTTATAGCATTGGATCCAAATTCTTTTTTTTTTTTTTTGGCAAGTTTTTTCGGTTTTTCTGAATGCAGGATAAACATATTGAATGCCAACATACAAATATACTGAAGGGATAAACATATTGAAAACAATAAACACTCTTCTTTCTTTTTGTGTATATGACATAATTATCTCAGATTAGTTTCAATAACCTGTGCAATTTGGGATTACACCTCCATTGCCTGATCTCTAAATTGTGTACAATATGCTAGTTCATGTGGGAAAGTAATTTAACCAGTATAATTGTTTACCATCATAATTCAAATGGACACAAGGGGAAAGGAATGTAATGTCAGTTCGGTGACCTCATGGCACTGCTATGAACTGTTCGTCTTGGCGAGAGCTTACGACTGACCAAAACCAAGAGGGAGCCATAAGTCATGTTAATGCTGACTTCCCATGAGGCTTACTCCAAGGCTGGGTCAACAAACCTGAGCTGAATTCTGTGAAATGTTGGGGATTTTCTAAATAACTGAAGGCTTTCATACCTCAGGACAAATTAAATACCTTTATTCTTTCTGTGAAGCAGTTATGTGATGTTACTGCTTATGGGCGGTAAGCAGGAAAACTGAACTCGGAGGAAATTAATTACTAAAGTAATGCACATACGGACCTCTGTGTCACACCTCCTGGGTTCCAGGATAATGCAGTAAAATATCCTTTCTACAATGACTCAAGACTGAGCATTGATGTCAGTTCAATACATAGAGTTTAGATTTGAACTGGACTGCAATTTCAGAGGAAACTTAATAGAGAGGTCACATTAGAGCTTATCGTTCATTTTTTGGGGATGAAAGTAAAACCAAGGTTCAGAATGAAAAAAGTAGCAAACCTAATACAGCAGTATTTCACTAGGATTCACATCAGAATGATTACTTTGTGATCCAATCTTCCAAAGAAAATGTTTCTGGGACAATATGTACTCACTGGTGAATTAGGTAAGTAATACATACTAGCATTCATATGCTAAAAATGTTTAGCTGTGGCAACTTGGGCTAGTGCTTTGGATAAAAGCATCTCTAAAAGGAATAAATTTAAATACTAAATGTAACCTCATGCAATCCTGTATCAACTAAACCTTGTCTAATTATGATTGTGAGGCATACACCATGCACATTTCAAACATTGTTTGGCCCTACCAGTCTTCCTCAGAGGGAAATCATCCCTGCAGTCTGGTAGGGAGGGCAAAGGGAACTTGCACGACGGTGACACTCCTCCCAGAGGAGGTGAACTCTGCTCCAGAGAGGTGTGATGGGAGGCCCTGAACAGAAAGGAGACACAAACTGAACTGCTTAACTAACCTTACAGGCATAAATCACTCTAATGTCCCACTGTGTCAAATTTCACATTAGTGTTAGACTATTTAGCACTTAATATTAACATGATCCAAGACCTCTATATTCTTTTCTGTAAATGTAACATTACTTATCTATTATCAACATGACATTCATAATACATTTTTTTATGTGCATAAAATCAATAATAAAGATATCAATAGTACATAAAAAATAATAGACCACAATGAAATCATGGCGTTCCCCTAGATATTAGAAGTCAGGCTTTCTTTACTTACGTGAACCACAGTTTGGAGTTCTGTGTGAACGTATGGCACGATCCATTGGATGCTGTGTCCTTTGTGGATTTACTCAACAAAAACTCCTGTAGTTTCTGCTTAACTTCTGTGCTGGCCACTGCACCTGTCACACCAAAGGATAACACTGTATGGTCCTGTGGCTTATACGCTCTGTTATTATATCTGGTCATCCACTGATTTAGTAAAGCCATTTTTAGCAGGGAAAAAAGAAACTGCCATCATCTAAACAGGAAAACTCTTATTTGCTAATTATTTAATTGATTTTAACTATTTAGCTATACATACACATAAATATACATACACATAAATATACATATATATGCATATGTAAAATGACGTACATATACAATGACAAGTCTTTACAACCATTCAGATCTCAGATTTGTCATGCTGTCTTAGAACTCACATTATACAAATGAATAAACATCTCCCCCTACTGGAAAATGAAGATAGAGCACCAATAGAGAGATGATTAGGCTTTAGTGTTGTCTGAGTTAGAAAAAAAAAAGTCTTAACCTGTTCACTCCTAATTGACATTCTAGTGTAGTGTAATGAGAAGGACTCTTACTCTCTCGTGCTCGCTCTTTGCTCCTGAGGATTAGGACCTGCTGCTGGCGCCGATGTCTCTCCAGTTCCCTTTCCTGGTTTTGCTGCTCCAACTTTTTTTCCTTCTCCAGCTGCTCCTGCTGCTGCTTCATCACTTGCAGCTCCTGCTGCAGCTGAGAAATACACCAGTTATAAGTTACACACCTAATTTCTACAGGTTGTCTGTGTAACCAAAATTATTTACAGCCAGGAAGAGATAATGTTATAAGCCACAGGTTATTTCTAGGGCATATTTTTGGCTGAACAGGTCAACATTAGCATTCTCAGGGTCTTGTCCTCACCTTGAGGTGCTCCTGCAGCTGGACCTGGTGCTGGCGAATCAGGTTCTCATGCTGCTTCTGGAACTCGTTTATAAGGAGCTGTTTCTGGATCTGCTGCTGCTTCTGAATGAGGAGCAACTCCTGCTGCAGCTGCCGCTCCCACACGTTGGGGTCTGAGCCCAGGGCTGGCATCCTCACGTCTGTCCGCAGATCTAGTGGAGAAGCAGGCTCCAGAGCCAATGGTACTTCAGGCTTTATGTCCACTGAGAATATGGCACAGAGCAGGACAGTTAGAAGACTGTTATCTGAAATATTGCAGTTACCTCAACATGCATCCTACTTTTGTAAAGAAGGTAGGGTGGAATGAAAACGCATAAATCTGGTTTAAAAACAATGGCAAGTGAAAAAAAAACTACCCCCTATAAAGCACAAATTCACTAATGCCTGTACAGCTCCAGTTCCTTACTATGAGCCGAAATATGTACAGCTCAGGCTTTCTTCAAGCATCAGCCATCCCACTGACCCCTTTTGGCTCCGACACAAAACATAGTGTTATAACCTCGTTTGTCAGTTGGATGGCCTGTTTGTGTGTGCCTTGCCATTATTCCCCAGTCATATTCCCTCCTCCAAGCGTTCACCATTACGGAAAGATTGCTCCTATATTCTTCAACCTGTGGCTCATTACAAATAATAAGCTGGATACAAAGCAAGAGGGCATCCCTCAGGTCCCTGAAGCTCTATAAATAGCTGGCAAGGCAGTGGAAATCAATAGCAAGCCTGGATGACACACTCAGAAAGGATGAGGCAAACAAGCATCATAACCAACTGCGGCTGCGCGCCTCCTCTGCGGGGGAATAAGCAATTACTGAGATATGGGTCTTACAAAAAGAGCCCTAGAGCAAACAAAACCCTGGCTGCATAGCAAACTTGGACTGGGGTGTGTGCAAGACAGAAGAATACAAATAATGTCACTCTCCTAGCTGTTTTTCATAGTTACCTGTAGTGCATCAACCCATAAAGTAAAATTTTATTTTGCTGCCATCTGAACATGCTCGTATGCAAATATACAGTTTGGTCTTTATGCCAGTAAATGTCCCTTTTATCTACCCGCATCTGCATTCATTTGAAATGTCAAATGCAAAGCTGAAGTCTAAAAGAATGACTCACTGATAACATTTTGAGTTTCACAATTCAAACTATGTAACCTTCGGTGAACTAGTTAGTGTTAATGGCTTATAATGCAAAGAATCAATAAGCAAGACACCAAAAACATGGTGCAATGAAGTAATGTGCATAAAACTCTTAGATCTGAAAAACACTCCAGTACCATCTCAAATGTCACATCTTTTAAATGCCTTTGAATAACAGACAGGCACATCTACAGTCTTCTAAATGTGCAATGTCCAGTGTGGATATTAAAAGACACACAAGGCAAACACAAACACTGTCATCTGCTGTCGTCACTGAAAAATTGATATTCTACAGTAGCCTATGTATAAGCCAGACTATTTCCAACACTCCAGTTTTTCCATGCGAGTTGTTAAGGTGAGACACTTGCAGTGACGCAAGCAGCAGCTCACTCATTATTGGCAAACTATTTCAGCACCCTGTTTTGTTGTTCAGAATGCCGCAGTCAAAAATGTCTGCATGCGGCAGTGACGAGTCAGGTATAAATAGCAACATAAAAGCAAGTGGTGCAAGCTAGGGCTATGACAAACCCACACACCCTATCCACCACCCTAAACCAGGCTGCTATGGCAACATGGACAACATAACGGCGACTACTCTTCCTGAAGATATTGAGCGGCACTGTTTGTCGTCTCCTCCAGGGGATCGGTGTTATATTGATAAGACTCAAAACACAGGCACATGCAATCATTAAAACTGCATCCCCCCACACACTACATACTCTCACTGCACAAATGCACACACGGGCTATGTGCTTGTTTTGGTTCTCATAGCATAAAAGACTTTGAAAGGCCCTTTTCTTGGTGTTAATCACTTAATTCATAGTTTCCTTCATGAAACATGCCCTCCTAGAAGGGTCAAGAGCCCTGTTTCGTTCAGAAGGAAACAGTGCTCTGGTCCTGTAGGTATGATAGGGGAATGCTTGAGGCTGATCTGTGACAGCACTTTATAAACAGGCTCTTTAGTAGTACGGCCCTGCTGTGTCTTTTCATCCCTCCTGTATCTAACCAATGAGCAGCAGCTCTGAGTCACAGGCATCTGGCTCACTGCCCCTGCGGAGCTAAAAATAGCCACAGTTACCTGCTGTTTCCTGTTGCGTGCAGCTGTAATATCTCATTTATCTCCCGTCTCTCTGCATCTCCCCCCACCCCTGCTGCTGTCATTAAAAGATATGCACCTTCATTTAGTCATACCTGTACACCTTCCTGCTCAACTAGTGGCATTAGTTGACAAAGTTTTGTTTTGTTTTTTCTAACTCATTACCACAAGCCCTCTGCCTCGTACCGCACCCGGACTGTGGCATTACAGAACAGATGAGTATGATGTGGAAGTCTGGCATCTACATTATGTGTAGATGCATTATGTCTGGAAACCAGTTCAAATCCCATGCTGATGAGGTCATTCTTTTAAAATAGGACGAGCTACTGATGTCATTGCCAGGTCTGCTTTTAAAAGAACACAAAAACAAGAATTTAGGTGTGCTATTCTGAGACCATCAAGCATGTAGAATATGGTAATAAACAGAATACATTACAAGCACAATGTTCTGCACAAGGCATATCCATGGGCAGTCACAGGGATCAGATAAAGCTCAGTGGATTAGGGTTCTACATTCAACTTCCAGCCAGAACATTGGGAACATCGTTTAAATTTAGCTGTTTCTGTGCCCTTGAGAAAGGCTCTAAACTCCATAATGCCCTGAACTACTGTTGTCTTCCCACTACACTTTCCTTATCCAAGACCTTGAAAAAGTCAGTCTGATTACTGGTTCTCCTATTCCAATATAAAGATAAACACAAGCCTATGACAGCATGTCCTCTATTACAGCAGTGCTTTTTATATCGCCTGGTTTTGACACCCTCAGAAGGTGACGTATATCTTTATTCAGCAGTGTGCGCATACACACACTTTATTTTTTGGCCTTAAGCCATTAGGGTGATGATTCCCTATGCAACAAATCTTAGAAGAGCTGTTGATGCAAATTGATGCTGGAAAAAAAAACCAAACAGAATTAGCAGCAAGTAGGTTAAATATAACTGCTTTTCTGAGCACACCCTTAATATAGATAATGTGTGAAAGACTATCACACTTGCGAGGCCACCTAGCTATTTTAACTCAGGCAAAAATTAGAGTCCCCAGATGAATTTATGTAATGCACTAGGCAGCCAATTTCTTCCTTACAACCCAATGTGTGAGTGTAATGTAACCTTCTGAGTTACTATTAGTTTGTTTGTATTGACTGATTTTTACTACTCACAATTTCAGATGCTTGGTTGACTAAAGAGGGTCACGCCGAGGTAGCACAGTCAACTGGTAAACACTAGATTTATGAAAGACAGCTTACAATTTGTCTTTGGCACCAAGGACTGACATGCATCCCACACCGTGCCAAACCCTACTTCTCCCTAGAGGCTGCTAGGAAGGGTAGGGTGACTGCTGTAACCATGAGTCACTGGTCAGGGCTTTAATTGCACGCTGATCTGTCTCAAATTACTGTTGAGTACACTGATAAAAGGCTTGGGGCTCTGGTAAATCCAGACACACATTAGTAAGCCTCCCACACACCGATAAATGAAAGCATGCTAATTTGTTGTGAGAGATTAACATATGCACTTCCAAGTCTTTTCAATTCTACATAAATGTGACACTCACCTGACTGTGTATGCTGAGGGAATGCAAGTCTAAAACAGACCATAACCAAAGCCTAATGTATCTGTAATTGATTTTGATCATATGGTGCACAGAATTCAGCCACCATGTTTTAGACAATGTGCTGTGGCTCTGCCCCAATGGGTTGACTGGCAGGCTGAATGCCGTGAAATGTGCTGCGTTTTCAAATCCATTTCGTCACAGATTCAGTGCCGCTTAGAACTGTGAACGTTTCTAATAGTAATGTAATTTTAAATGCTGTATTAAAGGGGCTGCAAGTTCGGTAAGTGATATTTATCCTTTTTTTCACCGTTATTGCATCATGTTAAATATATTTATGCAGTTCAAGGAATTATTTTTAATTTGCCAGTGATTTTTTCTTTGGTTTAAATAAAGCTATTCATAAGGGTCCAAGTCTGTGTGCAAATTAAATGTCAATACTAGAATGGCAAATGGTAAGTGCAAATATGATTATTGAATTTTATATTGAATTTTTTGCGCCAGGCATATGAGTGGAAGATTCAAATACAGCAATACATCACCATTTAATATACTACAGTCTTTAGTTGTGTTGAATTTTGCCTGTAATTTTCCACTGAAACTAAAATGCTACTACTGAACTAATATGTTGCATCCATTACAATAAAAATGAAATATTAATTATATAAAGGTTGGAAACACTATGGCACCATCATACAAACTGCTATTCCATCATATCCCCTTCAGAAGACAACTCTCCATGCATCTGTACACTCTTAGGAAAAAAAAAAGTTTTTTTCCAAGCTGTTCTTTGAATAGTTAAGGGTTCTTACCTTTCTAGGGTTTTACTTGGAATCCTCTCTAAAACTCTCTGTTGTAGAATATTTATGAGTTCACCGCAAGAGACAACAATATAATCTTCTAGATTTCTAGATTTGATCTTTTTTTCTAGTAGTGTATGAATTACTCAGCGGTTTCCACTAGGTCAGTCAAGTCTTGTATTATTTTTTTCCATCCTCCAGTATGATCAAACCCTCCAAAACAGACAAAGCATACTCCAACAATGTACACATCTTTAGAAACAGCACACAGTCCCATACCTAATCAAAATCTACAGACCCAAGCATCATTTAAGTGTGAGATGCAGGTTTGAAACAGCATCACCACTACAATTTCAGCAGAAGCTTTTATAGTAGCACTATTCTGAGGTCAAAATATTTAGCATAATAGGGGAAAGCACAAAATGTGAGGTTTAAAGTGCAAAATAATTGCTAAATGGTAGGCATTTGTGTATGCTGTTTACACACATATGCTTGAGCGGGGCTGGTGACAAATTTAGGACGTCAAGCTTTATAACTTTAAAGTGAAAAAAGAAGGCTAAAGCCACACAAGTAATTTTTGCTAGGATATAAGCACTAAAGTTACATTACCCATTAGTGGAGCACAGATCAACTATTAATACCAAGGTACTGTTATGATGTCTGATTTAGAAAGAATCAAGACTTTTGTCTTTACTGCCTATAACAAGCTTTCCATTATAGTCATAGGATAATAATGAACCTTAGTAATTCAGAAGAAAACAAGTCACGCCAGTTAAGCTGTGATTGACACCAGAAGGTAATGCGCAGGTAGCACAAATCTATCAACATTGATGTGTGAACGTCATGTGTCAAAGAACATCCAGTGCCATACATCTAATGTGAAGCCTGGAGAAGGGGGAGTGAAACAGACCGGTCCTGTCATCTCAAACAGCTCACAGGTACTTCAAGATGAAAGTGATATGTCATTATCAGTGGTCTGGGGAGAACAGAAAGTAATTTAACCAAAACAAAAACATGTCAAAACCAGCCTTTAGAGAGGACATTGTTGTGATAAATTAAGAGGTCCTGCTTGCTTTTCTTTTTTTTTTGAGAACCCACTCTTGCCCAACATCAAATTACAGGAAGTCATAAATATAATAAGCTTCATTAGTAATTATCCTCTGACTATAATGGAGGGCTGTCAGAGCTGTGTTTTTATTTTCTTCTCTTTGATGCAGCTGAGTGTCTTCAACTTATAGAGAGTGTTTTCATTAGAATATTAATTAGAGTGGTTTTGCTCCACATTCAGCCGCGTGAGATTCATATAAGCTGAGTGGGAGAGATGGGTTCAAAATAAAGAATGACTGATTTTATTTTTTCAAACTAACACTGCATCCCAACTGACTATGCTTAAAAAGTGTTGTCATTTAGGGCTTTAGAAGGCTCAGAAACGGCTTTTTTATGTGTGACCACTGAGTTTCTTTGTAATTTTACCTTATGCAGAGATCAGGCTGTTTCTTTCAGTATGACAGCATAATTACTACTAACAATGTTGAGCGGATGGACTGCTAGAAAGATAAAATCTTGGTGCATGTTGTACGAGAATGAATGAAATGGCAGAGGGGGAAACTATCAAAATTCAGAGTCTCAGGTCATTCTCAAGCAAAAAGCACAAGACAGAAGGACACAAGGAAACACAAGCACCCTTCTCGACAGCAACACATTCTCATACTATATGAGAGCAAATGACAAAAAAAAAACTATTAATATATGTTCCAGTGTATGGTTATATTAGGAGCGGTTTGAGATGGAATGATAACAGATTGAAGTAGTGCCTAATCTTAGCACCCTAATGCCAGAAGTTGAAAATAACATATCTAAGAATAGCTGACCCACAGACTAAGCAACAGCCTGCTGCATGCAAAAGCCTGTTAAACCACATGCACATACAGTACACATGTATCACACTATATATGCTTCCTATCCAAAGCTTTTACTTATCCTAAGCTGATACTGAATTAGGCTACCTGAAGGATTTAAGGTTAATATCCTCAGGCTTTTTTGTGACTCATGTCTCATTTTAGAGTTCAGCCTTACTGCCCCAAATCATTTAGTTCTGTCCTACAACAGGTTTCTTGGAGCCTCATTAAGGATGACAACTTGTTTCTCTGGCGAAAAGTAGACTAAGGGCCAAGACTCTATTTGCACAGTTTATATGACTTGTTTTAGCCTAAATGTCTAATGTGTTGTGTAACATAAACATTGTGATGCTCTGAAATGACTCAGGATGCCGTTAAGTTGCACTTGACCTCCTGAAATATCAAACATACTGCAGGGTTATATTATGAATTTCCCAGAATTTTTTTATTCCTTCATATTTTTTTTTATGCATATATTTTTCTTGCATAAAAATGTTTCTATATTTTCTTATTTTATTTCAGAACAGTTGTATAAAGCATTTCACTGCAAGTCGTACTGTGTATGGTTATGCATGTGACAAATAAAATTTGAATTTGAATTTGAATTTGAATTTGAATTTGAACACTCTAGCAGCCCTCAGAATAGTAATAGGTTTGAGCCAACATCTGTATGTGAACTAACAACAAACCATAAACAACAAAAGTAGAGAAATAAGTAATGTTTAGAGTTTATCTAATAAAGCGATGAAAAACGTCATGCCATGATGTCTGCAAAAAGGCCCAGCTCGAAAATAGACCTGTATATTGTCTTTGACAAATATCAGAAGTTACAGGCTTTTCATGTCGACTATATTTCTGTCAACCAGTTTCCTGTCTCTGCTTCAGTGCTCCTGTACAAGCTGTAGTTCTCAATACAACTTACTGTTTACCACCCTGCATGTCATTACAGTTCAGTGCTATTACTAGACAAGACTGCATGCCTCAGTTATTCTATTTATAACAAATCAGGGTTATATCTTAAATAGAGAGCCTATTTCCAGATACGAGTCAGGCTCAGGACAGCTCCACAAGCAACACAGACACACAGTGCACATGTCATTAAGCACATGACAGGGGCAGTACCTGTTAATCCAGCAACTAGTCAGACTGCCCTGCTGTTGTTGACACAAGTGTAAAGAGCTCCACTAACAGGAAGTGCAGAAGTAGAGAGTGCATGCATTTCAGAGAGAGAGCGAGAGAGAATCAAGAGTCACCTGAGTTGTTAACGTTGTGCATGTCACTGTCGTGGGGTTCCTGAGGCAGCCGGAGTTTGCCAAAGCTGTCGCTGGAGAAGTAGGAGTCACCCTCGTAAATGGTCTGTAGCATACTCCAGTCAGCGGCACATTGCCTGCCCTACTCTTCCTGTCACACTAGCAGCCCTTCCTTGTCCTCCCTCTCTCTCTCTCTCTCTCTCTCTCTCTCTCTCAGGAGACCACAACCACTCGCTTCTTCCTCCTCCTCACTGGTGACACTACGAGAGAAAGACAACTCCTCCCTCGCTAACAAGAACAGTTCCTCCCCTGCTATCTTCTTCACTCCTTTTCACTTCTCCTCCACGCGTCAAGGAATCAGCAGGGGGGCTACACCATCTCCTGCTGGAGCTCCTCAGAAAAGGGTTTATCCGTTTACTTTTTAGTGGTTTAAGTCTTCCCCTGTCCCTTTGTCAGCTTTTCCCTGCAAAATGGCTGAACACAGACAACTGTGGAGTTGTGTGTCAAGCAGTCATAGCTGTGTTCTGATTTTCATTTCTCTCGCTACTCCTCTCTTCCTTCTCTTAAGCTCTGTCTGGTTCAGAGCAGCTTACTGTGGAAAGGAGGAGGTTCATTTGCATGTGAATCAACAGTGGCATGGCCCACAGGTGACAGAAATAGAACAATGGCCAGCCCTGGCTATAAATAGATCAGGCGAGGCTCAGGGATTGGAGCGGCATTGATGCGTTTAAAAATACCACACCAAACACAGCTGTGGCCCCTCGTTCTCTGCCAGAAGGCATGTCTCTCTCCCTTTCACTCTCATATTCTATCACTCTCCTTTTTTCCATTTTCTTACCTCTCTTTACTTCCCTCTGGCCTCCTTAAAAAGACACACAACCCGCTTTCTTGAGAGATAAATATAATTTGTCTGCGTTTTGCTTGACATTATGCAGCTGTGCTGTGACGTTTTCATGGATTATGTGCAGAAACTCAGACCATATTGAGGGCAAAATATTAAGCATTGCAGAGAAAAATATTTTTGCAATTATTTTTGGCAAATTATGAACAATTCTTAAATTATTCTGTATATCTATTGTTTAAAATAATAATACGGCAGAAAAAAAATGATCTAATAACTGCTTAAAATCTAAAATAGGCTACAGAATGTCCAAAATGGTGATCTAAAAGTTCTGCAGAATTACAAAAAGCCATGTAAAGCAATAATAGGGATTCTCCAGTCTTAATGCTTTTAACATAGTGTCAATCATTAAAACACTCAGATAAACTACATGCCAGCCTGGTCTTGTTGTTTGGTATGTTTGTTAACCCCTTAAACTACAAAGACCCATCAAGTCCAGATTACGTATTGTCCAATTTGTTTTACTGTGTATTCATTGTGAAATTGAATAATATGAAGCAAGCTTTAAAACTGAATAAAAAGTTGTGTAAAAAGAGTGTAAAATGTGTAAAAGAGGTGAAAATGGTATGTGGTCTACATGAGGTCAGTGTTGCTGTTCAGAAGGGATCTCCCCATTTGGAGAAATCTGTCTAAGAAGTCTGTTAAAAACAGCAAGATGGGCGTGGGGTCAAACTTTATTTAAACACTACCTTATACATCTAGGACCATGGAAAATAACAGACTTCTTAAACTGACCTCATGCAGACCGCATGCCTATACCATTGTCACACTCTTACACATTTATTATTCATTATTACACACTTATTATTCAGTTTCTTATTATTCAGTTTTATTCAGACAAATAGTCAAAATGTAGTGTTCTTGTAAAATGTACTATATAGTACTATATACATTTGTGACAGTCATAACACATTCATTAAGTATTAGGTACAGCCCCTAACTGAACACAAGGCATATACCTCAGAAACATGTATTTATTTAGTTTAGTTTTTCAAACTAGAACTAGAATAAAGGATCATACCATAATTAGAGAAGGATTTATGAGAGATGAGCATCTCTCAGCAGTCCTAAAAAAGATACAGGAAGCCGGATGTTAGCACTGTAAGTTTAGCATTTTTTAGTCCTATTTTGGTACAAAAAGCTCTGTCACACACCCAGAGATTGGGGTTAGAGGGGAATGATGCTATGTTTTTGTGTTGTTTCAGCTGGACAGACAGTTTATGCTCTCTTCATTTTGCTACCCTAAAGAACACAAGGGTACACTTGTCATGCGTCGACAAATATAAGGACCATAAAAGTTTCCTTCGGAACTATTTGTTCATTTCCTTGCTGAGTACAAATAGCAAAGTTGTCACCTTGTGACCAAGACCCCACATTTGTAGCCTATCACACTTATCCACCATAGAAACATAGTTACATACAGTATTTAACCTTCCATTCTACTTCTTTTTGTTCTGGACTGCCAGTGTGGTTTCCTGTAGAACTAGTGAAGGCCATATCTCAAAGTTGTCACAAGGGATCAATGTTCTGATAGTACACTTCACCAGACAATAACAAACAACACCTCATACAGAAAGTAGTGCTGATACTATACTATCATCACTCAAAAATGTGATACTGCCCTCATATTGAGGATAAGCAAGACTGTGTTGTCACTTATACAAATACAGTACAGTGAAATTATTTGAATTGCTTATCCCTGCTGGGGTCTGAACAAAGGGTCTGCCATGATATGCTAGAGCTTGAACTCCTGGCCTTCTAATCAGCAGCCCAAAGCCTTAACCCCTGAGTCACCGCTAACATGCTAATACTGTTCTGTATTGAAAATGAGAATAACAGTGAGCAAAAATTGCTTGAATGTTTCTCCACTGAGATTAAGAATTGCTCTAGGTCTTGATATTGTGGATGAGAATACATCAATATTCTGATTCTGATTACTGTTAAGGATAAGAGTCACTCAATATTTTTATATTGCTCTCTATTGAGGGGCAGTTATGCAAAAAAAAAAAAAAAAAACTTACCAAAATTATCTGCAAATGACGCTTCTATTTTGAGGTACTGCCCAGGATATAGCCATAATGTGCAAAGAATGGCATTTAATGGAATAAGATGCCTATTAACCTGAGATCACTTCCTTTACCCAATGGGCTAACCCCATTATGGTGCTCACAAAAGCACACAAACAGCTGGAGGTCACTTCCACATAGTGCTCATCTACAGGAGTGGATAGATTTTTAGGTTTATTAAAATACTGCAGAGACCTTTGGTAGGAATTTTGGATTCAACCACAGAGTGAAATATTTAAACTCCAGTCCCTGATGTAAATGCCATTCTGACCAATAATGCACGCATTTTGCAGACTCAAATAAAAAAACAAATAAATCTTAAGTAAAGGCCACTTTATATCCACATCTTCCATTGGCGCATATGGCAATTGCACAATTGCACAGCAAGTCCAGGTTTAACTGTAGGACCATTGTTTTGCGTGAAAGTCGGAGATGAAAAGTCAATTAGTACCCACTGTCACATACGAAATGCTTCTACATACACCTTTAGCATCATAGCCTCGATCTCAGTGCTTGGTCATCTGCTCTCACAGCCAGTAGGTTGCAGTTTCAATCGGGTTCAAGTGGAAGATCCTGCTTCAGTTTCTCTAAGGGAGCCTTAATATCAGTCTGTATATATTTGCTTCTGCTGCTGCTGCTGCTGAGCCACACTTCAGCATTATACTCTGATCTTCAGACTCTCTATGGCGGGCTATCAGCGCTCTCTGGCAGAGTTTTCAGGTTTAGACAATGAGAAGCAGCCACTGAGCATACATGCCTCTGTATGTGAGGCAGCTGTACTAAGCTCCTCTAAATTCTGCATTTCACTGAGCTTTTGAGTAGTTACATGTTATGAATTCACAAAATTATGAAATTATGAAACACTGATACACACCAAAATATACAACAGGCTTCAATGACCTATTCTAAAGACACAGTGAACCATGGCGAGAATAGTAAAACATTCAAACAAGTCAAACATTATGAGTACTCTCACACAAGGTGTGCACCAAAGACCACTCCTTTGACAGTGCAGATTTAACGATAGGAAAATTAGCAGGAAACAAAGGATAGAATGCTATACTTAGCATCTTGAATCCACTTCTTCAACTCTTCAAGAAGATGAGATTGGAAAGTGAAGGAGTGTGATATATCAGGGACTTTTTATAGGCTACCATTGTGAGTTCACTGTCACACGTTGACAATTTTGCTACTTGTACTCATCAGGAAAATTCCACTAGTGTCAAAGGAAACCAGCCTGGTATTCTGGGACGAAAAGCAGTGATCAATTCACCAGTATCAAGCATGTCTTTGTTGCATGCTGAATAAAGTGGTTATTATAATGACCACTACAGCCATATAAAGCTCTCTCTTTCTATTCAAATTTCCCATAATGTGATCATATCGCCAAGTCTGATAAAAATGGGGAAAGAAACCTGATATGTTCATTTATAGCTATCTGGACACAAGTTTTATCAAACATCACCCTGAGGAAGGAAACACCATGAATAGGTCTAAATTGATATTTTTTAAGTGATCAGTTCCTGCCAGAAGGTATTATATGAAATATACGTCCCCAGCTTATAAACGATGCCTCTGGTTGTATACAGACAACGGTGAATGAGGTTGATGAATGACAGTAAGGAATTCTGATGAGGGTCTTCAAAAAAGAAATGAGCAGTCCACTGTGCAGTCCAAGTGACACATAATATATAAGTTTAAATCACACAAGATTCAAGATATAGTATGTTGTAAGTAGTAATATGTAGAATCTTATTCTTATGCTGAAATATATTATACTCTGTAGTATTATCATCATTCGAAAAACCAAACACAGACACATCCCTCATGTGACTAAGGCCAGCTTGATCGTGGTTAATGATTATTCAGCGCTAATGTCTCCAGCACCTGTTAGCATGTTGGAGCATCAGTAGCGTCAGTGCAGGCGGATTCAAGATCACGATTCTAGCAATTCTCACTAGTTGAGTGCCCAAAGCCTCCATCTGTCCAAACACTAGAACACTAGCTCACAAAGTGTGGAGCTCACACTGTGCATACTACACAGCAATAACTTCATCAGGCTCCATTAATTTAGTAAAGGAAAGTATTTTGTGTTTTTTTATGGACTTTTGTATTCTGATTTATCATTTAACTGGGGCGTAGTTTAAAAGTGCTTGGTCATATATGTAGACAAAAATTCCATGTGGGAAAACATGCACATAGAAGAGATGTGATACGGTTGGATAACAGCACAAATACATGTCTGAGTCTGAAATATTCCTGACCATGCTTTCATAACAGCTGTCTAGACAAGATGCGCTGTAACAGAACTAAAGGAGAAGTAACCTTTATGTTAATGTCATAAAATAAGTATGAATATTTAAGATGTGTTTAACATTTTACTTAAGGGTGGTATCCCTATGCACATTCTGTACTGCCTATTAAAACTAATTTATTCCTGCGTGTGTTGTATGTTAGCTTGATCGCAATGAGGATTAAGGGTTTGTGAAATGTAGAAAATAACTAACCATGATTAACCCCCAGGCCCAGCCAGCAAGTCCAGAATTACATTCCCTATTCTCATAACTACATACCTTTTCTATTAGTTTCACTGAATAATTCAGAATAATTATTAAATAACATGCTTATTTAAATATCAATGACTGAACAACCAGGGGTTAAACATTGTCAAAAATAGCACACTATCAAATGCATATCAGCTAATCAGACGTGACAAAAGGTTGTGAGCTTTCATTTCAGGATTTACAGCCCTCTGTGTACCATTTTCAACCGAGGAATTGATTTGGCTACAGCACTGATTCTGCAACTCACTGCCACTGTTCTTAATCTTGATTAACTTTTGTATTTATATTGTCCTTCCAAATCTTGGTTACTTTCCTAAAGCTAGGAAATTGTGTGTGTGTGCATGCAAGCGTGTGTGTGTGTGTCTGTTTGTTTGAATAGCAAGCAGCCTTGATGGGCTGTAAAGGGGTTGAAGAGCCTGTTATAGCTTTCCTGCGTCAGAGGTGGCCTTTGTTCACTGTAGTCCTATTAAACAATTTAAGTGTGAGCGTCAGTGTGCCAGCTGGTGCTGCTCTCGCTCACTCAGGTTAACTCATCACAGCCCCCAAGAGCCCCCCTCTATCCTTTCCAAATTTAAATACAAGACAATTGTAGGGTTAAAAAGAGGGAGTGAGAGATATGTATCATGGAAAGGACACTGTAGTGTGTCTTGTGCCTCATCACTCGAAACTAAAATGAAATCTTGCCTCAGTTTTTAATGTCATACTTTATCACAGAATGTGTCTACTATAAATCAGGATATTGTTCTCACACATTCAGCACTCAGACCATGCTATGGGATTAGTACTGCCAGTCTGATGCTCTTCGGTACACAATTACTCGGCAACACACACACACACACACTTTCAGCGCATTAGAGATATTTTTCTTAGGAAACCAAATACCAAGTATATTCACTCGATAAAAGCTCAGCACATTTTGTTTTCAGAAAATATCCTAATATCAACCCATTGAAAGGCCATGTTGCATTAGACATCCTCAGGGTGCTAAAATATTGCTTTTTTGCTAATTAGATCAGACTGGAGGGCGAGAATTTCTCTCGATTGTAGATGACCAAGCTGTGTGGGAGAGAATGTGTCAGCATCAAGGTCTGCTCGCTTGTTTTTCTTCACATTACAGAGTCGCTCTAGCCATCTCTTTGGCTCTAATTTTACCCCAAAGTCTTTGTAGACAGAAATAATTGGAATAATTGGGAAAAAAAACCTTTCTTGAGGGACTGTGTAATGTACATATGTCTGTTCTGTCCTTGTGTGGGTGTGTATACCTCTAATTATCTAGTTACATGTACATAAGTAAACGTGTGTATGGTTTCTGTTGAATTTCATCATTTGTCTTTGGGGTGGTGATTTGCAGCTGACAGCACAGATGATGATAGCAAGAGAACTCAGTGCCGTATGGGTACCTGGTTACAGGTGCATCCCAGCTCTCTTTTTTAACATTAGCACGGCTTATGATGCAGCAATTCATACTGTGGCATCATTAAAATATTTTCCCTTGATACCTGGTGACACACAGGCTAGCAATTCCTCATGTCCCTCAACACACTTGCATCAGTTCTCCCTCTCCCGTCCCCTGCATGTGTTAAATAATCCCCTTTCCCAAATCAGTTTCCTCTCTTTTTACGCAACCACCCACACCCCACCCAACACAAACCCCCACCCCACCCCACCCCTGCCGCCATCCAACAGGTCCACACAGACAGCAACCCAGGACGTAGCCCATAGTGTAATTCTGCTATTTCAGCCCAGCATCACTCTCCATCGGCCACTCAGCCAGCCTCGTAAAAGCACAAAGGCACCAGTGCTGCAAACCGCACGTCCAAACCCAATTAGTGCCTCCATCTGGCTACATTATGGGAGTGGCTTTCCGCTCTAATGATTTAGCACTGGAGCTTTATTAGGTTACACTGTCTGGCCCCTGTCGGTATTTCCTGCAAGATGTTTGGGGTGAGTTGGAAAGCACTTTACAGGTCGGATCAAATAATGCACAGAAAGCACTTTTTTCAGATGCTGCACTAATGATCAGTTATTTGCAAAAATGTTATGGAAATGTAGGACAATTGTGTAACACAAAGGAAACTTCTTGATACACTTGGGCTGTATGATGTACCTAAGCGGAATACATTGTTTTGCTTTGTATCTGAATCTAAGTCATTGACGTGCATCCATTAGATTTTATCACTTTTCATCTTGCCAGCCAAATGATTATAAAAACACTAATGTCTGTTAATCACATTGTGATCAGCGGTTGCGTTCTGACATCACTGCTAGGTTTGGCTTAAGCCAAGCCAAACCTATGCATTGTCTTTCTTTCCATTTTTTCTTTACTGTTTCCTGTAGGATGTTAGAGGCGAGTGGTGGTAGTAGCAGCTCAGTGATTAAAGGGCCTGGGCTACTGATCAGAAGGCTGTGAGAATTTGATTGAACTGTCCTCGTATATGTAACCTTGTATCTTCCTCTTGTGTGTGTGTGTTTTGATTAACCTCTATAAATAGTACCAAAGTGATGCGTGTCACTGTGGGGATGGGCCCAGTTCACAGAAATCTTTAGTGATCAATCTGCCCCACCACTGGAGCATATTGATCTGATGCCTAAAACCTGAAATCATCATAACTTTGTATTCCTGCTCTCCCAGATCTTTTGGTGTCATTTTAAAACAGAAACAGCATATTTCCAGGGTTCTAGAGGACTCGGTGCTGTTTCCAGTTCTCCTTATCTCAAACCCACTGAGCTCATTCTTGGAGTCTATCTGGAGTCACTCTGCTGATGGTAGTACATGATGGCATGCAGCCAAGCAAGCCAGCTGTGGATGTTTTGGAATGTCAACTCAGACACACACTGGACAATCTGGCACATATTGATTTTTGTATAGATGTAATCTGTTCATCAGGGCAGTTACCATGAACAGGAGTCTCTCAGGTTGCTAAAAGTTAATATGACTCCAGTTCATTTTCACGGCTTAATACAGGAGGCTATAAATATGACCTGAGAATAAGAGTAGAGATCTCATTCAGCTCAGACCTCGTTCATGTGGCCTGGAGTCAACCTGCAGCGCTGATTAAATAAGATCTCATTTCAATAGTTCAGTGCCAAGATAGCTCCCTAACTTAATCTGCAGTCTTATCACAGGATAATCTCAACATCCATCTATTGGCAACCATACACCCACCACACACACACACCCACTACACACACACACACGCACACACACACACACTTGTATTATTATCTTTTATATCTATTATCTGGCATACTCCCATTGACTGTTTTATTAACATAACTAAATAATATTATGCCTACACCTACCACTAACATCAGCCCATTAAAATCCTGGGTTATTATTCAGTTGTTGACCTTAAAGCATGTTATTTAGGAACTAATATGAATTATTCAGCAACTACAGTGAAACTAATAAGAACTAAGTAGTAACAAGAGTAAGTAATGTAATTCTGGTCTAGGAAGTTTAAGAGGATTTAATCTCAATAACCAAAAGGAAATCTTCTGGAGCTTTTTATTTAAAAAAAAAAAAAAAAAAAAGTGAAAATTATCACATATTACTAGCATTATGCTATCCAAATATATATAAATAAATAAATAAATAAATAAACCCACATCTTACTGACATGTCTTATTTTACTTGTGAGACACTCCACTGACATAGTTATCCATCCATCCATTCTCTGTACCACTTATGCTTCACAGGGTCCCGAGGGAGCCTGGAGCCTATCCCAAGGAATTCGGGGCACAAGGCAGGGGACACGCTGGATGGGGTGCCATCCCATCGCAGGGCACTGACATAATTATTAACGTAGTTAATTAATGCTATGCTACACATAAATCTAAACCTAACCTAAACCCCAGTAACCAAAAGCAGACATTTTGTCTCTTATAGTTTTTTTAAATATAAGTTGCAGCTCTCTCTCTCTCTCTCTCTCACACACACACACACACACACAGAGGCCTCATAATGATATCCGATATGTTTCAGGTTAATTTCCCAGTAATACTGTCCTGTATGAAAAGTCTGACTTAATATCTTTTTTCCTGGACCTCATCATAATTTGATAAGTTACTGTCTTGAAATGTGATTTTGTCTGTAATAGTAACTGTTTTAATTAATAAATCTTAATCTTAAACAAAATATTTGATTTAACAATAGTTCATTTGACCGATATCAAATCTCCTGATGTAATATAATATTTAATTAAATTCTCAATTAATAAAATGACTCTAGTATAAACAATATAATTGCTTTCCCAAATGTAAGGGGAAAAACATCTGTTCTTAGGCCAGCATTATCATTTGTCTTATTATGGCTCTTGTACCGTAAGTGAAATTAAAGTATGGCCTACTACAATATATAATATATTCCTTATATTCAGGCGTGCCTGTACAAAACACTATGTGTTCTTGCCCAGGGCTAGTTGAGTGTAGAGAACTAATCTTCAATCAGGGATCATTAAAAGTTCTGTGCATGTGAAAGTATGCCTTCATGACTACAGAACCTATAGATCACCACTTACCCTGCCTCAGAAATACAAAACCTGTATCAGAAGGCTGCAAAATATTTTATTTTATTTATTTATTTTTTAATTAGTCACTTCTCTCTAGTCAGTCCATCTCTCCCACTGTGGCTTTCCTCATAGCTTCAACAATGTCACAGGTAGAGAAGGTACAACCCAAAAATATGAAGGATATGTTGAGGAGGAGTCTTATGTTTCTTTGTGCTTGACCATGAGGAGATCCAGGACAGCACCGAGAAAGAATTATTTCACTGGAAAATGATCCAGGAATTCCAGCTGATGTCCTCAGAGGATGTTGTAATCTGTTCTGTTCCTTCATCACCAGTGTATCCATGAAAGGGCTAATGGTCAAGCCAAATAGTACACACAAGCACCATACACACTCAAACACTGTAGCACACATCCACTCTCTCTCTCTCTCACACACACACACACACACACACACACACAAAACCTTCGGTTACATATCCTCCCCCATTTATACTGGCTCTTCCTCTTGGCCCCTAAACTCAGAGACATACCACGCTGAGCGAGCGGCCCTCTTGTGGGAGTTCCTGGTCATTTGTTTTAATTGCCGCTCCAGATCTCTCTGAAGAGCAGATCATAGATCACAGGTCAAGTCACTGAGATGTTCAAAAAACATTCTGTGCCTCGGTCTCCTGTGGTGAAGACGTACAACAAGTCACTAGTGCACACTTGTTTATCAGCTATTCACCCCTCCCTTCATCCTTTATGCCATTTGGCCTGCCAGAGTAACAGCCTGTAGACGAATGTTTCAGCTAAGCTCTTGGCAGTGAAGTGTTGAGAAAAGCCAGCAGATCTGTTACAAAGATGCAGGTTGTTGTGACATTCTTTAGCTTGTTAAGTGAGCCTTGATATACTTAAATTGTTTAAAGTAACTAAAATAGGAACTACTGAGATGACCTAAAGTACACTTCAGTTTATATTAACCTAGTTTTTAGGTTCTGGTACACCGCAAACTGGCTTGGTAACTCCAGCTAACCTCTTAATGATGGGAACAGTGCCTCTTTAATTCTCTCAAGTATCAAATGACCATTTATTAAGTTGCTCTATATAAACACATGTGCAGACATGCACACTGGCATTGTGCTGTGTTTAGGCACATCTTCAAATGCCGACCTCTACTTTCATCCCAGATCCTGTTCCACCTTGGCCTTTACAGCTTATCTACAGTAATGTCCATCACATTACACCATAAACCCCTCTCTGTCTCCAGACTGCAAAAGAAAAGGCAGATAACCCAAGAAAACAGTCTGACACTGATTATCCTGCCATTTCCAAATAAACAGTGTATGAGATTCAAACCCTAAAGCGTGTACTAAATGCATCTGTGGCCAAGGCAATGGTGCCATATCCAAGACTTAAATAGTACTCAGTGATCAGGGAGAGAGAGAGAGAGAGAGAGAGAGAGAGAGAGAGAGAGAGAGAGAGAGAGAGAGAGAGAGAGAGAGAGAGAGAGAGATGGAGATGGCAGCAGCTTTTATCAGGCCTGTAATCAGCTTGCAGATGCTTCGTGAGAGAGCAAGGAATGCACGCTGGGTGGCTTTGTATTCACTTTTAAAGTACCATCATACTGTATATTTTTTATGGAAACGTATTGAAGCCATATTTTTTTTTACACAGTTCTTTTACTAAAGTACTAAAATATATCTATGAGAATTTGAAGGTCCAGCACCACGTCACCTGTTAATCCACCACATTTTAACGATAACCACAGCCCACTTGCATTAAAAACCTTTCCAGCTTACCTATTTGATCCTGATAGTATTAATCCAACATCCAACTCTCAACTTGCTGATAAAAACAAATCATCCAGCAGCAACAAATTAAAAGGATCCTAATTCTGTAGGAAAACTCCTGACCTGGCAACTCTTAACCAAACACTTTTCTTACTGTAATAATTGGGATTAGAAAGGTTTCTGTATAAAACTGTTTGATATCTTTAGATATGACAACAGAGGAATTTGAAAAATAATGAAGTGGTTCCTCATATAATATTACTATTAGATAATTTAATCTAAATCCAATTTAATAGATATGAAGAAGGTTTGCTTTTCTTCATATTAAATAAAAAACCCTGAAACATCACTAACAGACAGAAACCCAGTAAAAGAATCCTTCCTAATTGGCTGTATATCCTGCAGTTGTAATCTCACTTGATTCTCACTGGATTCCACAGAGCATAACTAATGTGGGTGTAATTCCTCTTCATGTTTGTTCTGCTCATTTCATGCCTATCTGTCCTCAGCCTATACCATAACTCACTGGGACAGCTTAACAGAAGAGCAGGGCAGGTGCACTGTAGATGAAAGACCAGAACAAATGTTTGTCCAGTCATTGAGCGTGATGACCTTGGCCCTAAAGACGATGGCACTCAGGCAGTCACACCTTCTGTGTCTGTTTCTGCCATCAGATGCTTAATAGCTGTTCCTCCTGGCTCAGAAATGCCACAAAAGAGCATCCTGTAAATGTGGCCTAGAGCAAAACATACCTATTTGGCCACCATTTTCAGTTTGTGGTGCATCTAATTAGTGTATGATACAATTCTGCTAGAGCAGTAAGGCACTAGTTCAAACCAAAAACTCAGCAAACACGGCAGTGAGATGGATGGCTTAAAATAAAAACCATCCAAGGTAAATCACCCCAAACCATGTGGCAAAATGTGTTATGATCTTATGAAACCAAGGTAGAAAGTACTGGATCTAATTCTAAAAGATATATTTTGCACAAAACCAAGACAGCTTAACACTCAGTGAACACCATACTCATGGTGAAGCATGGTGGTGGCAGTATCATACTATGGGGCTGCATCTCTTTAGCTGGGACTGGGGCTCTGGTCAAGATAGAGGGAATTATGGATGGTTCCAAACACCAACCTATTTTGGCACAAAACCTGCAGGCCTCCGTTAGACAGCTGTAGATAAAAAAAATAATAAATTCACCTTCCAGCACGATAATGACCCAAACCACAAACAAGTGAACAAAGGAATGGCTTCAGAAGAAGAAGATCAATGTTTTGGAATGGCTCAGTCAGAGCCCAGATCTAAAACCTGTGTAATAACTTGACGAGGACTATAGACAGGAGATCCCCTCGCACTTTGGTAGCTATGGAGCATTTTTGCAAGGAAAGGTGGAATAAAATTTTTAAATCAAGATAGTCTCTTACCCAAAAAGAATGTATTAAGTGCTGTATTAACAAAGCATTAGTTAAGGGGTGTGCATATTTGGGCCAACTGATTATTGCAAGCTTTTTCTTTTTTCCCTAAAATGTCTGTTTTTCACATTTAAGTTGGAAAAAGATCTGATATGATTTATCCTGGTTTCATTTTTGTATAACCAATACATGCAATTTTAACAGGGGTGTATAGACTTTTTACATCTACTGTATATTCTTTAGAATTTAAAACATGGGAAACAAAAAGCCCTAATTGGAGCGATGAGAACTGCTATATAGCAAAGTAATTCCAAAGAAGAAACTGAAATGTTTGAGGAAATATCAGAGAAAATGAATAATCAGAAAAGTGACATATTTATGGCATTAAAGGAACCTATGTGGTACAGCTGGGGTTGGCTTCTAACTTACAATACAAGCAATTACATTTCCTGAGCGAAGAACAAATCTGTACTTTCTGCTTTTTCATTGTTGAGCTAAAGAATTCTCTTTATGGTGTGAAAAGATGCCATTTTTACTGTTCACACATCTCCAAAATTTTTGCCATATGTTAGGATTTTCAAGTTGACAAGTAACTTTAAGGTGAAAGTTTCCAAAACCTTTATTTATTCTGAAATAAATGATAATCATGCAACTTGAAAGCTTACAGAAAATTTTAAATGTGGTAAATAAATAAATAAATAAATAAATAAATAAGGGTGTATGGTGATTTCACTTAAAAGGAAAAAACATTTAAGTACCACTTTTTTTTTTTTTCTTGTACAATAGACTTAATTTTAAGGAATACTTGAAACAAAATCAAACTTTGAGTATCTTGTGCAGTGATTCACTGAGAAGCCTTTTACAGCATAAAGTATGTAAGTTCTTTGAGACTTTTATATTTCCCAGTTCACCCATGCTCAGCAAATGTTATAGCACCATGCCTATGGCTGAAAAATGTATCTTCTTAATATGCAGTTTTGTCATTTTCTCATTCTGTTGAATAGAAGAGATTACTAAAAACAGAATTCATGGTGTGTATGTATCTCTCTACATTAAGACTGTGACACGTCAATACAATAATCTGTTGTGGGGGTTTTTTTTGTTTTGTTTTGTTTTTTGCCTGATTCCTTTCAGGGATTGAAGATAGCTGCTGTATCTACACACTGCTATTGAAATTCAGGTGGCTCCGAAGCATCTGAAGTGGTTGCTTAGAGACACCAGTGCTGCGTCACATCTAGGATGGCCCTCAATAAGGAACACAATAATGTTCCCTCCATCTCAGCCTGCCTGATCTCCAAATGGGTTGAAGCTAAAATTAGACCACAGGGTCACAAGTTTTCCTGTGCTCATATAAAGAGTATTAGCCTCCTTTCTGTAGAAAATCCAAGAAAGGAGTCAATGATTTGAAAAGGGTCTTAAAGTATTTTTTTTCTTAACCAGAAAAATGTGTTTAAAAGGAGGACAGGGAAGAAAGAGTAGGAAATGTGCAGTAATGGTGCAACAGCTGATTTCCCAAACACTCCTCGATAAATTTCATATACTGCTCAATCATGCATCTTAGTTTAAGCAACAGTGACTCATCACATCACTCTCTCCTCATTTCTGAGAAATCAGCACAGGTCTTAGACACACTACAAAAGCAATCCTCTTTTTAGAGTCAAAAACAGGAAGCTCCCTAAAGCCACCTCATAAAAATACCATTTGGAAAGGCTTGCTCAGAAATGTCAGCATTTCCCCTTTTAGACTATCACACTTCCCTTTCCAAGTTTCCCTCTAAAAAGGAACACAACTTACTTTAAAGCTCTGCACTCTTTCAAACACCCGAAGAAAAAGGAAGTAGAGATTATTAATATGGTCTTCTGCTCAGAATGTTTTGAAATCAAACTGTCACATCAGTTGAGGCCTATCATGCATAAAAGCTGACAGAAATGGAACTCTGAAAAGAAAATTAACAAATGAATGAATGAATGAATGAATAAATGAATGAATTTAACTCTAACTTTATCCACCAAAACCCACTGAAAACATTGTGATTCTGTGTTTATGCTAACATGTAAGCGTGGCAATCTCATCTCAAAATCAATTTTTTTCTTTCATTGTGGATCTATCAGTGCGTAATGCATAATCAGTAACAATCTGAAGCATATCGCGGTATAATATGACTACTTCACTTGTGCTGTGCGGGACTCTTACCGTGGCTCCAGTGTGACTCAGCTGGCAGAGAGACGTGTTTCCTCTGTATCACTGCTACATCGGAGTGGATCCTTCGCAGAGGTCTGTGGGCCACATATTTCTGCTCTTCTTTACCTAAACACACACAATAGACCCATGTAACCAGTTTTAAGATTATGTATACCAGGGGTTTTCAAACTTTTTTTAGCCATGGACCCCTTTACCTGGAAACTTAATTCCACAGACCGCCTCAGCATAGATACAGTTCAGGTCAAAAGTTTACATTCCCCTTTCAGGATCTGCAAAATGCATGTTATAAGTTTACATCCACTTGATTCTTAATACTGTGTTGTTACCTGAATGATCCACAGCTGTGTGTTTTTGTTTAGTGATAGTTGTTCATGAGTCCCTCGTTTGTCCTGAACAGTTAAACTGCCTGCTGTTCTTCAGAAAAATCCTTCAGGTCTCACAAATTCTTTGGTTTTCCAGCATTTTTGTGTATTTGAACCCTTTCCAACAATGACTGTATGATTTTGAGATCCATCTTTTCACACTGAGGACAACTGAGGGACTCGTATGCAACTATTACAGAAGGTTCAAACGCTCACTGATGCTCCAGAAGGAAAAACCATTCATTAAGAGCCGGGGGGTGAAAACTTTTTGAATTTGAAGATCAGGGTAAATTTAACTTATTTTATCTTCTGGGAAACACGTAACTATCGTCTGTACCCTCTGAAGGGCAAAATAAGAAAAATTTACACATCTCCATTCTGTTCAAAAGTTTTCACCCCCCGGCTCTTAATTTCTGAAGGACAGCAGGCAGTTTAACTGTTCAGGACAAACAAGCGACTCATGAACAGCTATCACTAAACAAAAACACACAGCTGTGGATCATTCAGGTGACAACACAGTATTAAGAATCAAGTGGATGTAAACTTTTGAACAGGGTCATCTTTATAAATTCAACTATTATTTTCTCTTGTGGACTGTATGTAAACATCTTTTATGTGAAATATCTTATTCAGGTCAGCACTAAATAAACAATAGTGTGCATTTTGTATGATCCCTCTTATTTTGGTAAAATAATTAACATTTTGCAGATGCTGAAAGGGGGATGTAAACTTTTGACCTCTGTATATTTCATGAACATTAATAAAATATGTACAGTAATATTTTGTCTAGGTATTCGAGTCATAGAGCTTTCAATCCCTATGTTTTATACTGACAGAACACATTAGGTCCACATTAGGACATTATTTATAATCTTTCTTGTTGTTGAGTTATTGGGGTTTGATGTAAACCCATTCATGTGATCAGATAAATAGACCAATAATTATAAGACCTCAAAAGTAAACATAATAACTTTGCTAATTTCCCCCACTGTAAATAAATTTTAAAAGATCACAGACCCCCTGGTTTCACAGAGGCTTCATTAGAGATTTCATTAATTTTTTTTAATTTAATTTTATGATTTTTTTAATTTAATTTTGTAAATTTACGATCCTATGATTGTATTAACTAAATGCAATATTTTGCTCATATATTATATTATTTACATAATGCATAACTTTATATAAACATATTGCTGTGGATTACTATTTGTACTCTCTTTGACTTCTCTCTCTATCTACGTATCTGCTTATCTGACTATCTGTCTGCTATCTCAGGAATCTAAGTTTTCTATTTCACTATGTATTGCTCAATTCACATTATCAATCACTGACAAGTAAGATCTTGTATATATATATATATATATATATATATATATATATATATACATACATAAATATTATGTAGAAGTCAAAAAGTCAAAATCCTGAGCACGACTTACCATCCTTCATCTTCATGGCAGCACTATACTGAGTCAGTGTCACTTCGAGTGAAATGGTTCACTTCTCACTTCAGCAAGATGAACGCAAAGGTCATGCTTTCAAACCACACATACTCTGTCACAACTCAGCCACACATTAAGTCACGCAGTAGATTCCAGAGGAAGTGACTATCCAATGGGGATATGGTGGCCCTTTTTTTGTTGTTACGAAGGTTAGCGTGCGAAAGCTTAGTAATTCCCTTTTTCCTCAGGCTTATGGTGAGTTGACAGATCTGAAACACACTAGCCATGTGGAGAGTGAGTCATAATCTGCCTCTCACTCACTACACATTCACTAACTCACACATAGAGTGTCACAGCCCACCATGCTAATGTGAGGATATTCAGAGATCATTTACCAAGGACTACTAGTATTACTAATGCTAGTCAAATTTAATTCCTTTTTAATCTGTTTCGTCAGAGAAGTTTGTGGACACCTGACCATCACACTCATTTGTGCTTTTTGAACATCCCATTCCAGATTTAGGTTTCCTTTGCTGTTATAATAACCTCCACTCTTCTGGGAAGGCTTTCCACTAGATTTTGTAGTGGGGATTTGCCCATTCAGTCTCAAGAGCATAAGTGAGGTCAGGTATTGATGTTGGGCGAGGAGGCCTGGGGTGCAGTCTGCATTACAATTCATCCTAATGGTGTTCAGTTGGGTTGTGCTGTGCAGATCACTCGAGTTCTTCCACTCCAACCTTGGCAAACCATGTCTTCATGGACTTCACTATGTGCACAGGGGAACTGTCATGCTGGAAAAGGTTTGAGCCTCTTATAGTTCCAGTGAAGGGAAACTGTAAAGCTATAGCATACACAGACATCCTATACAATTGTGTGTTTCCAATTTTGTGGCAACAGTTTGGGGAAGAACCACATTTAAGTGTGATGGACAGGTGTCCACATACTTTTGGCTATACAGTGTAGCTAGTCATTTGTTTATAATTAGCATATGCATCATAAAAATAAACAATTTAATAAAAAAAAAAAAAGGATTTTATTAAGTCAGAGTATTACCTACTAAGCAAACTATAGTTTAGTTTTTAGTTTGTACTGTGCGCTGATTTAATGACAGTACGCAGGCGATATATTGATTCCATTCGTGATGACATTTTATTGTTTATTGGGGATTGTTTTGAAAATCATATCTGAACATTGTTAATAAAAAGCATAGCTGTAGGTTATTACTCTGTTGAGTACCAGGACAGAACAGCATGAAGGATATTTTCACTCTAGATCAGCTTGGTAAAGATTTCTTTGCCATGAATGTGATGTGACAACGCAAAAATAGCAGTTTTGAACACCCTTGATTTTGTTTATCACTGGCATTAATAATTTCTGTGTCATCTGAGTATGTGTAATATCTTCTTCTTTCATAATTTTGTACATCCCTGACCTGCATGTTCTTCCCCCAGCTAGCATAAGCAGGGTTTCGTTCCACCAAACAAATAGCATGAGACAATTTAGGCTGCTAGTATCCATCACAAGAGCAGCAAGAACCTGTACATAATAGGGGTTAGTTGTAAGAAAATACAAGGCTGTATGATTGATATGGCCACTGAAAGTCTTAAAGTTTGAAAACCGAGCTAGCTACTATTCTCTGACATTTTGATTATTTTACGTAATTTTTCATGATTTACATGATTTTTCACCATTCTTTATGACTTATTGCAGTTACAGCCCACTCTTAGCTAATTGCTCAGATCAGACTGTGATAATGTCAGGAGATTTTAATTAGTCTAAAACACTTAAACAATCATTCTCTTTTTCCTGAGCTAACAGCTAGCAAGCTACAGATTAGCCAGGATTTACCGTATAACCATAATCACATTAAGGTGAATAGACCTGTTATATGTACTATTTTTAAATGGTTCATTTCAAATGAAAAAATATGATTAAGTAAATAGTGGATCTACAAAATTTCCATTTGCATGTCTATCCAAAAAAATTATACTGATTTGAATTACGCACAAGCTCAGTTCATGTTTGTCAGTTTGTCACTAAAAAAGGCTTGACTATCTGTCATATAAAAGACGACTTACAGTTAGCTGGCTAGCTAGTTTAACTTAAAATATTCTGTGTAATGAAATAGTTTTTTGACAGGCTTGGCTGCTGATAAATAAATTGTTGAGGATACGATCATGCAAATTGATCCTCTGATACGAAAAAACAGCTCACGCTAGTTTACTAGCTTGAATGTATCAGGCTAGAGAACACAGCTGTAGAGATAACATCAACTTAAAACTGAACCATTAAAGATATGAACTTGTATTAAGGTGCTGAAAACTAAATAGCAAATACTGTATTGTAATTTCTGCAACATTCCATTCCTGCACAAGCAAAAATAAGCAAATAACTAAAATTTTACTACCATTACTAATATGCTTTGTGTGCTTTTGTGATTATTGGCTAAGATTCAGGACTGATCTCTTGGCTCACTGCATGTGTCCCATTAATGTCTGGCGCGGTTGACTCAGGTCTGTACTTCATGTCTTTATCTCTAATCAAGAGCTTTTTGTGTCCATGTCACTGCTAGCTCCATTTCTCTCATGAAACTTTTACATTCCTGTCCTTCAGTCCCAAAGGTTACTCTTACTCCCTCGTTTGGTTTGATGTCTCAGTGGGTCCACAAGAAGCATAAATGAAATAAATCTCATCAGCACACATTCCGTTCCATCCTCAAATCATGCATCATTTTTGTCTCGCTGTAAGAAGAGCGTGAGTGGTATAATGAATGGTGTACTTTATTGTGTTGAGGACATGTTGTAGGAGTGGGAGGGAGGGTGTGCTGGTTTGTGCAGGTGGAGGAATGCGGCAGTAATGTTTATTCTGGCTCTGCATTGTGTCTGGAGCAGAATCTCGGGCTGAGGCTAAACATCTCCCCACGGCTTTGCTGTGCACTGTGCAGAAAGGAAGGAGGTGCAACTCACTGTTGTAGTAGTAGTGGTGGGTCAGTGTTGCTTCTACGCTACTGCCAAGAAGTCTTTGAGCTCAAATACCAGGCGTGCTAGAGGCAAAAACAAACAAACGAAAAAAAAACACCTGAATTTTTCCTTATTTTTAAATGAAGTATCTGCCACTTTATGAAGTTATGAAACCAGCAAACCAGCTTCTCTCTCTCTCTCTCTCTCTCTCTCTCTCACACACACACACACACACACACACACCTGTTGCTCAAATAAACTCCCAGGACATCGGGAAGAGGAATACTGCCACCTTCTGTCTGAAACATGAACACAGGTTTGCTTACATGTTGGTAATCCTCACAAATTGAAAGAAATGTAATTTTTTAGAGAAAATTTCACTGAAGAGAAACACTCAGTTCAGTTCAGCATTATAAACTGCCAGTGAGGAGCAGCTGTGCGTAAGCCAGGAGAACACCAGCCATTTCCCACCGTTCTTTGTCCAGCCACTGATGGCTACTGGGATAGCAGGAGCACAGGGATTCTTGTGTCTCTCCAGAGGGTGGATGGGCATACCATTAGGTCTGATTTTATGCAGATTTTTCATTGTCATAAATCCACAGCTGTTGGGGGTATTCACAATTTCATGTGTCACTTCAAAGGCATTCCTTTCTGTCTCGAGCGCCTCCACAGCTCCTGTTGGACTGCTTATGAATGTCTTCGCACCGCCTCAGGACCAGCCTGCTAGTCACATTCTTCTCTGTGCTGCCTGAACGATGGTGGCCCTGTGTTTTGCTTCACATGTGCAATGCGTTAGCCAAAGGTGGCTTCTGAAGCACTTGTGGAATGTGTCATTAGAGTTCTGGTTCTGATTCTCTGAGTAGCTGAGAGGGACATAGTGATCTGTGGTCAGTCAGTCAGAGAGAGAGAGAGAGAGAGAGAGAGAGAGAGAGACAGAGAGAGAGTGTCTATGATCTCTTCTTGCCAGCTGTTTGCAATTTCTCATAATGACGGCCTGGGAATCTCCCAAGCTAAACTGACGAGTGTGAGGCTGTAGCTTGTAAGTGGTTTAAAAACACTTCTCTACACAGCACTTCAGACAGCAAGCAGGTGTCAAGTGTAGGGCAGTTACCTGATAGTTGCCTTGGGCAGGTTAAAATGAACCACCACTGAGAGAGAAAGATGATACAGATATTCTTGAGGTTGTACACAGCAACAGTTTCCTGTTATTAACTGGACTTATGTTATAATCTAAAATACATTTTTCCACTCAACTGATTTCATCATCCTGCTGAGAGGCAAAAAAAAATAAAAAAATAAAAAATCCCAGCACTAAAACCCTGTGTGTGATTCATACCTACAGGTTTTTTCTTTCTTGTGATTTAGCAGAATAATGGAAAGTATTCTGATGACAGTATTATGATGTAGTCAGTGGTGTTTCTATCACTCTTCTCTCTCTCTCTCTCTCTCACTGCTGTCTATCTCTTCTTTCTATTTTCCCAGTGAGCATACAATCCATCTGGGCTCTACTTACGCTCGAATGCCTGCTCTCCCCCTTTAACCTCCTCAATGTCACTGTCACTGCCTACTCTCCAATTCTTCCTGAGCGTAACATGAGATCATACCATGTTTAAGAACAGTTTGAACCTTTTCTCAGTGCATTCTGATAAGAGTTATCACTGAACTCTGTGCTAATTCAGATAAAGTTACAGTTGGGAGTGTAGTGACAAATGAAAGAAAAGCTCAGTGGAAATCTAATGGGCTTCTAGTAATGTCCACTAAATAGGTAGCGCTGATTAATAGACCATGCTGCTCCTCATGTCAGATCTTATAATTCATCTTAAATCCTATTATTAACTGCTTTTAATTAATCCGTTACTACAGTGAACAACTAGTGAATGTATGTAGTTACGAGTGATGTCGATAAATCTAAACACACCAACGAGACCCTGAAGTTTTTTTTTACTTAATGACTGAAAAGTTCAGATTATTTTGTGATTCTTCCTTCACTAAGACCATAATGAAGGCCATTAATGAAGAAGGCTTAAGAACTAAATCCCCCCAAGAATCCATTTAATAAGAGTAAAGTACTACTAGCTTGCAGTTAGTCATGGTTTCGGGCTGACATGAGTTGAACTCATGTAATACTAGTTATCCAAGCTGATTGCTGACTCCGGTCTAGAGCAGCTTGTTTTAGCGTGGTTTGTGTTTCCTGTGGTTCCTCTTAGGCTGGTGGTAAGTCAGTCTGGTTTCTTCACTCGGATATTGCCAATAATCACCACATTTAAATCCTCAGTCACACTCAGCTAAGGTAATGAGCTTCAGTTGACGTTTGTTCCTCCAGACCTGCATAGCCATCCTGTGTGCAAGATGATTACTAGCAACTTTTTAAGTGCTTTGGCACCAAAATGTAGCCTTATATGTAACTTAGAAACATTACAAATATGGCATATAATCATAACATTTATATATCATATGTAATAACACAATGACTGTGCTTATGTACACTGGCTCCATAGTGACACTCATAGAGTGCAAAACCACTTCAGTTCTGAAAAGTAATGAAGCGTTATTTAGTTGCTCCCTTGAGCAAACCACATTCACATATCCTTCTTTCTTTCTGTTTCTCTTGTGTCTGCTGGCCTGTATTTTTTTCTCACAGGAAAATCTGCTGCACTCACACCATTTATACAAGGCCATTGTTATTTAGAGCAGTAGTTTCTGGCATGTGGATAAGGATGTGTGGCTTCCTTCGACTGCATTTCATAATCATTACCCCAGGGAAAGAGACAAGGTCTTAAAAAAAACATCGAAAAACGAAGGCACTTATCTACGCCAAGCTTGTCATTATGTGATTCTTTCACATGTCTAGTCACTTACATAGAGCACAATGGTTACATCTGTACACATAGCATAAAGCAACCAACTAGCATAAGTTGTGTCTAAGTGGAAAAACTACTCTAATTAGCTCTCATTTAGTGAGCATCCCTGCAGCCATTAGAGGGAGCCAATGCACTTTAACTTGTTATTTTGAGGAAATCTTGGCTTTATAATCACAAATAGTGACAGACAGTGTAACCACGCAGCCAGACAGTCTTTTGACTGCAATAACCACATCCTTCATTCATCTCTTTGGAGGAAAAATCTGACAGAATCACATGAGAAGCCTAATCAAATTACCTTTGTCATGTGGTGGTCTCAGAAGCTCAGAAAGAGCTGTTGGCAGTGTCGGCACAGGAAACTCTGGTTCATAAGTCATAGGGGAAAGACTAGACTGTGTGTAAGAGGCATTGTGAGGATGAACCATGTCTCAGAACGAACAAAAACCCTAATGTCTGCAGAGATGCAGTCACTGATCAGGTTCTAGCCAGCAATCAATTTTAGTTTCCCCTTAAGCCCAGCTCACAGCAAACACCTCTTTAATGTATCAGAAAAACAGAGGTGTAGGTTACTGTATCAACTATCAACACCAATCTGTTCATCCACTGAATAATTTGCCTGTCACTAAATATATCTATTGTATGGCCATAAAGTGTTTAAATGCATACGTACAGTGGTTTTGGTGTAATGTTAAAAAAAAAAAAAAAAAAAAAACAGATAATGCTCTCTCTTGTCCTAACAAACAGGTGTTGTAGTGATAACAGGAAGAGCAATGGCTTGCAGGATCATGTGAAATCCAAAACGTGCCAAATACATGAATACGAGCATGGCTGCACACAGTAAGAGCTCAGGCTTCTGTTACATGATCTTGTCAGCTGGTGAGACCATGGTTCTGTGAAGGATTTCTGGAGGAGAATATCACCAGGACTAAATCGATAAAACTTCACTGCTACTGTACAAAAGGTGTTTTATGAAGTTGAAATGCGAGCAACCCGCCAAGAATTGTAGCCCACAGGTTAATATTAATCAATCCAAATTAATATTCATGTTTAATATTTCATTAAGTAGGAGAAATTAAAGATCATACCACACCCTGTACCTCCTTCTGATTTTTTATTCGATTTGTTTGTGGAATACAGGTATATTTAACAAAGAAGTCAATATCTTTTCAGTCAGTTTTAATCTCAGTCATATGGAAAGTGCCGAGGTACAAGTAAAAATAATGATACATTATGTAACTGATAGAATACACACATACAAAAAAAAAAAAAAAACAATTTTTGTTATCTGCCATAGAGGTGGATGGGTCAAAAGGCACCCTTAAATCAAGAACTACTGAATGAGGACAAATTGCTGGGTGTTGTGGGAAAGAATGTGGGAAGTAAAAGATTCATTGTGACAAACAGGGCCAGGCATACTGGGACTCAGGCACAAACATTCATATATAAATATTTACTCTGTAATACAAAGTATGAATAACACACTCATACCCATATTTGCACTCACGCTTTTCATATTTTTTTTTTTTTATTTCACTAAACTATTCCTCATCAACTTCCCCTTAGGTTTGTTTGGCCCTACGAAATTATAAATCTAAAACATTTGGGTTAGCAGTAACATTCTTGTGTTTCACAGAAGAAATTTCAAGAGAAAAATCCAAAGTGCAACACTGTCACATTCTGAGAACTTTTTAGGTGATGATAAAAATAATCAAATCGAACAATATAAAAACACAATAAATTAACATATTTACCAATATCTTCCAATAATCAATTTAAAGATTTGAATCAATATTACATATAGTGATCATGTACATATGTCATTTGTACAGAAATAAATTGTTTTAAACAACAGCATGGTTTCCCGAATGCATAAGTAATTTACTCCAATATTTTTTTATGATTTAATGAACTATCATTATTTAATTAATACAATAACAAATGAATACAATGGTCAGCCAACCAAATGCAGTACAAAAGTTGTCTGTTCTTTAAAAGAATGTATAGAGGGGTGGCACGGTGGTGCAGCAGGCGACGATGCTGCTTCACAGCTCCAGGGTCCCTGATTCGATCCTGAGCTCGGGTTAATGTCTGTGAGACATTTTGCATGTTCTCCATGTCCACCTGAGTTACCTCCCAAAAAACATGCCAGTGGAGCGGCTACTCTAAATTTCTCTTAGTTGCAATTTGTGCGTAGATGCTGCCCTGCGATGGACCGGTGTCCTATCCAGGATGTATTTCCACTTTGCGACGTGTTCCTGGGACAGGCTCCGGCCCAGGATAAAGTGGCTACTGAAGACGAATGTGTTAACAACATTATGTTTCCTCTCATACTTACTGCACAAACAAGTCACTGGCTGTTCAGAAGTGCTACATGTGTTAGCATGTTTTAACAACAGGTTTATCCAAAGTGCAACAGATTACAAAGTGTTAAATTACTGTATTAAACAAACTGCTAAAATGACTGTCAAATACATAAGATTCTCAGATTATCGTACTATTATCCTATATCCAACTGCCAATGCATATTCATATAAACAGTGCTGAGGAAATACCACAAACATACCTTGGTAAATAATTTCAAATTAACTTCCATTGTTCATGTTAATGATTTAGGAGAAGCAGCATAATTCTGCCACTAACTGTACAATGCTCAAAATCTGTATTTGCTTAAAAGTACTACAATCCAAAATACTGCTGAAATTTGATTGTTGCTTGCTTTGTAAAAATATCACAGTTTACAGAAAGAAAAATTCACAATTTTATAATTCAGGAAAAATATTTGGCCTCGTCTATCTTAAAAAAAAAACATTGAAACACAGCAGTCCACAACAGAGGTAAATTAATAAAATTAAATATTCTATATTAAAAACTTAATTAGTTTCCATAGTATCATGGCTTATTTATCATTACAGCTACAAAAATGTTGTGCTTTAGCCTTTTGTACCACAAGTGCAGTTTAACACACACACACACTCGCGCACACACACACGGGCAGTGCCCTTACCTGCACTACTCTGTTATTTATTGTGCCATATTAATTGTTTGCACTCATCTGACACAGTTGCACATTTTGCAGTGTATGCAATCCTGTGTACCACACTCTTGTGTTGTGTTCTATGTTTGCACCATGGTCCTGGAGGAATATTTCAGACCACTGTATACAGGTGGGATGATAGAAATCAACTTGACAAAGGCTCAATTGAAAAGTGAAAGAGTGTGACTTCTTCACTCAGAAGAAGGCTTAGGACTATTCTACATTCTACGATACACCCGCACACACCTGACACACACACACACATGGGGATACCTTCTATTCATTAGATGGAACTAACTGGGGTTAAAGCACAGCTCAGTCAGTCTGACTCACAGGATATTATTTCACATATTCACTCAGGTATTTTCTTGCATTGCCTTTTCCATTCAATATCTCTGCTCAGTTCCAGCACCTTTTTACTTCTGTTCTTGTCTGCTGTTGCTCAGAACCTCTCACACACCCACCCCGTTTCCCACTGCTACTCCCTCTATCTCTATTCCTTCCTTTATTCTTTTTCTTTTTTGGTCGGTGTAAAGTCCTGACTGAGCTTCTCATCATCACGTCTCCTAGCATGAGCACTGCTAGGCTGTGAGCTCCTCGTGTTCTGCTCTACACTACTCACAAGTAAGTAGCTGTATGTTCACATGTATCCCAGGGACAGGTCTGGGTAGGGCCTGCTGTCACTAGAATGCTGCTGAGGAGGCTGTGCTGCGAGGCCGCCAATACACTCCTGTTCAAAGCTCCCCTGAAGACTTCCAAGCACACCATTCTAAAATAAGCAACAGGAGACAATGTAAGTACATGCTTTTAGAAAAATCAGCAGTATTGGACTCCTGAGTAGCCCAACCTTGCAAGGCAAGATTTCTCCAATGACAATTCACAAGGGCAACCAAGCTGTTGGCTTCCTCCCTTGAGGACATTAAGCCACAATTCGGGTAACCGCAACAGATTCCCACTGACCAGCCAGCACTCCCCTATCATACGACACGCGTCATACAACGTCTCTTATAGTTCTGTGTTGTTTTATGTAGCACCATGGTCCTGGAGGAACGTTGTTTCTTTTCCTTGTGTACTGTACCAGCTGTATATGGTTGAAATGACAATAAAGTCACTTGACTTGACTTGACCTACCAACCAGGAAGGGTGGACACTTGGAGGGAAGTGCTATCTATACTCTTCCACATATATGAGCTCACAGACATCCATGATTGACTAGTGTCACTATGAAATAGCTGCATGACAGGAGAGAGAGTATGCCATACCTCCCACTCAGAGAGCATGGCCAGTTTTCTTCCATGGCTCCTGACCATGAATGGCGATATCATCATCAGAATTTGAACGACCTCCTGACGCTAGGGCGAGTGCTTTTCTGGTGCACCACTTGGGAGCCCAACATGGACAATTTTATACAGATTGGTTATGACATTGTAAAGTGAAAAATCCAAATAAATGGCTCCAGTAAATTTCTCAGACAGATTCTGGAGCACCAAACTTTCAAAACAATAATATGAATATGAGACAAAAGTGGACAATCTTGGGTACCAATCCAAATTTTGTAAAATATTCCTACATTCATGCATGAAGGGTGTTGTATACAAACATATAATTATCAAAAATGCACATTAGTAAAATAGATGATAGTCTTACCTGGCCTATGTATGGATGCTGGAGCATGCTATGATCGAGGCTAGACTGTGCACAGAGAGCATGACTTCCTCCATGGAGCTCTCCGGACTGCCCATGCTTCTCATGACCCACAGAATCCAAGCAGGTTAGCACCTCCTCCAGATACTCACCCACATGTGAGTGTGCTGTAGGAATGTAAGAGGGGGCAAGTTCTTGGTTGCAGTTAACAGACACGGTGTTTAATTGGTTCATACAGGGACATCCCTGAGGCAAATGGTTGGTTTCAAGGTAAAAGCTTCCAGGTTGCTGCAATCCAGACTGTAAGACAACTGGCAGCCGCTGGTCAATGGAGCTGCTCTCTGTTCTCTCTGCTCGCTGCTCTCTGACAGAAACACTGTCACTGCCATTCACCTCAGGGTGCTTCAGTGTATGATACACTTCCTTCTCAGGGCAAAAGAAGCATGAAAGCTCAGGTTGGTATACATGCTGTGGATGAAGTGACTGCTGTTGTGGATTCAACTGAAGTCCAGGTGGTGTTATGCTTGGCTGTTTGTATAGATGAGCCTGTGCTTCAAGAGACCCCTGATGATTTTGCTGCCTATCTTGCATAGAAGTGGATTGCTGAGGTTGTGAATAGGATTGCTTTGATATAAACTGTTGCATCTTTGGCTCTGAAGGCTCAACAAGAAAAGAAGAGTGTTGCTGCTGGGACTGTGACTGTGACATTAAAGGACTATGTAAAAACAGCTGCTGACCCTGTGACCATGGGATCATTGATGGCTGTGATGGAGGCTGTGGCTGAGGTGCAATACTAGGGAGACACCTCTCCTCCAGATTGGCCTGAATGCTGCTGGGAAGTGCAAAGTCCACCTTCTTCCTAAGAGACTCTTGCACATAGGAGAGAACATCATCAGTAAAGCCTTCGAAGCCAAATTGACCATCCAGCTCTATGTTAAGGAACAGCTCTTCTTGTTGTAGAAGCTCTAAATCTTCTGGAGTAATCCCCAGACTGCCCATGAAGCTCATGAGCTCACAGTTGCTCTCTTCCCCTCCAGAGCTGATGGCTGGCTCTGGTTTAAAGAGAGAGGTCTCAGGGAGAGAAAGAATGTTCTTCTGCCAGTTACTGGAAAAGATCCCACCAAGCTCCTCCTCCTCTTCCTCAGGGTCCCGAGTTCTCATCGGCTCATCTGAACCTGAAGGGCTCACATAGATAGACTCGTCTTGTTTCAGCATGGAGCCCAGGAGAGAGTTGGGATCTAGTCCACTAGGGAGTCTTAGTTGGTTACTGTCTCCTGGAGCAACAGATGTAATAGATTCTGGGCCAGAGGGAGTTTCACTAAGGGACTTGGTCAGGTTCATGTCATACAGTACAGCCTCTCCTGTGGTGAAGCTGAAGGGGAGCATGAGGTTACGCTTCTTTAGGGTTTCTTCTCCTTCTTCGTCCCTGCAAGAGGACAATATGTGACTATGTATGTATCTAAGTGCAACTGAATTTGTTGTCTCTTTGGTATAAAATATCTTTACACTGAGATAAATAAAAAAGATGAATGGGACCTACGTAAGTACTCTTTGAGAGGCAATGATAAAATCAGGTCGGCCGTTTTTGTAGATGAGTCTGGCATTAGCCTGCACCCAAACCCAGCCACTCTGTTTGGTAAGCAGCCTAAATACAGTCATCCCACTCTCACCTGTCTTTATCACTGCAGAGGAGAAGAGAAGGGAGATTGTACATATTATTACTGTTTTTTTTTTTAAGCATATCAAGACAATGAAATGAGTTACACAGGTGCTGACATACTGTACAAAAGAATACTACTCTATATGCCACTCAAAGTAATACAATTCCAAACACAGCACAGGACAAGTGACCTTCATGACTTGACTGATATTATATGAGGTGCATGACTGAATGACTGCAACAGCAACCCATGAACTTACTGCGTATGTGGTTCTCAGCACAGTACAGCATGTCTGCTGCATGAATAAATTGGTAGCCTGAGCCACGGTAGCACAGCTCTGCCTCTGTGTAGCCCAGCACAATCTTCCCTCTGTGTAGAGACAAACAGAAACAAATAAATGGCCTAATAAAAGATACTTAAAAACTACAACTCCAAGGGCAAAAGAATAATCATCTGAATGAGTCAGGGTGTTGTAGATAGTATGACTGCTGTACTGTTGTAGATAGTAGAAAGCTGCTATCAGCCAGTACAAAAGGCACCTGATAGGACTGAGGTGATAAATGACATTTTTTAATCACGTGGTGGCTCATATTTTCTCTTTAAATAGAAAAGTTTAAAGTCAGTGAACACTAGATTAAATGTGACAAATAATAAGCCTGATGCTTTTGTTTAGTAAAGGGGATATCTAACGGCAAAATCTCTTCTCACACATTCAAAATAATAAAAATGTAAAAAAGAAAATTAAAAAAAAATTTTTTAAATAAGTAAAAAATAAAAGACTAAAACAAAGATCAAGCAAAAAGGAATCAAATATATCCACTAAAAACAGTCATAAGTGCTAAATGAAGTGTGTCACTCACTTGGCATCGCATGCAGTTGGGGTAAAGTCCAGTTTGTGTTTGGTCCTGAAGATGAAGTTTTTGGCACGGATCTCCAGAATGGAGGGTGGCTGGAGTGGACAGGCCAGGGCAAATAAGGCCAGCTGAGGTGGAATGGGGTTGCTCTCTGGAGTCTTTTCATTCTGCCCATGCAAGAACTTTAAACGGCCCTGAAAGTTCATGGCCTGGAGATATCAAGGCCAACAGACAGTACATCAGCCATGTTATCCACCACATAGTAATGATTAGAGGGAAAGATCAACACTACAGCTAATTTAAAACCAGTAACTACACATTACAGTAAACTAGCATGGAAAACTGATGGGTTTTCCAATCTAAAATCTTTTATGTGGCAATACATTGGAAATAAATTTCAAGAGCTCGCATTTAAATTCACATTTAAGTATATAAATATTGGCATAGGTTTTTGAATATTCTTGTGATGCAGAAGCTTTAGGTGTAAATTAAAGAGTTGTAATCTTTAGCCCCTTAAAGTGAAACTCTAATATTACAATCATACTGAAAAGTTTTATATCTGCAACAGGCAGTCATAGTGACTATCTTCCTCTGTGGCACTACATTAAAATTATGGGTTGGTAACTGTGGTTTGGGGAATTTATAAGTAAATGACTCTAAATGACTCAGCTTAAACTTTTGCCCACATACAACTGGCAGTAGAAAAGGATGATAATTAATAGGCTAAAACTCAAGAACCAGAAAAGCTTGCAAGGAAAATACAAATTCATAATTAGGTAAGTACTCTCTGACCTCTCACTGAACCCAAAATATGTACTGTATTAGAGGAAATACAAACTAAATTCCACTTTACTTAACCATTTGCTTTACTACCTAAAATATAAATGGCTACTTTCCTGGCCATGACTCTAAAATCAAATGTCAACTACAAAAGTGCATGCAGGAATAATCAAGTTAATGTTTTAATGTGAATCCTGGGTACCATCAATTCAAATGTACTCAAATGAAGCTCTTGTAGCCATCATTAAGCCTTACCACCTTTTAATTTATTATAAAAATGTTATTTATTGAGCATAAACCACATGAAGTATATAAAGCAGTAACTATTTAGAGCGGCATTCAGAGCTGGCAACTTGAGTCCAAAAGATATGTCAATATTTTCACGAGTAAAGTTCTCCTTTAGCTTACGTGGGTGTTTATTTTGATGTTCTGGATGTCCTGTTCAGATTATTAAAAGCACCCACGTGTAGTTGATAGGTTCTAGTTTTTTCTTGGAGTAGAGATGTCTAAGACGGGGTATTTCAATGGTGACTATACCATCACCTTTAAACATAAGCATTTGCCTTTAAGCCAAAAAACGGGTGTGTATAAAATGTAATTGAAAAAGCAGATATGATGTAACACAAAGGCAAGAAACAGTTCAAAAGAAAACAATTAAAAAGAAAGACTAATATGATGACACATACATCATAAGCCAGAAAGCACTCAAATCAAGATCTAATAGGAGTCTAGTTTATTGCCAGTATATTGCTGGACGAATAGTCCTAGTTGTAATTGTCACATTAATCACTGCAAATTTGTTTAATTTAACAATCACTTTGCTTTGTGAGTAAATTATTGTGAAGGAGCAAATGGATTACTCAAGCAACAGCAATTACTCAACAGATGAGGATTTTTTTGAGTTGCTGTTGCACAGTGACATCCAGCCATCCATGTCAGAGCCAGAATGTACAGAAGAACTGCACCAGCAAGAAGAGTAACAGGAGGCAAGCACAGAGCAACTGTAGGTCATTTCAAATTACACTGAGCCAAATAATAACCCCTTGAAAATAAGTGGGCAGGGAAAGTTTAGCCCTTATGTCCAGCCATGTGAATGGCAGTGAGTGTGAGAGTCACTATTACATGCAATGTATTACTTAAAAGAGCCTTAAAAATACTGTTTTCAATTTCATACCACATGTGTAATGGTTTGAAATTTCCATGTAATATGGTTAAAATTAGAACTGGGCTGTAATATTTCACAAAAACATATTGTGTGAATGTCTTTGATTTGTCAGAAACCTCAGAGGGTATCAAGAAGAATGCTGAACAAGCACGGAGTATGCTAAATAAAAGTTCTGGCATTTGTCAGAGCACATTTGTTTTGCACGTTACAGTTAAGAAGCTCTGTTTTAAAATCACCAAGCATTCCGTTGATTCACTTACACAGTCATTCTGTGTAACAAATTAAAGCAAAATTTTTTTTTTAAAAATTAAAAAATAATAATAATAATAATAATAATGGTTATGTATGTATGTACTATATGTGTTGCTGAATCCTGCATTTAAATATCAGGCTCAAAGGTTGGAGAATTAGCTGAAGTGTTCATTGGTGAATTATAACTTCATAGTTTTGTGGAAGCTATTTAATTCCAAGGATGCCTGCTTCATTTCTCGCTTATTGATGATTGTGGAAGACAAAACAAGATTCAGAGGACAGAAATCGCTAATTCACACTTTTAAAGTGCTCTTCATTTGTATATTTACGTTATCTTATTTTCCTTTTTATTTCAGACCTTCTCCAACTTACCAGAAAGCCAGAAGAGTTGTTCAGTAGACATCTTAACCTGCACATGAAATTTCGTTCCAGAAAGGCAGAGTTCTCTGGTGGTAACTGCACGGGGTTGTAATACGTCTGGGGTAACTGTGAATCTTGGGTAGCTGCAAGGGGAAAAAAACATCATGCTTTTGATATTTAAGCAGCGACTGATATATTATATATTAAAATCACACGCTAATCAATGCAATATGGCAATATGAAGCTATTTTGGATCTGGCTATGTGTAATTTATAATGTACCGTATATAATTCAATGCAGGAAGCATGTTTGCATATTTCGTTATATCCACTATGTGCATGCAGCTATTATCTGTATAAATACAAAACAGCAGACAGCCATTCTGTCAGCAGGCTCTGGGCCTCTGCTGAACAACACAGTATTTGTGGGTTGGAAAATCACCCATTTCACAAAAATATGTGGACTGGCATTGTTTTTCAAGCAGTGACCTGGAAGGATTCATCACTTGCCTCAGTGTAATTACATCTCTGAGGCATCACAAAAGCATCGATCAAAAAAGGAGCATGTGAACAATTCACAGGTACAAACACCTATCAACTGCATACACAGCCTACATTACCACAACGCCACACCCTTACGTAAAACACTAAGCTCATAGTATACAGAGTGGGGTTCAGGGAACCTAAGGGGGCTACGAAGTAATTTATTTTAATGCACAATTATCAAAGTTATTATATTTATTTTATGACCATGACATAACTGGTCATGTGAGTTGAATGGGTTTAATCCAAACCCCCAAAACAATTAAGACTATACATAACCTGGAATCTTATGTTAATAAAAATGTGTTACGTGAGTAAAATCAATATTTTATTGAATAAATTTAAATAACGAACCTAATATTTTAACAGTAATTAGGTAAATACTAGGTATTCTTCTTGACAGTTAAAAGGCTAAGCGACTGCAAAAAGAACCCCTGGAGAAGAACCCCTTCGAACGCAGTGGATCTGTTTCCCTTGTCTCTGTTTTTTTCACTGTATAAAAGGAGTCTCAGCATGGCACTGGCCTTGCTGCTACTTATTAACTGAAAAGCCCTATTAAGCTTATTTTTACCTTGCACTAGTTGCCCAGTGTCTGGAGAGGTACTGGGGTTGAGAGCCCAGTGGAGCTGCCTGTGAAACTCAGCCCTGTCTTCTGTGTGAATAAGCTCATAAACACTCTGATGGATGATATCTGTCTGTGAAAAGCAAAAATACACACAACCCCAGGGCTTGAATTTCGGCGCGGGATTGCGGGGATTGCGCATAATTTAAACCATTCCCGCAAGTTTAACTTTTAGAATGCGAGAAATTCCCGCACAAATGTATTTGCTTCATCTCAGATCAAATTATGAAATATATCAACAGACGCGAAAAAAGAAATCACCGGTTCAAACAGTCTGTCTTTATTTTAGAGTTTAATTCCACAAACAGCGCTGCAGCGGCCGTCTCTGACTGGCGTTGAGCCCTGTAGCGCATCGGCACTGACCTTATTCACACAAGGCTGTGTGACGCGCTCTAATATTCTGAGTCATAATGAGCTGCTTGTGAAGATAGTATCGGCTTCCAAATTATATTATTTTAATCCCGAAATTCAAACATTAAATTTTGTTTTGCTCTTTATAGAGTGTGAGCGGATAGAGCGCGCCTGCCGACTCAACACAGCAGCAACGAGGCACGAGTAAATCATCAACTCCCTGTCTTAAAATGCGCGTTTTATCCAAAGTTAACATGAATGAACCTGAGACAGTATGTAAACATAGTCTCTCAACGAAAACGAAAACAAAAAACAAAAAACGAAATTCAGGCCCAGCAACCCACTGAAACAAGTGCATAAATAAATATGTGTCCGGCAGTGACATGATAGCAAAAATACATGCACTGAACTAAGTAGAGAAGTTCTGAGGTTTAGAGCATAATTGAAACCAACCTGCTGGAACCCAAGATAGTCCTGAACAGTTGAAGAGACATAAAAAACTGTACCATTAGAGGTGACCACCAATACAAATCCATTTATGACCTACAAGAGGAAAAGAGGTTGAGCATGGATGGTCGTTTTAAGATATACTGTAACAGGTACAGTGACAGATATCAAGGTAGACATTAACAACATTAACAATGTATAAATGAGAGTAATTAAGTTAAAACAAATAAATTTACATTTACCAGATTTCCTTTATCTGACAGGCACATTTCTCAAAAGAAACTTTTGACGTTTGAAAGGATATAATACAAGCATATAACAATTAAAGTGTAATGGCCTTGTTTAAGGGACCAATAGTGCATCTCTGCTGGGCCTGAGGTTCTAATCAGTCTCCATTCTCTTTTTTTGGCAGTGAAGTGCCATAAAATGATATTAGTTAGAGCAGAGGCACAGATTACCTGTAATAGTAGTTCACCTTCTGGCAACTCCTGAACATGTGTTTTTGCATCATTGTTTGCTGGTTGATTAGAGCCGCTGGTTTTCAGGACAGCTAGAAAACAGAACACAAGTGATAAGATGAGTATCTAAGATAATGTCTCCTCCTAATGAAAAAAACACATAATGAAGTTTGGTAAGGACAAAAATGCTGAAAATGTGTTACAATATATTCTATTTATTATTTGAAACATTGGACAATGTATTCCATTTTCAAATGGGATATACTGTACATTTACACAAAATTATTGTATCATTTTGATTAAATCACTGGCATAATGTACTAGGAAACCGTGTCTGTTCTGCCTGAAGGCATGCTACAAGGTCCCTGTAACTCCCTGTGTAACTGTTCTTAGACATTACAGAATGAGCCTCAGTGCTGTTATTCTCTTGTCAATCATTAATTGTGCCTTACCAAATAATTAATGTGCTGTTGTTAAAATGAAAGTATGCATTGTCCTCAAATGTTTAAGCTCAAAACAGTATTCTGCACGTATAGCTGCATGTGTTATTCATGTTATATATTAATACTTACTCGTTCGTGACGACTGCCGATAATTCTGGAGCTAATGTTCACTATACTGTGCTAATCTAATCAGTCTATTTGTTCCCAAAATAAAATATAAAAAATAATACACTTTTTGGCTTCCCACATAGTAGTCCCCTTTGTGCTTATTGGTTCAGTACCACATAGTGAAGGTTAAACAGCAACTTGGTTGATGCTTTGTTTACCTATGGTGTGGTGTTGAAAGCAGAAAGTTCAACATCTACAGAAGCTCTAGCACACTCACATAGTGCTATACAAAATAGGAATCATGAAAACCAGTTACAAACACTGGAACTGGAAAAATGTTACTTTCACTATAAAAATGAATTATGAATAAGACTGTCATAATTACTCAGTTAAATAAACTTGGTTAATTTGAAAAAATGGTCAATTACAATTTAACTTCTTTATGAATCTGCAGTATGGTAAAAGGGAGAATCCATGAATGGGAGTCTAAGCAAAAACTGTTAGTGGAATGAGTTTATTTAAGTGAAGAAATATGCTGCTGTCTGTCAACACTGAAATAGCGACAAATTCAATAACCCAAATGGCATCAAAGCACAGCAGCAACACAACATTTAAAAAGACTATCTAAATCCACTCAAACAATACATACTGTGTAGTAACCTATCACTACATAGGTGTACTGTCTTGCTACTGCTGCATTCAAAGCTAAGTTGCAACTTGTAATTCCCCACCTACAACTGGTACAAACCACCAAAAATGCCCCCTCAACTTGAAATTTCAACTTTCTCAACTTGGAGTAGACTTCTCAACTACGAGTTCCTTCCCCGTATATAGAGTGACGTCAAGCCACGCATACTGTGAACAGTGTAAAGTGCCCCTTCTCTATTTTTAAATCAGTTTATATCAGTATTGGCTTTACATCAAGTAATATAATTGATACAATACTAATCTCTGTTTTAAGAAGGTAATCAACATTAGAGTTGTCACTAATGTTAACCGGCTAACTTGTTGCTAACGCTACTCGCTATTGTCTACTGGCTAGCTTGTTGCTAAAACTACTCGCTATTGTCTGCTGGCTAGCTTGTTGCTAATGCTATTCGCTATTGTCCGCTGGCTAGCTTGTTGCTAATCGTTATGGTCCGCTGTTGTGGCTGTACTGCCATTTCATTCCAAAATGTTGCATGAATGTTTGAAGTTCATTATGTGTTGAGTTTGAGAAAGTTACTGGTCATCCAAGCATTTATATATCATTAATACAGGCTGTTATGGAGTTGGTGGGAAAAGGAGAGTTATGTTGAGAACTGATATAGAGCTGGGTGTCGTCTGCATAGCAATGGAAGTTAAAGCCATGATGACGGATAATGTTACCTAAAGGGAGGATATAGATGATGAAGAGTAAAGGCCCAAGAACAGAACACAGTGAGAGACAGGAGCAGTAGAGGACTTAGCCCGGCGGACAGAGATGTAATGCTGATGGTCAGACAGGTAAGAAGTGAACCAAGATAGGGCAGTTCCAGAAATACCAAGAGCAGAGAGTCGTGAGATTAAAATACTGTGAGAGATAGTGTCAAAAGCGGAGGAAAGATCTACCAGAATTAAAATGCTAATGGAGCCAGAGTCAGTGGCCATAAGGAGGTCATTGACAACCTTAAGAAGAGCTCTCTCAGTGCATTGAAGTGTGCGAAAACTGGACTGGAAACATTCATAGAGGTTATGAGATGACAAATATGACTGAAGTTGAGCAGCAACAACTTTTTCAAGTAGCTTTGAGAGAAGCGGAGGATTTGAAATTGGTCTGTAATTGGCCATATCAGAAGGGTCAAGGCCGGGTTTCTTTAACACTGGTGACACAGATGCAGTTTTTAATTCAAGAGGAACAACACCAGTGCTGAGAAGTTGAGAAATGAGAAGTGAAATAGGCCACGAAATAACAGGTGCAGAGTTTTTGAGTAGAGCAGTAGGAGCAGGATCAAGATGACAAAAAGATGGATTAGATTTTTTTAAGTAACTCAGAGATATAAGCAGGGGTTGGAGGGTCAAAATCAGTAAAAGTACCAGGTGCAAAATCAAAGGGGAAGTCATGTGAGTGGACAGGGGAGTTCATTGTTGGAAAGAGATTATATATGCGATTAATTTTATTTTAGAAGAAGTGTAAGAATGACTCACAGATGTCTACTGAGTTACTCATGACAGGTGCAGGAGGGTTGGTGAGTTTATTGACTACAGAAAACAGTGTTTTAGGATGGGAGGATGCATTGGTAATGAGGGCAGAATAGTAACTGGAGCGTGCAGTATTTAAAGCAGATTATATATTGATATTATTGTATTCAATTAAATGGCAAACAAACTCTTTTAATGTGCAAACGCTTTCAAATAAAAAGTCCTAAACATATCCGGGTCTCCAAATAATTGTATATTTTGAATAGTGCCTTAAATATGGAGTCTGAATATTTCAAGTCAAAATATTTTTTGTAATATTTGGTGAAGTTTTCCTGATTTGCAGCAGCTGTTAATAGAATACTTGCTCAGAGAAAATAAACTCTCTGGGGCTTTCTAAAAATGGGAAAAAACCTGAAGGAAAAAAATGCATCCAGGCTAGTTGTTTTTTAAATGTAGTTGCCCTGAGGACAACTAGGTTTAGTAGGCTTCTTACATAGCAGCACCAGCATTTTTCTTCTCTTATAAAACAACAGTGAAATAAAACCCTTTTCCCCACTGACTTTTGTGAAACACAGAATTTATGTACTGTTTGTTAAAATTAAAAGGAATTCATTCAGCTGAGGAACTGTTTCTGTTCTCATGTCAACACTGGAAACTGCATTCAACTACACTACCCAGAGTACTATACGGCTTACAAATATGGCTGCTACAGACTATAACACCCAGCACCAGCAGAGACTCTCATGTTCAAATTCACCATCTTACTGATTACACACACCTGTGCATAATTACAGACAACAGTATAAAAGGAATCTCATTCCACACGCACCTTGCGTAGTATACGCTCTGTGATTCTCTCCAGTTGTTACCAAGCCTTTGTATTGTTATAGTCTTCCCTGTTACAGATCTTGTTTTGTGCTTTATGTTTTTGCCTTAGCCTTGCCTAGTTCACGGTGTTTGCTAATTGTCTAAACCTTTGCGTGTTTGTTGACTATGCTCTGTTTACCTGCACTTGCATCTGCTTCTGCCTCATGACAGAATACTTCTCCAGCCACGGATGCAGCAAAATGGCATCAGATGTTAGTGGCATAGAGCTGCATCATCGAGGAACAGCAACAGCAGCTTGCAGTGCTCAGTGCCCAGCTGGTGCAGCTCCAGCTCCAGCTCACCATGTCGGCTCCACCAGCAGCCTCAGTGGCCAAGACACTACCCATTTCTGCCCTCATCACTTGCCCCGAAAAGCTCCCGGAAGCTATCACCAGCAGCCCATGCCATGGACCCCGCAGGATGCAAGGGCTTTCTGCTCCAGTGCTCTCTCTACTTCATGGGTCATGAAGCAATGTCCGAGCGCACCAAGATCACCCAGTTCATCAGTCTGCTGACCGAAAAAAGTGCTCGCCTGGGCATCCATGGTGTGGTCTCAAGAAGGCAAACACATGGCTTCTTACAAGCACTTCCGCCAGCTCTTCCAGAGGGTCTTTGACCACTCTCCAGAAGGCTAGGAAGTCAGCAAGAAACTCCTCAGCCTGAAACAAGGGAACCAAAGCGCTGCAGAATTCGCCTTAAACTTCTGCATGTTGGCCGTGGCAAGCGGCTGGAATGAACTGGCGCTCAAGGCAGAATATCGTGAAGGGTTGAATGCCGATATCCTAACCGAGCTGGCCTCCCAGGACGACCAAGCTACCCTCAATTCCCTTACTGACATGTCCCTCTGTCTCAACGTCATGAGGAATTGAGGAGGAATTAAAGCCACATCCGTACCAGTTCCCAAAATCCACCCCACAGAACCCATGTAACTCGACAACCCAAGGGGGATGAGTGGAAGACAGCCTTTTGCACCACCTCTGATCACTCCCAATACTGCGTAATGCCATATGGGCTACCTTCAGCGCCCGCAGTCTTACACTGCCTGATCAACGATGTGCTACGTGGCATGCTGGGGTGGTTCGCCATCACTTACATCAACGACATCCTAATCTATTTCCCAGACAAAGAAACACACATTGTCCACGTCAAGCAGGTTCTAGCCAAGCTGCTCACTAACCAACTCTATGTTAAAGGAGAGAAATGTGAGTTTCACATGACAAGAGTGGCTTTCCTCAGCTACAACATCGGACCAGAGGGGGTGCTCATAGACCAAGATAAGGTTCTGGCTGTCGCCAACTGTCCTCTCCCGCAGAACATCAAGGAACTGCAACTTCTCCTGGTGTTTGCAAATTTCTACCAGAGATTTATAAGAGGATTCAGCATCATAGCATCACCCCTAACAGTCCTATTGGAGAAGGAATCCAAGAAGCTGCAGTGGAATGTGGCAGCCAGCCAGGCTTTTGCACCTCTCAAGGTAGCCTTTACCTTGGCCCCCATTCTGAAGCACCTTCAAATGCTGATCCTTCAAAGCTGTTCATAGGGGAGGTTGGCGCCTCTGAGACAGGGGTGGGGACCATCCTGTCACAGTGGATTGGGGAGAAGCCTGAACTCTATTCAGTGGCCTTATTCTCCCGGAAGCTATCACCAGCAGGGCGCAATTATGACAGCGGCAACCGGGATCTTCTTGCAGTGAAGCTTGCGCTTGAAGAGTGGCATCACTGGTTGGAAGGAGGTAACCACCCCTTCATAATCTTCACAAGAACCAAGTACATCAAGACCATGAAAAGACTAAACTCACACCAAGCTCACTGGGCCCTGTTTTTCACCAGGTTCGATTTTACCATCTCTAATCTTCAACAATGTCTTCAGGTACTTTGGCATCCCAGAGGACATTATGAGCGACAGGGGAGCTCAGTTCACCTCATGCGTCTGGGGGGATTCATGGAGAAACTCTGTCACTGTGAGCTTAACGTCAGGTTATCACCCCCAAGCTAACGGACAGGTAGAAAGAGCCAATGTTTGTAGAAAAAGCATTTTCTACAAAAGTGATGTGCAAACAAACAGGAGGACTTGGTACAGTTTGTCCCCTGGGCTGAGTATGCACAGAACTCCCTCCAGCACATAGCACCCAAGCTAACCCCCGTTCAGTGTGTTTTAGGATACCAGCTGCCGCTGTTCACATAGAATGCCAACCCAACCAACTCGCCTGCAGTGAACGAATGGTTTAGGTGCAGTGAGCAGGTATGGGAATAAGACCACCAACAGTTTGAACACACAGCCCAGGTAACCAAGGAGTTCGTAGATTGGCACAGAGGAGAAATTCCCCACAATGAACCTGGCGACCGAGTCTTTCTGTCCACCAGGGACATCCGCATCACAGAGGGGTGTAGAAAACTAGCTCATCGCTACATCGGCCTGTTCAAGATCCTAAAACATATCAACAAAGTCACATATAAACTAGACCTGCCACGTCACAGCCGTCTAGCCCCATCATTTCAGGTTTCACACCTTAAACCAGTAATACCAGGGTCCCTCATAGAGATGGTAAGCTGCAATATCTCACTGAGTGGGAGAGCTATGGACCTGAGGAAAGGAGCTAGATCCTGGCCCAACACCACAACTCAAAGCCAAACAATGGCCAACAACTTGCTAACTTATTGTCAAGGTTGCAAATACGATTGTCACCCCTGACCACCAACATCTAACCAATTAGACCAAGGAGGCGTATATATTTTCCACAGTGCACACTAATGCACTTTCCCACCACACATGGCAGCACACAGTGTTTCTAGGCTATCCAGTCCATGCCACCACATTGCTTTTTAATAGAGAAGAAAAAGGTGATGATGAATATGAAACCTAACTAAAAGAAGAGTGTCCGTAGCACTCAGTGCTTGGACCCCTAATAAGGGCAATGTTCTCAGATGCTGTCTGGAAACTACTGCTTATTTTACATGCACAACAGATCTTGGAAATCAAAGCCACAGTGTATTGTGAGATCACTCCACCATACTGTTGGCCTAGGCTCCTTGTTTGCATTCAAAGTTTAGATGGAGCAGATAATGTGAACAGTTTATTTTGGTTTAGCTGTGATAGATATCACTGCATGACAAGCTGAAGGAGAGCTCCAAATATAAACAACTTTATATGGATAAACTTTCTAAGGAACCAAAAGCATGACTAATTAGTCTAATTAACAATTCTGATCCCTATAAAATTCCAAACAATAAGTAGACTAATGATATAGAAGCACTATCTAATCTTACCTAATTTTCTATTTTGGGTATGGCTTCAAATGCTTTTTTTAAAAACATTTAAAAATTGACTGTCACTCAAAGCACATGCAGAATTCAACTACGGGCCCTAATTTAATTACACACTTTCAAACTGTGACAGAGAGTATTCCAAATAAATTAGGCTAGCTGTGTACTGAATATTTAGGTCTTTCTTGGATCTTCAGCCACTTTGACTGACACACTTGCTTCTTTTTTTTTTGCACGCAAAACCCAGGAGCCTTCATTATGTTTTTTGTCTGAAAATTGGTTTTTTTATGTAATAAGTTGCTTTCTTTACTAACATACAAACATTATTCTGTAACATTATTTTTTTTGGACAGGTAATGTTTGGAAATCTAAAATGTACTGACTCAATAATGCAGAATTCTTAAAATAAATATCTATAAAAAAATTGTACTAAAAAAATAGGGTGCTTAAGATTTTTGCACAGTACTATATATTGGACTGTTTTCAGTCTATCCAGTTGCCACAGTTATAAAGAAATATGTCATTAAATACTGTTAAGATTTCTTGAGTATTTTTAATAGACTCAAGAAACAGACCAACTGATTTCACTTACAACATTTTACAACTTACAACTATTAAACCTCATGAGGTCAAAACAAATCCGGAACAAAAAGGGTTACGCACCAAGCTCAGCTGAACTTCAGCTGATCCCTTGAAAGTATGAACAGTAGAAAACAAAATGTTAAGCCATGCTCTCATATTTCTTTAATAAATAGCTAAAATTTATTAAGCAATACTGCGCAAGCAAGAGTGCTGTTATACTACATAGCAGAATGGCTGTGATTGTGGTAATCATAGCTGTGGTGATGTTCAGTACAACAGCAATGGTAATACCTGAAACATTAGAAATGAGGAAGTTTTTCACTCAAATGTACAACTGCAAAGTAGAGATGCATTTTATAGCAGCATACCAATGATGGCTGGACATTTAAAAGGAAAACACCAGAAAGCTCCTGCTTGGTAAGTAAAACTGACTATACAGATAATGTTATTATTACATAATGAAAACGGCTTGATAAATTTGTGAGGGTTTAGCAGATACGTAAAATATGTAAAATACTTTATAGTAAAACAGCTTAGTTTAATGAGGCCTGTTAAGTTAATCTGCTTTTAATAGTAAGGCAACATGTATGAGTAGGCCACTGATTTAGTACCATTTAAATAAAAGATAAACACAATCCATTTGAATGTTTAAATTTCAAGTTAATTTTTGTCATTATTTAATTTTAAATTAGTTGATATAATTGGAACAAGGAATAACTGTTAGATTAGAGATTATCAAAAAAAATAGTTGACAGATTATAAAAAATAATCTGTTGCAGCCTTAAATTCTGCAAAAAAAAAAAAATAATAATCATTCATTTACAGAGATGACAAAGCTATATGTAACAAGACCCCAGTTTGCTGTTTGATATGACAAAGTGCTTTTAGGCTCTTTAGTAAACAGACTTGTATAAAAGAGGAAATGTGTGCTAGTAAAACATTAAGATCATATCTCAGCAGGCTTCTCTGCACCGTTCGCATGCAATATGTTTCGAGCCGGGCCCTAAAGGATTCCTCTCGCTCCGCCACTGGCTCACATCAAGACTTGGCAGGGTCCCTGATGTTCAATGAAATGGGTCAAAGTTTGGAGCAAGAGACAGTGAATATCAACTCTTTCGTAATTCTCCTCTGCAATGTCAAGAGTTCACAGAGTCTGTTCGAGATTACTCACGCAAGCTCTCTAGGCCAACCCTCATGAGACCAGGCATAATGGTGCATATACAACACACAACAATAATCAGTGGCTCTCAGGGCCGATGAAGGAAACTTAGGCATGAATGGGCAATCCTGCCAGGCCATTTTCTCATGCCATTTGCCAGCCACCTCTGGTTTCAGCCTGACTCAACAGTGACCTGCTGAGACTCTGCAAGACCTGATGAATTGCAGCACTTCTTTTTCTTTGTGTTTCACTTTCGGTCACTTATTTCTTGTGATATTTTCCCTTGTGTTTCTCCTGTGGTTACGTGCCACTAGTGTGGTTGAATGGTTTTTCCAAAGTCATACCACTTGCTGTTTATTGCTGAGTCTGATAAGTTAAGCTGCAGGCTAACAGGCCTGTGGCTAAGTGGCTCTAGTGTGGCTGAGTAGTTTTCCTTTGCCTTATCACATTTTGTTTGTGTATCAAAGGGAGTCTGCTAATATAGCCGGGTTTTGCCACGAATTTTACTGCTCTGGGTCTGGAGTTTCCCCTTCACACGATAGACCCCTCATTCTTTTTGCATAGCACAAGGATGCTATGTTTGCTGCCATGTCTGAGAGATTTCCAAGCTGACACTGAACTAGCAGGTAACATGTCATGTTCAACCAGCATGTTCAGTGGGTCTGGGTCAATTGCTGCTACCTTGCTGACGCCACTCTCACCAGGACAAATCAGGTACATGAATCTGTCCTGTGTACTGGGGCAGCACTTTGGACTTGCCACCAAGACCACAGGTTTCAGAAGAATAAAACGAGCATGGCCACAGGAAATTGGGTTCATGTTCCAGTGCCTACAGGGTCTTGCCTGCCTCACACAATTCTTAGGCAAAGAGTCACACCCTCAGTCATCAACATGCATCTGAGTGCCCCACCCCCATCTCATGCGATATGCCTTAACTGTTAAAGAGTCCCATGGAGCATGCCCCTGCAGGAGCTGACAACAGGAAGCTTTACAGCCAAAAACATTGCCCACTGGGCAGCAGCTACATCAGACCATTGGGCCCTAATGACAGCATTGCAGAGATTACACTACAGTTCCACTGCTGGCTCCCAACCTTGTCAGGACTCGGGGACTTGTTGATATCAGACGCCAACAAAATGACTGCTGACACAAAATGTTTGTTCTCTCTAAGCCCTGCACAAGGGGTTTTTGTTTGAACACATACAGTACTTGTTTGTTGTTGTTCAAACCTTGCAACCTCAAGACTGGATAACATCAGTGGAACTGTGTAACGCTCATTTTCATGGGAGTCCCTCAGGGCTTGCTGGAGCTACAAGCTTTTCAGAAGTGGGTCATCAGCCTACAACTGAACCCCAAACACCAGAAATGGAAACATATCCTTGTCTCAGAAAAAGGAGCCCAGGCTCTAGTTTGCTAGAGATGCAAAGCTTTTTTAATGAAAGGGATCTGCTTAGGGGAGTCCCCCATCAGAGAGGCTGTCATTGCAGATGCTTGGCTTACATGCTAAAGAAGCAGTGTGGTGACACAGGGAAATGGATGTTGTGGGGGCCCCCTGGTGTAAGAACCAAACAAATCAAACAAGTAGAATGTTGGTTCACTCAAACAGCATTGCGTTGAACAGCTATATTAGTTATTGTGATAGCACAACAACAAATGGCCCACAGTTGGCCTGCCCATCTCCTACACGCTTTTCTATTTCTACCTCTGATGCTTCCCAGACTGTGTAGAATTCAGCAATTAGGCCAAAGTGTCCTGTATCCTTTGCACTACTGTTTTCGCTAGTGGTTGGAACACCCTGGCAATTTCCTCTGAAAGCAGATTTCCTGTCTCAAATGGACAAAAAGTTTTGGCACCCTCAGCCAGACCACCAGTGCCTGGAGGTCTGGCCCATCAGTATGAATCAACAACTGAAGACTGCAACCCAGCAGTCCATGAAACACTCCTGAATGCAAAAGCCTCCAGTACACTTCTTGTACGGCCTTAAGTGGAAGCTGTTCCATGAATGGTGTGCACCCCACATGCTAAAGTTGGTGCATTTCCAGATGTCTAAAATGCAAAATGAAAATCCCTATTTACACTAAAGGTGTATGTGGCTGCCATTTCTCTGGGGTAACCGTGTAGTAGAATACTGGAAAGACACAAGAGGCTTCCTTGTCTAAGCAGAGACTGGCCCATGGAGCAGTGGACGCCATCACCATGGACTACAAATGTTCTGGACACCCAGCTCCTACAATGACATGCCACTCTGCAAGGAGCATATACTCTAGAGGTGAGCCACTGTCACTTGGACATCACCGAGGTGTGTGGGTGACAAACAAAGCAAAATACACTATTTATTTATATTATTTATTGTTTAGTTTAATAAAAACTATTACATCTGTCAAAAGATGCTGCTTGTGAAACTAGGCACACATTACATCATAACCATCATATACAGTCCCTGACAAAAGTCTTGTCGCTTATCTATTTTGTAGAAACACCTGCTATTAACCTGACTTTTAATTAATCATTTGGTGTTAGAAATAGCTCATATGAAAAGCTAAAACCCTCCCAAATGATGTTTAATGCACTGAAATGAATTAGTTTCACTGAAAAAAATATATAATTTATTCAAAACAGAAAGGTC
>CM040975.1:20485417-20536479 GCA_022985145.1 Pangasius djambal | reverse complement strand
TGACTCAATGGGCTTTACCAAGCTGTGAATATTAGAATACTTTTGACAAGCTTCGTTTTGCACTGAAACATTATTATAAAAGCTGTGGGGATTAAAATGAGCCATTTCTTGTAAAAAAATCTTGATTAGAAATATATTTCAGCTGCACTTCAGGTCAATTTGTACACAAGCGACAAGACTTTTGTCAGGGACTGTATACCAAAGCCATGATGTTTTTAAACTATATCGCAAAACATATGGCCACGATGCCACAGGTACATTGGAGCTTTGGTTTGCCTGGTGGGCTAGCTAATGAATCTATGAATTGTTCACCCCTGAAACTGCACAAACTACTAGGTCGGCCAATACATCGCCAAGGCCAATATTTGGCATTTTTTAAATTATCTGCATCAGTCAATAAATCTTCCCATTCAGCACATGTGACAAGCCAGACTTTTGACGCCATATAGCACATAGGTGCACTCTTCCTTATTCTGGCTAAAAACACCCACTCAGACGTGAAGCAGGTGTCTGACAGACATTAAAATGACCAGTCAGCTTTTGCTTTTTAACGTGATGTTACGTAATGTTACACACAACAACACTCCGGCATGCAACAAACTCTTATTAAAACAGTACTGTGAGATCCGCAGCCCAGCAGTAGTGAACAAGCTCATGGTGAGCTGACTGGTTCTTCCTCAGACACGTGAATGAAAGCTGAGACCAGAAAATTGCAAGCAACATAATACGAGATGGTAAGTCTGAATTCCTAGATTTTAAATCCACGTTCGCCATGTTTAACTGTCCACAGTTAAAGTAATATCATGTGTAGTGTACCTTTTCATGTGTTCTGGTCTTTTTTGATGCTAAGCTACATGCTGCTAACTAAGCATTCAAACTAATGGTAAAAAACATATGCCTTTTGTCATGCGGGCTTGTATTATTTTTACAACAGACATAAATCATAAATTATTCGAAACAACCTGTTACTGGCTAAAATAACTGTATGAGATTTGAGTAATGTATTGTAGATAAACATACATGGTAATTACACGTACTCTTTTTGTCTTTAATTAATGACCATTGGTCAGATTTGTCCACTAAATTAATTATACATGTTATCTATAATCTGCTAAAGCAGTACTAATTATTTATGTGACTGGAAAATCAAATTGTACATAAGTTTTTAACTAAAATGTATTTTTTTTTTATTCTGCTAGATGGTTGGACAGAAAACCAATCCTCTATAGGAGTTCAGTACGTTACAGAGCCAACACCAGGATATGAACTGTTACCTTGTTACATTTGTTTACATTTAATTTGTTTAGGTTTTTCATTATTTCATTTCTGTAGATGTTTTAACAGACACAAGGAGAAGTGCATTAAAACATTTATGTTTATTTGTACAAATTTCTTAAGCGAATATTGTTGAAGTTCTTCAGAGAATATTACATAAATGTTATGTACAATAAAAGTTGATTTAGTTTCACCAATTTCCTGTATGTCTCATTAAATTTGTGTTGTATCTGCCTCAAACCAGCCAATCGGCCACCCTGCTCGGAATTTAAAAAAATCCCATTATCAGTCGACCACCACACACTACTTAAAAATAAATACAATAGCTTCATTCGTTACGGTGCAATACAAACATGCATTACTGCACCAACTGAGTAGTGACTTTCTCTGACAGGGAGACTAGTTTGACTATACATTTATTTTCTATTTTCCGTAGGACCACACACTCCCAGGTGACATCCTGTTATTTGAGAGATTTTTGTTTCTTCCCTTTTCAGTGAGGTACTGCTGAGACCTAACAAAGGAAACACACTGGTAAACAGTGTGGTTCCTTTATTGGTAGCTTTTGATGGGTTAATTACCATATTGACATAAGTCATGTTATTATATTATGGATAGATACTCGCGGTATCAAAAACAGTAAAATAATTATAGAAGCTTTCTTGAGAAGAAAAATGTGTGAGAGGTTAATTTCCAGGACAAATACTTTTTTGGAAGGGTGTGGATATTATCTGAGAAGTGTGCTTTGGGTTCAGTTTGGACAATATCAAAATCCTCACCTCTGGAAATAGAAGATTTTCATAGTTCTATAGTATATAGTAAAACCCAGGAATATGTTGTCAGTGAACTGCCTGTACAGTGTTCTAAATTTTAACATACAAGTTCAGCTTTTCAGAGGTCTAGCACAGTGGCAAAACTGTTAACTTTGCGAGTTAAGCGCTAAATAAAAAAGTTACGAAATTTAGCCTCGTTTTTTAACATAACTTGCTGACTGTTAATGCTTCCCAGAAGACAAATTTAATACCTGCTACTGCACTCGATCTTACAACAAGGCCAATGGACAAGTTGTGAGAACTCAAATGAAAGGAGTGTTTTGTTCGTGATGCATAAACCAAATAATGTACAGAAGCATGAACTAGAACTTAACTACTACCCTACCATAAAACCATCTAGGATATGAAAATTGCAATATTCCCTGGTGACAGTTAACATAATACTATGGTAACAATTCCAAATCCCCTTCTATTGTCTTTCTTGTATCATGTCCAATTTTAGCACATAGGGCTTCCAATTAAGACCCTTATTTCAATAATACCTCATTAATCCTTTCTTGGGGAAGTGAAAATGAGAAAATGTGCTTCTAACGTGCACTGACTTGGACAGGAGCAAAACAAATCTGATGCAGCTGACTGACTAACTGTCAGGTGTGAGCAAACTTACTATTGAAATGACTCTTGGCTCGCAGACAGCCAACGCTCAGCCTGAGAACTGTTAGTTTGTCCAGTTTAGCGATGACATCCTGATGAAAAGGCAGCAGGCTGGCCAGCCGGTCCAGTTCTCCATTCAGTCGATCACGGTGCCTTTTAGAGGGATTTGACTTTGCAGCTTCAACTGAAGACTCCTTCACACTGCAGGAAAGGAAAGACAGAAAATATATACTTTAGATATATATAAAGTATATAAAGCTTTATATACTTAGCAACACTGCATAGTCGAATTCATGTACAGACTGACGTCACACAGTGTGTTCACAGGACAGTCGTGTAGATTATATACCAGACAATATTTGTGAATGATCTCAATTGTGTTGCATTTACGTGAAAAAAAGTAATGCCATACTCTGTGTAGGATTTCTTAATGCCAGTTTGCGCACTGGTGCAACAATCTAGCCAGTTAACTGTGATGTGTGATGCATATTTACCTCCTCAAAAGAGCATACTCAATAATGATATTCACCAATCAGTCATAGCATTAAAAGCACTGATAGGTGATGTGAATAGCATTGATTATCTCTTTACAGTGGCACCTGTCAAGGGGTGAGATATATTAGGCAGCAAGTGAACAGTCAGTTCTCGAAGTTAATGTGATGGACGCAGGAAAAATGGACAAGCGTAAGGATCTGAGCAACTTTGACAAGGGCCAAATTGTGTAGGCTAGACAAATGAGTCAGGGCATTAACAACCAAAAAATGGTCCAAGGAAGGATAACCGGTGAACCGGCAACAGGGCACCCAAGGCTCACTGATGTGCATGGGGAGCAAAGGCTAGCCCATCTGGTCCGAGCCCAAAGAAAACCTACTGTAGCACAAATTGCTGAAAAAGTTGATGATGGCTATGATAAAAAAAAAAGGTGTCAGAACACACAGTTTGGTGTATACAGTTTCAGCTCGCTGTGTATGGGGCAGACCGGTCAGAGTGCCCATGGTGACCCCTGTCCACTGCCAAAAGCGCCTACAATGGACAAATGAGCATCAGAACTGGACCATGCAGCAATGGAAGAAGGTGGCCTGGTCTGATGAATCATGTTTTCTTTTACATCATGTGGACGGCTGGGTGCATGTGTGTCGCTTACCTGGGGAAGAGATGGCACCAGGATGCACTATGGGAAGAAGGCAAGCTGGTAGAGGCAGTGTGATGCTCTGGGCAATGTTCTGCTGGGAAACCTTGGGTCCTGCCATTCATGTGGATGTTACTTTTACACATACCACCTACCGAAACACTGTTGTAGACCACGTACACCCCTTCATGGCAATGGATAATGCCAACTATTTCTTCAGGATAATACAACCTGCCACACTGCAAAAATTGTTCAGAAATGGATTGAGGAACATGACAAAGAGTTCAATGTTGACCTGACCTCCAAATTCCCCAGATCTCTATCTGATCAAGCATCTGTGGGATGTGCTGGACAAAGTATGCATGTTAGCAGAGTCCAGCTAACACTGCAAGCTCAGTGGTGGAGAGCATGGGACTGAGAGCTGTGTGCCGTACTGAGCAACAGATAGTAGTTAAGTCGCAGACAGCACAGGACTTATAGATAACAAGTTGATGAGGAAACTCAACTTAAGCAAGCAGCCACGAATGGCTCCAAAAGGTATGACATACCCTCACCACAGCCGTGAAGTTATGAAAGGAGATAATATGAGTCTATCACCAATTTTGGAAAACCTGTAGCTCAGACCGTAGTCACAAGCTATCCTTACACAGATAGCTCCAAGGTGGAACTGAGGTCCGGCATGTGCACAAGGCAAGAAGAAGAAAGGTGACAATGGCCATATGATAATGGTATTTATATCAAATTCTGCGTCATACAGTCATTTTGTTACTTTGTTGAAGGTCTCAGCATGTGTATCCTGGTGATTCTCATTACCTCTGGTGGTTAGGAGGGCTGAAATAGAGCTGTAAGTGATACGTTCTTAACTGTCACAAGGAAATAGCTGCAAATCGACTACTGAATATTATTAAATGCGCTGCCAGAGATAAGCTTTTTTCTTGTTAAGCCTGCTAGCTACTAAATGTTTGGTTATTTTACTAGATAGCAAAAGGTAATGCTTGGTAATAAACTTTAATAATAAAAAAAAATACATATTGCTTAATAGCTAGCTAACCAAGACTAGCATACAAAGAAGTGTTAAGGATCCGTTACCGAGATTGCCAGTGTTATGATATGCTTATTACGACGTTGTAACGTATTAAATAATTTTATGTAATAATATTCGTTACAAATATTCGTAATATTCGAATATTCGCAATATTCGTTGTAATATATATATATATATATATATATATATATATATATATATATATATATATATACACACACGAAACAGCACATATAACTTACAGCTTCTGCTGACAGGAAAGTTAGCAGACTAACCTGTGAGGCTGGATGTCAGTGAACCAAACTTACCATGATAAGGCTATTACATTAGCTTTTCTAAAGAGTAAAGTATTTGTTTACCTTTTCAGGGCGGGTTTCCTCCGTTTGCGGCTTGCATAAATATTTTTTGTGCTCGTGGTTTCCATTGTTTTAGTCCCTGATTGACTCTTGCCCTGTAGTAGTTTCAAAACAAACCCCAGGCGTTGAAAGCAGCTTGGGTTAGCTGGAGTGTCGTTACTCTTGGCTAGCTACATACACAAGCGGCTAACAGTTCAGCCAAAGAACTCATATTAGAGAGTTAGCGCAAATACATTGCGGCCAAACGGGTAGTTGGGCTACAACACGACGGCTTTCGATGCATGTAGACTTCTTCTTTTGCCCTACACATACACATCGCTTTGCATAATTTCAAACAGCCGTCTCAAAAGTCCAACAAGTCCCAAGACGCCTACCTAGCTCACTAACACTACTCAACTCTAGCATTAGCTAGCGACTAAATTTTAACTAATCTTTAGTTAGGCAGGTAACTGCCCCCTAGCATTTTGCTTCACAAATGAATCACAAACAACTATCTATACATTAGCCAAGCTCGTTGTTAAATATTACTGCAAATATAAGCTGGTTGCCAACAAGCTTGGCAACGAAGTCGCGTCAGCTTCAGATAATTCCCCTGTCAGTCTTGAGACTGCGACATCAGGCGTTCACGCCGCCTATGTGTCGGTCGCGAACGAGTCGACTCTTAGATCCGACTCTTTAAGGTGAGCTTTAGGGCGCTGACACGCATGTCTAAATCCTTTAGCTGGGAATTTAAATGGCATTTATAGTGCAACAAGCGAATCTTATCAACATCTGAGTTGTTTGGCACAGCATAATAATTCAGACAAAACAGCACGATCATTTTAATGCAGGGCCACTTACTGTATATGTGAATGCAGACATGTATTCTAGCAATCTAGTGCATATTTCGATGGATATTACATCAAACGCAATGCAAATGTAATGTTATTGTGTTAATCAGATGGTAAAGTAAGCTTTTGTTGAACATTTAAAGCCATCGGTAGGCAACAACTTAGGCTGCTTTAAAAGGAAATGGCAATGAGCCGTTAGGGAGTCGACAGAGTCGGCTCTTATCGGTGAACTGAGCCGAGTGCTCCGACTCAGTGAAAAGATCCGGAATTCTCATCACAAATTCGCACAGAACACAAACTTCATCAGGGTTAAACTGCTCTCATACTTCTACTCGCACTCTTACTGCCACCTGTAAGATTTTTTTTCCCAAAATGTGTGTGGGTATGTTTTCAGTAACAATAATAGGTTACAAAATCAAAATGAAACATAAAATCGGGCAGGTTACCATATCATCAAGTACAATAGCACAGTAAAAACTTGTGCAATATAACAGTTCCCAGCATTGTTCCTTGTTCCCACCCACGTCTTTCACTCAGGCCTGACTGACCTGATAAATCTCATAGTAAACACAAACATCCTTGAAATTTCAGCTTCTTGGCATGAGAACAAACTGGCTAAACGAATATTTGTGAGAGAGAAAAAAAAGGTATACTTTTATGCTGGCATGTCGAAGAAGAGCACAAGAAGTAATCACCTCTATGAACAGCTACTCATGAAGAGTTACCTAAGCGAGTTTGTGTGTATCGTGTCAATATACGGCGGGACAGCACCCTTGGTGACCCTCGTGTGTCTGGGACTAACAGAACCTAACCCAACAGGAGTAGAGTTCAAAGCCAGCCTGTGTTTTAACTTTATCTTTATCAGGAGATAATTAGGGAGCTGGGGAGCAAAAATGTCCCAATAGTTTATGTTATTGCGTGGGTTTTTCAGCGTAAAAAGATATCCTGAAAATGTCAGTAAACAAGTTCCTAGCTTGTTGTTATCTAGTTGTGTAGCATGGCCTTAAGTTTTCAGTAGGCTCTTCCTTGTTTAATTGTTTGGCGTCAAAGAAATAGACTAATAAAAATATTCTCTGATTGATTTCTGGCAAACATACAGTGCGTAATGTAGTTTTGGTAGTTTTGCTGGGTCACAGCTCCAGGTCCTGAACTGATTAGATCTGAGCTCAGGTTACTGTCTGTGAACATGTTCTCCCCTCGTTCATGTGGGTTTCCTCGTTATGATATAGTGAGCAATGCCTTTAAATAGCAAAAATAAACATATTTCACTTTAATGATTAAACGTATATACATCCCAGTATATGCATTTGCCTTACCTAAAGAAACACGTTATAATTTTGTAATTAAAGAATTAGTCTATAAGGCAATATTAAACTCTATTACATCATTATTACATTCTTAGGAGAAAAAAAAAGTTTCCTCTGGAGAAACACTTCAAGGTTCTATGTAGAGCCCTACGGCAGACTTTTCCCTTTAATAAGCTAGAACTGGTAACCATCCAAAGAATTGAGAAAGCATTTTTCCAAAAGTTGCATAACAAAAAATAAACAGATAAATTGCTAAACGTATTCATCTTCATACCTTATATTGATTTTAATATTTACTCCCAGAGTTCTGAGAAAAAAGCTTACAGTGCTGAAGGAAACATTACTTTTTCAGTATTTCAGTTCTCACAGTTTTCTTGAAGCATAAAGGTTTGTTGATCCACTTCGCCAGTAAAATTATGATTTATCAGTGGGAAAAGGAAGTCAACATTCCAGCCCAATCTAATCCTGTATTGGCAGGCAGCACCTTTGTTTCTGGGTCTAAAAGGACCTCAAATCCAACATGTGTAAAATAATGTGATACAAGCATGTTGGGTTTGAGGTCCTTTTAGACCCAAAAACAAAGGTATATATATATATATATATATATATATATATATATATTTTTTTTTTTTTTCTTCAACTTTTGTAATAATGAAGAATATACAACAATTTGACAAAACATAATATGTGAGATGCAATTTAGCAATATTTGTTTAACCAAAAAAGAGTGTCCAGTGATTAAGTCAGTTTTTTTTTTCCTTATTCATTTGTATTCAGTCATTTGGTTCAGTAGGCTAATATGAATCATGTATTATAGGCTAATCACTTGATATAATTAGAGGTATTTAGTCACAATGGGAAATTCTACTAATTTTCAGTGTTGTATGTGTCGAGTAATGAAAGTACAGCAATAGATAATGATACAGTGTGTTGTATCTATGTAGTTACAGCATAATGGTTACAGATTGCATTCGATTTGAGTTTTTATGTGCTCTGGAGCTTATTCTGTCATAAACTAATACTGAGTTTTAGCTGGCAACTAGATGGTCAATGCCTGAAGGATTTTTCTATTTGTCTGTTTTTTCCTTAAGTGTGACTTACCACTATGCCCCAGAAACAATGGAAAACACTGAAACAAACAGGGCTGTTGGAAAAAGGAATCATTTTTCATTTACAACTGTCAGAATGTGCTATAAAGCTGGACACAGTGCGGCTGCGAGCTGTATTTCATTATAAAGCCTGTATGATTTTCTGGGAAGATTTTCTTTCAGTAACAATGGAGAATGATCATTTATAAATGACCAGAAATATGCACAATGAATGTACAAGTTAATATTTTTTAAAAATGAAGAATTAAATAATTATTTTTGGGGACCCCAGCATGCTGATGCAGATATGCTGCCCTGTACTCTGCATATATGGAGCAGCGGCTCTGAAAATAAATCTGAAATGCGGGCACACCGCAGTTAACTTGTTTCCCACACAAACACTGAGAAAAAGAAGAAAAATGGCTAGATTTTTTTCAGCTAGTTTCAAGTATGGATGTCCATATGGACGGCCTGAAGAACCATTTGGTTTGCTGGGGATAGTGCCACCTGGGAGATGGCTTGGGGATCACATATGGGGAGCTGTACTGTGATGGCTTGCGACTGCGATCGCTGTAGTGGCTTTGAGGCTGCGGTTGCCACGAGCAGCTTCGTACTCAGGACTCCATCAGTGGACAGTGGATAGATTTTATCCAACCGGACTTCTTGCAAAAACTGTGATGAATTTATTGGTTGCACAATTGCACTATTTGTCCATATAGTACACAATAATAGAAGGGATTTATTTATAATCGCACTATCCGTTGCACCCGGATGAGGATGAGTTCCCTTTTGAGCCTGGTTCCTCTCCAGGTTTCTTCCTCATATCATCTCAGGGAGTTTTTCCTTGCCACCGTCGCCACTGGTTTGCTCATTAGGGATAAATTCACAGGGATAAATTCACATATTTACAATATATTTTTTGTGAATCCATTTATTTCTGTAAAGCTTTTTGTGTAGTTTTTGAGCTGCAGCTGGGGTGGGAACATTTACTGAAACCTTGCAACTCTGCCCACGAGCTTCATACTTGCGCCTTTCAAGCTCAGGATGGAAGTAAAAACCTCTCACTTGCATGTTTTGTCCTGTGGGATCCCAGTCCCAATACACATTCATGTTCATTTCAAGTGTACTTAAATATGGGGTGCACCAAAAGTCTCCATACACAGGGGGAAATTAACACTTTTTAGCTCGTCGCATGGCCAATCACATAAAAAAAAAATTCAGTGAGCTACTTTAATGAATCATGATCCTGAGTTCATAACACTTGAAATCTTAAGTTTATGTATTTTGTAGGTAAATAAGTTAAAGGAACTTAGATTTTTGATTTATACATACAAAACGCAACATTTTAAGTAAAGTTTAGTCATGATTACTTGATTGTTTAAGTAAAGACAACATTAGGGTTTACAGTGCAACTTTTTTCTTTTACAAAAACTGTAGCTTGTCTTTAAAAACTAAAAAAGCCATGGTTTCCTTTTGGTTACTGAGGTTTCGGGTAGGGTTAGATTTAGGTATAGGCGTAGTATTAATTAACTGCATTGATAATTATGCCAGTGAAAGACAAGTGTGTGAGTGTATGTGTGTGTGTGTGTGTGTGAGAGAGAGAGAGAGAGAAAGAGAGAGAGAGAGAGAGAGAGAGAGAGAGATAAGACTGGCAATCGGTATTGTAAATCATTTCCTAGCTAGATTTAACAGACTCAATCTGAGAGTGTCCCACCAATTTGGATTTAATAACAACAACAACAACAATATATCACTCATGATTTTATTGCTGTTGTTTCCCCAGCAACAATATTTTCCCAGCTAAGATGCATCAGTGATGAAACTAATGAGCATGTGGAATTCTGGTAATGTAATATACCACTTGGACACAATGTGAATAATAAGATGTGCTAGTCACATGTCTGAGTCATCATTAGCACCGCCATAATTATCAGCACAAATACAAAACAAAAACTAGAATGCTGAATAGATTTTTAGTTATTTGGCCCTCTGTGTCAGATGTCTAAAATTTTACTTAATAAATTGTTGGGTGAATTCAGGTAACACCAGGTAAACTGGGAGAGTTTAACTTTTTAAGAGCATTTATTTTCTGGACAGATAGGTCCAAATCAAAACTTATGTGACTAAGCCTTTGTAGTGGTACTGCTTGATAGAAATAACATGACTTACAGTCCCTGAAAGGATTGGAACAGCAAGATCAATTCTTGTGTGTTTTTGCTATACACTGAAGACATTTGGGTTTGAGATCAAAAGGTAATTATGAGATGATAGATCATAATTTCTGCTTTCATTTCCTGATATTGTGGGTTCAAACAAAAGGTGCCAGGTTTTAAGTTTAACACATCTAGATGTACATATCAGGAAATAAAAGCTGAAATTCTGATCTATCATCTCATATTCACCTCAAACCCAAATGTCTTCAATGTAAAGCAAAAACAAAAGAATTGGCCTTGCCATTCCAATACTTTCGGAGGGGACTGTAGTTCATGTAACATCGTGTAAGGGAATGTGATCAGCATCAGACTGGAAGTTATTCCAAAAATCTTGAGGTAGAGAGAATGACTCATGCTTTGGCTGTTTTTTTTTTTCTTTCTTTTTTCTCATAAGGTTATACAATTGTTTTGACTAATATATCACACATTTATTGTACATATATACATAAGATGTACTACAATAACAAAATAAGCATAAAGTTAGTTAATGTCATGTACATATGTATATAATTTCATCATTTTCAAGATTTTCAAGCATAGTTGAAGTAATTGGGACAGTATAAATATGCAGTATGTGGAGTGAGGAAAAGGATACAGTGGATTCATGAAACAACCAATAACTAAGGTGAAATGATGCATTGATGGATTTTACGTGAAATAAATGCAGTTTTTTATGAAATCTTACAAAGCAGGGGAATAAGGAAGGCTGGGAAATATAGAACATTACATAGGCCCACAACCTATGCAGAAATTTTCACTTAATGAATTGTGCTCATATAGTTTTAGAGATTTTAGTAGGGTTTAGTAGGGTAGTGGTCTCGCGCCACAGTGCCTGAGCGAACTTTTGGTCTTTTATGATCCGCCACGCCTACTTAGATCAAAAGGTGCAGGCTATTTGTTGGTACCTCGAATAGTGTGTGCTACAGCTGGGGGTAGAGCTTTCTCTTACAATGCCCCACAGTTATGGAACAGCCTTCCACTTAGTATTCGGGGCTCAGACACAGTCTCAGTGTTTAGGTTTAGGCTGAAAACATATTTGTTTAGTCAAGCCTTTTGTGAATAGTTTTTTCTTAGGTACAGGGGCAGGTCTGGGGGGTTCACAGGCATAGAGTGTTGTGGTGAACTGAGATGTTTGGATGCTGTCTCCCCCCACTCTCACGTGTTCACTCAGGTTTGTCGATGGTGGAGTGGCTGGCTGCATTATGTCCCAGGGTGCCCTCATGTCTGTGTTAGCTTCTGGCTCTCCCTTTTAGTTATGCTGTCATAGCTAGTCTTGCCAGAGTCCCTGCTTGCACTCTGCATGCAAAGTATATCGTGCTTAACCATTAGAGGACAAAAGCTTACCTAACAATCTCTCCCTTTCTCTCCATCTCTCTCTCTCTCCCTCACTCTCTGTCAAGCTACACGTGCTACTTCTGAGATGCCAGTGATCCTGACCCCTTCTGCTCCTCCTCGCTGCCTGACCCATCCTGATGCCCCTTCTGCTCCTCCTCGCTGCCTGACCCATCCTGATGCCCCTTCTGCTCCTCCTCGCTGCCTGACCCATCCTGATGCCCCTTCTGCTCCTCCTCGCTGCTTGACCCATCCTGATGCCCTACTTCTGGTTGGAGTTCTCATCGGTCGAGTTCACTCGCTGCTGCTGGGGGTGGTCCCATATGGACGGCCTGAAGAACCATTTGGTTTGCTGGGGATAGTGCCACCTGGGGGCTGGGGAGATGGCTTGGGGATCACATATGGGGAGCTGTACTGTGATGGCTTGGGACTGCGATTGCTGTAGTGGCTTTGGGGCTGCAGTTGCCACGACCACATTCCATCAGGACTCCATCAGTGGACGGTAGATAGATTTTAACCAACCAGACTTTTTGCAAAAACTGTGATGAATTTATTGGTTGCACAATTGCACTATTTGTCCATATAGTACACAATAATCGAAGGGATTTATTTATAATTGCACTATCCGTTGCACCCAGATGAGGATGGGTTCCCTTTTGAGCCTGGTTCCTCTCCAGGTTTCTTCCTCATATCATCTCAGGGAGTTTTTCTTTGCCACCGTCGCCACTGGTTTGCTCATTAGGGATAAATTCACAGGGATAAATTTACATATGTACAATATATTTTTTGTGAATCCATTTATTTCTGTAAAGCTGCTTTGTGACAATGTCCATTGTTAAAAGCACTATACAAATAAAATTGAATTGAATTGAGTTTTCTTTTTTATTTAATCCATTTATGCTGAACTTTAGAAAAAAATTGGTTATGAATATGGAAAATATTAAAAAAAAAAAATAGATTTTTGTTTCCAGCACCCTTTCAGACTGACTTGGTCCCAAATTATTGGTGCATCAAACAATGTCAAACTTCCAACTATTTGTCAACACTAGGAAACTGTTGTGAGTGCTCGGTCTTAGTTCTCTTACATGAGCTTTAAACGCCACCTGGTGTTTAGTGTGTTTTTCTCTGAAGGTTCCTCATGTGTTCTTCACATGAGAGATTTGGAGGAAAAAAAAAAAGCCTTACTGAACTGTACCTTTCCTATCCTGGGGTGGTACCCTTATCTTCTGTGCATTTAATATGTATCTTTAATGTGGAAACGTGGATATAGTGTACCATTAAAAGACATAAGATATAATTATATATTATACATCATATAAAAAGATATCATTGGACCACAATTCAATTTTTTGGAGTAAAGCTTTAAAGGTACATTATATCTCCATTTCTATGTGAAGCACACATACAGGATATACAAAACCTGATAATGTGTGAGACTTATTTGTTTGTATGTGCAGCTGTTGAATAAGTGTGAGTCTTTGTGTGAATTTTCTTGTTGTTGTTGAAACGAGGCAGCTGGAATGCATTCCTAAAGTGAGTGGTAAAAAGAAAGACTAAAGAGAACTATCTATATATACTAAAGGTAATTATGAAGATAACCGTATATTTAATCATATATATCCTCCACTTTCATTCCTTGAGAGTGTATATAACGAGAACTCTGTATAAAGACTGTATCACAGCATTGATTAAAACTACAGATTTGACCACGAATGTGTCATGGAAATATTTTTAAGCAACTCCTCTTAACTCTGCATATAGGCACGTCTTATGAATAAAAAAGTAGCCTAAATTAATTTTCCATGAGTAGTGTCAATAGTATTATTACTAATGTCACACACACAAAAAAAAAACCAATTAGCATTATTTTAGCATTATACAGGTCAGCAGTTTCCTAAATTTAACCAAGTCTAATCCACACTGGAAATGCCTCCACATTACTGACTGACCCGAGCTTCCAAGAAGAGCGGCTGCTATTTCTAACCAATCAAATCCTCTCTTACTACGTCTATAGTGCCTGTCTAGCCAATCACCTCTCCTTTTTTTTTGCAGTGCCGTAGTGGCGGTAATGTTATGGAGTTTTCTTACCTCTGTGCTTTAGTAGCTAACTAAAGGAAATGTCTGACCTGGTGGAAGTTTTAAAGTTACACGGATAGCGATTGTCAGCGTTGAGGAGTTGGAGAAGGAAGCTATTGTTTGCCTGAGAGCCTTAAAGACCGTCGGAAAATGGTGGTTCTCAAAATTAGAGACCAGGTGAGTGATGCCTGAAATACTTGACCAGCTAAACTGGCTACCTACAAACCACCGCTAGCTAAAACATAGCATTGCAATCACTCAGCGGTAAACTGAATGTTTTTGTAGGTTTGTCCTGTCAGTGAGTTATCGGTTCTCCTATAAAAGTTTATTGAGCGGTATGACGGTAGAACTCGGTATGATGTGATTAAGCTATAAGCTAGCTCATGAGCTAACGTGGCTAGGTTAGCGTGCTCCATGGTAATTGGGTCGCCACCAGCTGTGCTAGCTATCCAGCTAGCTTGGCTACTTGTCCGCAGGCCACGATGGTAACCTAACAAGTCACAGGGTAAAAAGTATAGTAAGTGATTAAATTAGTAGGTAGGTCAAATAATAGTTCTGTATGACATATAATTTACGTTATCGGTTAGCTTGAGGTTTGTTCAGTATGGTGCATTCGGAGCTGATCTGTCAAAGTAACATTAGCCTAACTACTCTGTTTAGCTCCTATAACATGTCCTAAAGCTCAGGCAGTGAAATTATCTCTCACGTGGTCAGTCAGTACTGGGGTTAGGTGGATCTTTGATCTTGGGTTTTCAATTCCTCAGCTTGGATCTTTTTTAGCTTTAATTTTTAATTTAATTTCAGTTTGCACTTGGGTAACATCTAGGCACACTTGTAGGTAAGCAGTTAGAAGTGTGTGCGTTCCTGGTATGAGTGTATCAGGCATAGAAGTGATGTTAAAGTGGTTAAAATCCCAGTGTCATTGCAAGCTTGTAGAGGTGTTACGGTTTGAAATATCATGGCTTCACGCTGTAGCATGACTTGGGGGAGTCCAGAGTGTGAAATTTTCTGAAGAGTCACAGCTAAACACCAAAGAAATGAGAACAACTGGTGTAAGGAATGTGATGAAATGTGACAAATAGTTAGATGGTAATAGAAGGAAATGCATTTTAGGAGTATTTTGAAAAAGTCAGCTGTGAGGAAACCATCCAGTCATACCGTGTGACTAACCTTGACACTGTAACATTGTTGAGAAGGGTTCGCCAGACATATCCAGCCAACAGCATACGTGTGGTCAACTGGCTGTCGGACAGAGGTCTTCAATTCCAGTCCTGTGCAGTTTGCTCATTTTCCTGCTCAGATTCAACTTAGCAACAACACATAATGCCCGAGACACTTGTAGCAGTGCTACATCTTCTGCCATTTCACTACTGAGAATAATCCAGCAGCAAACCAATGTCTCAGTTGTGGCCCTGTGTGAATATCCCTCTGGGATTAATAAAGTTATCTATCTATCTATCTATCTACTGTGGTTTTCATTGACGGATCCTGACAGATTGTTCATGACAGCAAAGTGGCTATAGTCAGTAACTGTGTTCCTACAAAGAGATCTATATTGTAAATATCCCTAGTAAAATGGCCAATGAGTGTAGATACAGGTTAAATGTATCTATAAACTGGCAACTTGGTGTATGTACATATATGGCCAACTTTATAAGTTTGCATTAAACTGCATTATAAAAAACATTTTGACCTATTAAAGCTATCTCACTTTTTATTAACTCCAACATTGGACACTATTGGTCTATTGGTTTAAACAAATAGGTTCCAAGTGAAAATGTCAGTGTTCACAGTATATTATAATATTTTTTACAAGTTAATCTTTATATATAGGTATATATCCACCTTCCACTTTATTAGCACAGTGGCACACAGCATCACATAAAATCATGCAGATACAGTTCAGAAGCTTCAGATAATGTTCACATCAGGCATCAGAATGGGAGATAAATGTGGTGGTGCCAGACAGGCTGGTTTTTGGGTATTTCAAGAACTCCTGGGATTTTCGAGCACAACAGTCTCTAGACTTTACATGGACCAGAGTCAAAAATGAAGAAGAAAAAAAAAAACATCCAGTGGGAAAGGTCAGAGTAGAGTGGACAGTTTTGGGATGACTACAGTAAGTCAGATAACCACTGTTTACAACCATGGTGAGCAGAAAAGCATCTCAAAATAAACAACACGTCAAACCTTGAGGTGGATGAGCTACAACAGCAGAAGACCACATCGGGTTCCACTCCTGTCAGTCATGAACAGAGGCTACATGAATCTGAGGCTACACTGGGCACAGGCTCACTGAAACTGGACAGTCGAAGACTGGGTGATGTTTTTCCAATTTTTAACTGTCCTGTTTCGGTGCGCCTGTATCCACTGGCACCAACAAACATGCCACAGTCAGAGTCACTGAGATCACATTTTTCCCATTCAGATGTTTCATGTGAACATTAACTACAGCTCTTAACCTGTATCTGCATGATTTTGTACATTGCGTTGCTGCCACATGACATAAAGTGGATGTAGGGTTATTCATCATTAACCACCCGCTTTTGCTTGCTCAGATCTTGTCAAACTCCTTGGTATGGTTGTACCTTTGCTTTCAGTTGCATAGATTAACAACCGAGATAGACAAGTGGACTAACTAGATTTCTAGGTGTTTCAAAGCTTGGTGCTGTATGTTTGTACATCCGTGTATACACGCGTATGTGTTTACACCAGACAGAGTACAATTACAGCCTGAAGAGCCACCAAAGTGCCTTCACCATGGTGATAGTCATTGCTAGTGGAGCTCTTCCAAGGAGACAGAAACGTGATCATTTGAAAAGGCAGTGAAAATCTCTTCTGCGTGTGGGAGGGTTAGGGCCGTGTGTGACAAAATAGTGCTTTGTTTCAGCTTAGCACTGTCAGCCTGCACTAATGGAGTCTTTTCAAACGTGTGCTGATCTCAGCTGGAGCTTTGGCCACATCTTCAGCACAATCCTACCAACCAGCACTGGCACCGAAAGGAAGACCTCTGTATAGTGTTAAATGTAGCATTTCACTATTGTTTTTTGCACTCAGTTTAATTAAAATCCACCTTAACTTGACCTAATTTCCACGTGTGGTCACTCAGTTTTGTCAAACCAATGCATTTATATTGCCAATATAAACAAATCAAGTCAAATAAGGCCAAAAATATGTGGACACTTGACCATCACACCCATATGTGGTTCTTCCCCAAACTGTTGCCACAAAGTTGAAAACACACAATTGTATAGAATGTCTTTGTATCCTGTAGCTTTACAGTTTCCCTTCACTAGAACTAAGGGGCCCAAACCTGTTCCAGCATGACAATGTACCTGTGCACAAAGTGAGATCCATGAAAACATGGTTTGCCAAGGCTGGAGTGGAAGAACTCAACTGACCTGCACAGAGCCCTGACCTCAACCCCACTGAGCACCTTTGGATTGAGTTGGAACACCAGCTGCTTGCCAGGCCTTCTTGCCCAACATCCATGCCTGATCTCACTAATGCTCTTGTGGCAGAATGGGCAGAAATCCCCACAGCCACCCTCCAAAACCTAGTGGAAAGCCTTTCAGAAAAAAATGTATACATTGACTTCACTGTTTATGCCAAAATTAATTCTATGAAAATGTCACACAATAAGGCCTCTAGGGTAGTCCATCAGTATGTGCAGTGTGCGACAAAGAATGGACTAGCAAAGAATGTGTGACAAATCCTCCTGTTCCTCTTACTCATAGCCTGCACATTTCCCATTTACGCCAAAGATCTGCTATACTGTAGTGACATGTCTTAGTTAGGACAGTGCACACTAAAGGTAGATAGCAGAATTATTGAAATGATGGAAATACTAAAAGTAATGAAGACTGCTGAGAGCAAGCCACACTAGGTTTAATCTTAGTGGCCAGTTCGTCATCTGCCTTCAGAGATTAGCTTTAGCAGGATCTTTTGTCATTAATGAGAATTTGCAGTAAAGTGGCTTTTTGTTTAAGTCGTCTATAGCCTGTGTGTGGAAATCCTGTCCAGCAAGCTCTTTAAATAGCCCAGTTTTAGATAAAAATGTCTTATGAGAAGCAAAAAAGAACTTTGTTTTCCTCAGTGTGAAAGAAAGCTTGGTATTTCCACTTCAGAGTCACACGGTGCTGATGTTGTTCTCAGCCCCATTTATTTGCTTTTATCAGAACATGCTGGCATCCTCTGTAAAATGTATTGAATGTATTGAGCAATCGCCACAATTTGGTGATTTAAGTTTGGCAAACAGCTGGCCTTACCTAGGCATTCAGGCCATATTGCAGAATGATGGCTGAACAGAAATGAAGGGAGTGCTCTATCAGTGCGAGTCACAGTTGTTACAAGCTGGAGCTTAAGCACAGAGCTATCTATTCACAGGTTTTGTTGCTGCACACACTTGATGACGTGTGACTTCACTGATACCATTGTACGGAGCTTTAAGCAAAAGAAAATAACATAAGCACTGTCATAGTACATGTTTGCAATGGAACAAACAGGCTTGTTTATTGTTAAATATTAGCAGTAGTTCGTTGGTTTGATCCTGCTTTCTCTTCCCACATGTCAACCCTGCGTTAATTATTAGCCTAATCTCATCCGTCCAAATCCATTTGTTTTTGCATGTTTGAACTGGCTAATGTGATGTTCCACATTAAATAAAAAAAGCAAAGCCACAATGCTTCACAAAGCTTATCTAAAATACTGTTATCAAAAAAATCTTGATAGTTTTTGCAGTAAGTGGTTGATATTGACAGAAAAGCAAGGCAGTACACAAGCAGACCATTCTAAAATTATTAATCCCTCCATTCTGGATTGAGATTTATTTTTTTTCTTATTTTACTCATTCATGCGTTAAGCAGATTACAAAGCTGTATTATGTACCCTGCTCAGAGAAGCAGGGCCATTTGCTGACATTATTACAGCTCTGTTAGTCCTGTGTGCCAGTGTGCTCATCCATGCACTTGAGTGATCAGTGTGCTTCGTCAGAGCTGTGTTTGCAGAAGTTGGCTCACTGTGCAATCTGCTTCCGTGATAAGCACGAAGTTGTTGGCAGGAACAGCTATTGTCCTTTCTGCCAGTACCACTTAGGCTAGCGCCTCATAATTACTGTATTGTCTTTCTGGTCTATATCAGATGAGCTTGCTGACCTGCAGTGTTAAAGCTGTACTAGTGTTTCTCACAGATTTGATGTATACTTGAGTGGTGATTGGGGATAAATATGCATTATCTCAACTTTTATTAGGGTTTGTTACCCATCACTGTCCCCTTTTTTTTCTCTTATCCTCACCCGTTCAGCTCTTTCCAACATCCATACCTGCTGGAGTTACTCACTCATGTTTGGTAATCCCGATCAGGGTCATGGTGGATCCAGAGCCCATCTAGGGAACACTGGGCGTAGGTAACACACCCCAGGTGGGATTCCAGGCCGTCACACGCACAAATTCGGGGGCAGTTTATCTTGTGCATGTTTTTGGGAGGTGAGAGGAAACTGGAGAACCTGGAGGAATCCCACACAGACATGGCGATCTCCACACACGGCTCCAAAATCTAGTGGAAAGCCTCCCCATGAGAGCGGAAGTTATTATAACAGCAAAGGAGGGCCCAACTTCGTGTTGATGCCCATGGGACCAGCTGGGTGAGATGGTCGTGTGTCCACATACTTTTGGCCATGTAGTGATTGATGGTTGATTTGTCTAGAAAAATGAAGCATTGTCACTGATTTGGTAAGGTTCATGTAGCACATTGACCACAGAGCACAAGCAGAGCTGCATTTGCACTGGTGCAAGTGGAAATCATACAGGATATTATCTAGAATAGTTCACGTTGTCTTAAGAAATCTAGTCTCTCATGCAGGAGCAAAGAATGCTGATTGAAACGGAAGTTCAGAGCAACATTTCTAGCTCGATGTTTTCAGCTCCCAAGTGAGCAGTGCACCCCTGAGCCTCTCCTCGTTAATTCATCAAGCTTAGCTTATAAACAGCCTGAGACGGCTTAAAGAACGTTCAAAGTGTCGCACACATCATTGTCAGTAAGAAACTGATATTGAATTGAATTACGTCTATCTAGAAGTTGCATTTGGCACTTGAAAATGCACCATGTGGTTACTTTAAACTGGGTAATTCCTGTTGGATGAATGGGCAGCAGATTGTGCTGTGTGTTATAATAAATGTAGACCAGCAAGGCAAAATACCCAGGAACTATTTTAACACATGATTTCAGTAGATAGGTCTGTGTAGATGTATTTTGAGCAACTGTATTCCTTCAGTTTGTCCTCTTTTTTTGGTCGTGTGCTAATGCAGCACAGTTGATCGGATTCTTTAGAATTCTTTAGTCTTTAGTTAGCGGTGAAACTCGCCAGGAATTAAGAATAACAAATTATACCCGGCCAGTGGTCAATATACCTGGACACCCTGCCCATATACAGTATCACCTATGTGTGGGGGAACGCTGTGTACTGTCGTCTGGAGTGAACAGATCATTTTGGATCTTCAGATAATATTTGTGGTTAGGACCTGAATTAGACCTGAATCAGAATGATATTAGAACAAAATGCAGATAAATTCTCTTTCCCGGGCCTGAATTTGTGTTCCTCCTTGACCCTATACACATTCATAAGCTAACCAACTGTATGTGAAAAGAAGGGCCAAGTTAATTAATGACACATTTTATATTTCTCAGAAATGCTCCTGAGGAACACAAAGAAAGCGAGAAATCTAACCTGACTGTTTTGAGTTTCCAAGTTGAACTTGGGAGTTCATATTTCTAGTCATATTGTGATTTATTAGTATCCGTCTCTTGACAGGAAAAGCAAGGGAGTATGCCAGTAAAGGACAAAGTTCTTGTTTTCCCATAAATTCCCATAAATTATCAAAATCCAAGCTCTAAACATCCTCAGATTTTTTCAAAATTATACGAAATGTAATAAAAATAAATTAAAAAAAAAAAAAACTGATGATGTTTAGATCTTGGATTTTGATCATTTATCCACTAATCTTAAATCTAATCTTGTCACAGCTCATCTCCCCCTTAATCACCACCAGCTGTCAGCTAACCAAAGTGCTGAGTCATGTTAAGAGGCAATACGATTTGTTTTGTTTGTTTTTCGTTTTTATTTTGACTTTAGTGTCATGGATCTTTTTTGGTGTAGTCTTATCAGAGCCTTGTTCTATAAATATAAATAGCATCATAATGTTTACAGTAAATACTTTGATGCTCTAAGATGCTTTAAAGATATAGTTTTATTAAATAGGAAATCAATCTCTTATCTTTCAGCCTCCCCTCCTAAAAGCTATTTTCAACGTTGACCCTGATGAAGTACGGTCCCTCATATTCAAGAAAGAGGATGTAAATGTGCAAGTAAGTTTTTAGTCAATCATTCTTTTTTTCCTAATTATGCACTGAAATAAAATTTCCTGGGCAAAACTATGTATAGACTATATGGAATATAAACTGAAAGGTAATGACCAAGCACTGCCTTTTTTTTTTAAGGAAAAAACTATTGAAAAACTACAAAATAATGAAAAAAAACAATTTAGTATTGAGACTTACATTCTTTTAATAGGACATTTCTACATCTGATAAATAAATGACATAAAAGAGAGAACTTGAGCAAACTGTGTTTTCTTTGTAAACATTTTTTTTTTGTTTGTTTTTTTAAAATAACTTTTAGTGAAAATGTAATTTTTCAGATTAAAATCTTTGGCGGCTAGAAATTTAGGGCTTTTTTGTGTGCTTTTTATAAATAAATAAATAAATAAATAAATATATACACATACACACACACACTTCCTCCTTTGAAAAGAGCAGTAAGAAGCCGTGTCTTTCTGTATACTGTAGGATAATGAGAAAAGGACTCCGCTTCACGCCGCTGCCTACCTAGGAGATGCTGAAATCATAGAGCTCCTGATTTTATCAGGTAAGTGCAAGTTACTTTTGGTCTGATGAAGGAGGCACAAAGAATGCGTGTCTGTGTGTGTCTGTGTGTGTCTGTGTGTGTCTGTGTGTGTGTGTGTGTGTTTTTTGGCAATGTCACATTAATTATCACAAGTTTGCCTTGATGTTGTTCTGCTGAATGATGGTCTTGTGTTTCTACAGGGGCGAGAGTAAATGCCAAAGACAATAAGTGGTTGACTCCTCTGCATCGAGCAGTAGCCTCATGCAGTGAGGTAATGCTTTCTGAAAACTTCTCTACAGTTTCTACACATTTCACTGTATATAGTGCGCACTGTACCTCCTGCCATTAAGGCAAGCTACTGTGTGTTTCTCCATGCAGGAGGCCGTGCAGGTGCTATTGAAGCACTCTGCCGATGTGAACGCACGGGATAAGAACTGGCAGACGCCACTGCATGTAGCCGCAGCTAACAAAGCAGTGCGCTGTGCTGAGGCACTGGTGCCTTTGTTGAGCAATGTGAATGTGTCAGACCGAGCAGGCCGCACTGCGCTGCACCATGCCGCCTTCAGCGGCCATCTTGAGGTACCCCTGCCCACTATGACTTGGCATTTTTACATTAGCAGCCTTGAGCATATATAATATAATTACAGTGTGGATAATAGCATATGTCATTGTTTTCAGATGGTAAGATTACTGCTGTCCAGAGGAGCGAACATTAATGCGTTTGATAAAAAGGACCGGCGGGCAATCCACTGGGCCGCATACATGGGTAAGGTTTTCTTTGCAACCTCTTTCCCTGATTTTGTACATAGTTATCTTGTGTTAGTGTGTGGAGTCTGTTAGTATGAGGTCAGCAGTGTGACACTACATCTCTTCCTCTGTCAAACCCCCTTCTCTCTCAGGTCATTTGGAGGTGGTGAAGCTGTTAGTGTCTCATGGTGCCGAGGTGACGTGTAAAGATAAGAAGGCCTATACACCTCTGCATGCAGCAGCCTCTAGTGGGATGATTAGCGTGGTCAAATACCTGTTAGACCTGGGAGTGGATGTGAGTCTCATGATAATGACTTGTGGCATTGAAATAAAATCCATAACATGGAAAAAAGCCATAGAAGATATGAATAGCTGTAGGGTGATGTTACCAGGAACAACAGTTGGAAAACCTGTTTGAATTAATGTTTCAGCTTTATTAAGCGCAAATACTTTAAAGAAGTATCAGGCACCAGCACCCCTGTTGTTTATATCAGTGGGTTGTGTGGTATTTGGTAATTGCTGCATCCTGTTTGTAATGCTATTGCTATCACGTGTAGAATTTGCATAGGAGTATAGCAACCTAATATTGAAGGGGTTTGCCATTTTTCAACTGGTACTCTAGAATCACAAAAACTCATGACCTTTTTCAGCCAGTTAACCCTCACCCTACAGATTATGTGAACAACCTTGTAGAAATTAGTCAGTTGGCTACAATGCTAAAAAAAAATCACCTCTTAGCTATAAGTCTAGACTGAATGCATTTAGTAACCAGGACTAGAAGACAATCTTCATGGCCTAGATGGTCTTTTTAATCAAGTATTCGAGCATTAAATCACCATTCATGTGTCACTTTTGTGATCTTGAAGTCTATTTATAAAGTGCAATCAAAACACCAGATGTCAACCAAAGTGCTGCATGGTGTGGAAGTTAATTAAAAAAAAAAAAGAAAATACTATAAAACGCTATACAAAGCACATGTGGCAGTTTACACTTAACAGTACTATATTATAGTCTGTGTGTTTCCAATGATTAAATCTTTCAATATATTTGATAAATTTCCAATTAAACTGGGGTTGTTATTATTTTTGTCTAATATCTGACAGATTTAGTTAAATTTTGTTTAATGTTCTGACTGACTGTGCTCTCTGTAGATCAATGAACCGAATGCATACGGGAACACACCACTGCACGTGGCCTGCTATAATGGGCAGGATGTGGTGGTGAACGAGCTGATAGAATGTGGGGCCAATGTCAACCAGGTGAACGAGAAGGGTTTCGCGCCTCTGCACTTCACGGCTGCCTCACGGCACGGTGCACTCTGTCTCGAGCTGCTCGTAGGGAATGGAGCCGACGTCAACATCAAGGTCAGAGGCTTGCACAGGCTACGTTTTTCTGATATCATGCATGCCAAAGCCTGTCTTACTGCACTCTGTAATTATCTTTGCAAGGTCTCATGGAAGCAGAATGAGCAAAGTTCAGTTCTGTCTAACATATTTTAAATTCATTTCACCTTATAGAGCAAAGATGGAAAAACTCCCTTGCACATGACTGCAATCCATGGGAGGTTCTCTCGTTCGCAAGCAATCATTCAAAATGGTGGGTAATGCATAATATAATATAATAATAATATAACATTTATCTTATGTCTCCTTTCTTTCTTGAATCTCTTGAACATCCGGAACATGGCATGTGTTTAGTGGTACAATGAAGCTTTGGTTTTAAAAACAAATCTCGTCAGTTTAAAAAAAAATGTTATTTTATATATATAAAAAAAAAAAAAAGTCGTGATCCACTGTGACATCAGTTGGTGGTTTATTTCATTCCTACATTGTCAAAAATCATCTTTGTGTTCTGCCATCTGACACACACATGCTCGTCAAACCCACACGAAAATTACGCCTCATAAATGTACACTCACCGTCCACTTTATTAGGAACACCTGTATAAGTGAAAGTAACGTGACTTGTGGCCAAGTATGGTGACCCACACTCGGAATTTGTGCTCTGCATTTAACCCATCCAAGTGCACACACACACACCGTGAACACACGCCTGGAGCAGTGGGCAGCCTTTTTTGCTGCGGTGCCCGGGGAGCAGTTGGGGGTTCGGTGCCTTGCTCAAGGGACTCACCTCAGTCGTGGTATTGAGGGTAGAAGAGAGCGCTGGTCATTCACTCCCCCCACCTACAATCCCTGCCGGCCCGAGACTCGAACGAACGAATGAATGGGGGGAAAAAATGTGATCTCAGTGACTTTAACCATGGCATGGATGTTGATACCAGATGGGCTAGTTTGAGTATTTCAGAAACTGCTGATCTCCTGGGATTTTCACAACAGTCCTAGAGTTTACAGAGACTGGTGTGAAAAAACAAAAACACTGAGTGAGCAACAGTTCTGTGGGTGGAAAAGCCTTGTTGATAAGAGAGGTCAGCGGAAAATGGCTAGATTTGTTCAAGCTGCCAGGAAGGATATAGTAACTCTTTACAAAAAGAATCACTCTTTACAACCGTGGTGAACAGAAAAGCATCTCAGCATGCACAAAACATCAAACCTTGAGGTGGATGGGCTACAACAGGAGCGGAACTCGATGTGGTGTTCTACTGTTGTAGCCCATCCACCTCAAGGTTTGATGTGTTGTGTGTTCTGAGATGCTTTTCTGCTCACCACGGTTGTAAAGAGTGCTTATTTGAGTTACGGTAGACTTCCTGTGAGCTCACACCAGTCTGGTCATTCTCCTCTGATCTCTCTCATCATCAGGGTGTTTGAGCCTGCAGACCCTACACACACAGGATGTTATGTCTTTTTCAGACAATGTTGTGTAGAGACTGAATGTGCAGCTGTTCCTAATAAAGTGGATGGCAAGTGTATATAGGGAAAAACTAAAAAAGGCTGTCTGATTTATATGCCTTAATGCGTAATTTGTTGCAGGTACATGTGGCTTTATTTCAGGGTTTTTTTTTTTTGTTTGTTTTTTTTTTTTTTGCTTTCATAGATTTCTTCATTTCAGTGGTCAGAACCAAGAAGTAGTATGCTTTGCCATTGAGTGTCAAGTAAAACTCCTTCAAATGCATTTAACATCAACTGTACAACAAAAATGAAATCTTCCAGAAATGGAGCTGCAATCTTTATGTACACTATATGGCCAAAGGTTTGTTGACCCCTGACCACCATACCTATATCATCCCATCCCATTAGGTTTCCTTTGTTGTTACAATAACCTCCACTCTTCTGGGAAGGATTTCCACTAGATTTTGGAGCGTGGTTGTGGGGATTTGTGTCCATTCAGCCACAAGAGAATTAGCGAGGTCAGGCGCTGATGTTAGGCGAAGAGGCCTGGCAAGTAGTCGGCATTCCAACTCAATCCAAAAGTGCTCAGTGGGGTTGAGGTCAGGACTCTGTGCAGGTCAGTCGAGTTCTTCCACACCAGCCTTGGCAAACCATGTCTTCATGGATCTCACTTTGTGCACAGGGGCATGTCATGCTGGAATATGTTTGGGCCCCTTAGTTTTAGTGAAGGGAGACTGTAATGCTACAGCAAAGACAAAGACATTCTAGACAATTGTATGTTTCCAACTTTGTGGCAACAGTAACTTTGTGGAAGAACCACATATGGGTCAGATGGTCAGGTGTCCACATACTTTTGGCCATAGTGTATTTTGCAGGTCAAAAAGCTTTTCAGTTCACATTTCCACTACTGATTTTTTCACTGGACCACAGAGCTTCATTTGAGTTCATGCTTACTATGAGTAAACAAATACATTGTGCAGATTGTCTTTATTGGACTGTCCGATTATTATAAATGTACATTAAACTGTATAGAATCAAATAAATTATTATTAGCTCAGCAAAATAAGCATAGTGCAAGCAAAAATACTTTCCCCACATCAGGTTTTATTGAGGACAAATTCATTCTGAAGAATGAATGGACTCACTCATTTTGTGTGCCAAGTATTTGAGAAATATTTAGTATTTTTTATTTATGACCTCTACTCTCCAGTGATTACATCGAGGTGGAATTCCCTCCCCTCTTGAACTGCTTTTTCAAAATGGCATTTCAAGTAGAAGAGAGATGTTCCCCTGTCCATTCACAAAGTAATGAGTTGTCTCTGCGGTTTTGTATACAGGTGCTGAGATAGACTGTGAAGATAAAAATGGCAACACACCCCTACATATTGCAGCACGATACGGGCATGAACTCCTCATCAACACGCTCATTACCAACGGAGCTGACACCTCAAAGTAAGTGGTCGCTGTCTGCCCTGTAGAACTGCTTCCGATTCAGAGCCAGTCATATTAGGCCCTCTTTGAACCGTACTGTATGTTACTAGGGCATGAGCATGCATAAATGTACTTGAAATTTCCAATGATATAACCTCATGAAAACTGCAAGCATGCTGCATGTAGAAAGGTTGGGCGAATTTGAATATACACTCACCATCCACTTTATTAGGAACACCTGCACATGCATGCAGTTATCTAATCAGCCAATCATGTGGCAGCAGCGCAATGCAAAAATCATGCAGATAAAGGGTCAAGAGCTTCAGGAAATGTTCATATCAAACATCAGAATGGGGAAAAAAGATGATCTCAGTGATTTTGACCCCCATATTTTGTGTTTGGCAAGGTTTAGAGCTCGCTTTTCTTTATGTAAATTAGACAAAGGTGGAACTGCAGCCTGTAATTAACTATGTGGATTGCGTATTATAAAGTCTGCTAGTTCTGTTACTATTAATCAGGCACTGTAACCATACAGTATTATTATTCTAGTTATTGCAGATATTATTCTGTTACCCATTAGTTGTAATTGCTCTATATTTCTAGCATGTAATTTGTTTCTGTCTGCTAATGTAAGTAGCAAAATATCCAAATGTATCCTAGCTTTATGTTTTCCTTTTGCCTTGCAATTATTTAAAAATACTTTTTCACAAAAGTAACCTTTTCACAAGAAACTATTTTCTTTTTTTTCTTGCCAGCTTTCAAACTCTTACACAATTGAACGTTTACACACAGATTCTAACATTTAACACTGACTGCCAAATGGTAGCACATTATAAATTTATTATGAACACTGTGTTTCTTATTTGTTATTTCTGGTGTTTTGTAGGCGCGGTGTCCATGGCATGTTTCCTCTGCATTTAGCCGCTCTTAGTGGCTTCTCAGACTGCTGCCGTAAACTGCTGTCCTCTGGTAAATCATCTCTGCAAGACTTTAGTCCACAGACTTAAGTTTTTGGGGAAAAAAGTGCTGGGGACAAATGATGGGGATAAAAGAAAACTGCATGATCAATGAGGCATTTCACACCAATAGCATTTCTGAAATGTTTTCTGTCATCTGTATCAAGCAAGTCTCACAGAATATCTTTTCTAACCAGTGTTTAAATCCACACTAGCACACAAGTCTCAGTTCGGTTAATGTGGTTTACATCACCTGAATACTGTTGGATCTGTAATCTTTACTACCGAAGCCACCTTACTGGTAAAAATACCAAACTGGTATTTTTAAGCCACTATGATTTTCAGCCTGATTTTGCTGTCACAATTGCACATCGTTAAGGAAAATCTTAGGTCGGGAGTTGAATACATAAGGTTTTGGCTCAACCTCTTAGTTCCAGTGAAGGGAAATTGTGATGCTATAGCACACAAAGACATCCTGTACAATTGTGTGCTTCCAACTTTGTGGCAACAGTTTGGGCAAGGCACACATACGGGTGTGTTGGTCAGGTGTCCACAAATCTTTGGCCATACACCGATCAGCCATAACATTAATACCAGCTGCCTGATATTGTTTAGGTCCTCTTTGTGCCACCAAAACAGCTCTGACCTGTCGAGGCATGGACTCCATGGCTTGTTTGTCCAGCACATCCCACAGATGCCCGATCAGATTGAGATCTGGGGAAGTTGGAGGCCAAGTAAACACCTTGATCTCTTTGTCATGTTTCTCAAACCATTCCTGAACAATTTTTGCAGTGTGGCAGGTTGTATTATCCTGCTGAAAGAGGCCACTGCTATTAGTGAATACTGTTGCCATGAAGGTCTGCAACAATGTTTAGGTAGGTGGTATGTGTAAAAGTAACATCCACATGAATGGCAGGACTCGAGGTTTCCCAGTAGAACATTGCCCAGAGCATCACACTGCCTCTACCAGCTTGCCTTCTTCCCATAGTGCATCCTGGTGCCATCTTTTCCCCAGGTGAACGACACACGCGCACCCAGCCGTCCACGTGATGTAAAAGAAAATGTGATTCATCAGACCAGGCCACCTTCTTCCATTGCTGCATGGTCCAGTTCTGATGCTCATGTGCCCATCGTAGTCACTTTCGGTGTGGTGGACAAGGGGTCAGAATGGGCACTTTGACCAGTCTGTGGCTACGCAGCATCATACGCGGTGTGTTCTGACACCTTTCTATCATAGCCAGCATTAATTTTTTTCAGCAATTTGTGCTACAGTAGCTCTTCTGTGGGATCAGACCAGATGGGCTTGCCTTCGCTCCCCATGCGCATCAGTGAGCCTTGGGCGCCCATGAACCTGTTGCCGGGTTCACCGGGTTGTCCTTCGTTGGACCACTTTTGGTAGGTACTAATCACTGCATGGAACACCCCACAAGACCTGAGGTTTTGGAGATGCTCTGAACCAGTGTTCTAGCCATCACGACCTTATCAAACTTGCTCAGATCCTTACGCTTACCCATTTTTCCTGCTTCCAACACATCAACTTCGAGAACTGACTGTTCACTTGCTGCCTAATATATCTCACCCATTGACAGGTGCCACTGTAAAGAGATAATCAATGCTATTCACTTCACCTGTCAGTGGGTTTAATGTAATGGCTGATCGGTGTATAGTGTAGGCCTAGGATCTTCACTGTGTACTCTGACATGAAGAACACATTATCACACTGTGTGTTATAGAATTCTGCCAAGGTTTTGTTCAGTGTGACAAGTAATAATCATAAAAGACTGCTGGAATCTCACAATGTAAAATGGCTTTAGAAAGAATTTGCTACTTTCGACTGTGAGCTATTATATGAAAGATTTTTAGAAGACTACACTTTTTTTTTTTTTTTTTTAATGGTGAATACAAAAAGAAAGGTTACATTAACTCTGGTTCTATGACCACCAGGACGATTTCCTTTGGAAGTAGTGGAGCTTTCCCTTGTTGCTCATTTCTTTGACTAGACTAAAATGGGACCGCATTAGTGTGACATAGTTGGGGTCTTCTATAGGCTAGACGTGTGGAAATCATAAGGCCATGACTTTGCTATTAGTACTTGACAAAGAAAGAGCACACAGGACAACACCACTAGATCCGAGACTCCCTGGAGGTCCAGAATGTGTATTGGGATCCACCCCAGTGTATGTTGCACCTATGCATTAGTCTCTCATGTAGGTTTCTTCTTCAGTACACTGACTCCTCTCCCTCTTTCACAGGCTTTGATATAGACACTCCTGATGACTTCGGAAGGACCTGTTTACATGCTGCAGCAGCTGGAGGGTCAGAGATTTTACTATTTCTTCTTTCTGAATTTTGGGTAACATACTGAATGAAACATTTTGAGAGCTTGCCTTACTCATTCAAAATTTAATTTACTTCTACAGGAATCTGGACTGTCTCAATCTTCTCCTCAATACAGGAGCAGATTTTAACAAGAAAGACAATTTTGGAAGGTGAGTTAATAGTCTTATTCTGCTACTGTGGCCCAACTATTAAATTATCTACCAAGATTTATTCTATAGCTTCATGTATAGGTGGTGTTTATAGATCACATTGCCTGTCATTATCCTCTTCTTTCTGTGAAGGCTCTTTTAAATGCTTACTCTTTTAAATACTTACCTTGCCTCACATGTGAGAGTCTGGACTGTCTTGTAGAAAAGTGCTGACCATAACCATTCTCTATAAGTTACTAAAAGAAAGGTCATACTCATAACGCTTTTTTATAATGTGGTTGTATACCTACATTACCCACATCATTGTCTTTACTTTAAACATGCCTTCTTCCCAGGACGCCATTGCACTATGCAGCTGCAAACTGTAACTATCAGTGCCTATTCGCTATGGTGGGTTCAGGAGCCAGCGTCAATGACCTGGACAAAAGGGGCTGCACTCCCCTGCACTACGCTGCCGCTTCTGACTCTGATGGAAAGTGAGTCACAGGATAGACTGGATTTGTTTATGTGAATGGAGAACAGCACTTTACGTTAACTGCGTTTTTTTTTGTTAGCTGCTGGTGTGTGTGTGTGTGTGTGTGTGTGTGTGTGTGTGTGTATATGTATATATATATATATATATATATATATATATATGTATATATGTATGTATGTATATAAAATGAGTTTGTTCGCGGCAGGTGCCTGGAGTATTTGCTGAGGAACGATGCTAACCCAGGGATCCGAGACAATCAGGGTTATAATGCAGTGCACTACGCATCTGCATATGGACACCGGCTATGTCTGGAGCTGGTAAGAACAGTTCTTTGACATCTAAATGAGCTTTGTCTGTCTAAATACAGCTTTCTGTAATAACTGTGTTCTCATTTTGTTTTGTTTCTCTCAGATTGCAAGCGAAACCCCTTTAGATGTGGTGAGTGCTAGTTATCAGCATTATATCAGATATATTGCCAATTTTGTCTTCTAATTCATTTTGAACTTTTATTGTATCGCATTGTCTGCTAGCTAATGGAGACCTCAGGGACTGACATCCTCAATGATTCTGATGTTCGAGCTCCGGTTAGCCCACTTCATCTCTCTGTAAGTACATATGTGAGAATATTAACTGACACCCCATGGAACCTTCCCGCATCTCACATTAGTAATCGTTTGATTGTGCATTTGTCTTGAATTGTTTTTTTGTTTTGTTTTGTTTGAAAAGCCGAAAAAACAGCTCACTTCTATTGAGGCAAATGAAGAAAGTTTTGAGTTCATTAATATGAATTAAAATCCATCAATGTAATATGAATTAAAATCCACCATTAGACAATCAGTCAGTCAGGTACAATCACTTAATTATATTTATTAGGGATATACTGAAATTTCAGCCACTGGAAGTCCAAAAATGGTCAAAAACAGCAAAAGAGGCAGAAAATTTTGACCGAAAAAGGATAAAATAGGGCTCCAGTTAAATGTCATATCCAAGACTTTACAAATAGTTCTAATGGTATTGATCATTAGAGCATTATTAAAAACTTGCTTACTCCTTTTGCTCTCCTGTGCCGGCCAGCACAGACGTGTTCAGACTGTTTGAGCAGGAGCAGATCAGCAGTGAAAAATGTTGTGCATATGGGACGATTGGTTTCTGTGTAAAAAGACTGACTGTGTTTATATGTTCATGAGAAGTCCTGGTTTCGGTGAGCCATAAATATGTAATATATTGAAAAAATGCCGTGTTGCTGTTTTTTTTTTTTTTTTTTTTTTTTAAACTGTTTACTACATTTTTACTTTTACACGCCACCCCTCCCATTCCAAGGACGACTTATTATTCCTCTTTAGGGTTAGCAGGTCTGAATTTGTTTGTTAAAGTCTAATAAAACCACTACAGCAACAGACAGAGAACACAAGAGAAAAGCAAGAACTTGCAACATAGCAAACTTGTGGCTGCTTGCACCATTCGTTGCCTAAGATCTCATTTGTAATACCACATTTGCTGTATAGGTTCACACATAAGAACTGCTGATTAGAGATTGGTCAATTCCCTCATTACTAGGTGTGCAATCATATTTCTTATTAAACGTGAATCACTTTCTGTGATGTGTGTCAGCTTGTTGGATGTGTACAACACGTTGCTGCTTTTATTTACTGTATAAGTATGTGCTGAATATTTAAGGTTGGAGTCCTGTGCTTGTGACTGTTTCTCAAAGTGCCGTTTCTCTTCAGGCATATCACGGGCATCACCAGGCCCTCGAGGTGCTCGTGCAGTCTCTGCTGGATCTAGATGTGAGGACGGCACAGGGCCACACACCGCTGGACCTGGCTGCTTTTAAAGGCCACGTGGAGTGTGTGGATGTTCTTATCAACCAAGGAGCCTCCATCCTTGTCAAGGACTACACTCACAAACGCACTCCCATCCATGCAGCAGGTATCCATCAAGATTCACCGTAAAAGTTGCATTTGACAGACCAGCATTTGTGTGTACAACAGAGTCAATGTTATGTTTTTTTTTTAAAATATAAATCCGGAGGATGTTTTGCAGAATGATATAAGGGAGAAGATGTTAAAAAAGGCCATTTTAACAATGCTAACATTAGCTACACATCATGACTCATTTGTCATTTCTCACTGTAATTGGGTACAGATTACATCTGTAGTGCACATAAACTGAGTTTAGCTCACAAGTAAACAGTTTATTTGGAATCTGCAATCAGAATGATCTTTGTAAACATAGCCTTTGTGTTGTTCTCCTCTTTGCAGCCACAAACGGCCACTCTGACTGTCTGCGTTTATTGATTGGAAATGCTGACATACAGAGCGCAGTTGACATTCAGGATGGTATTGGGCAGTAAGTTGTGTTGTTATCGATTTATTTATAAATTTGACTGTAATAGTCTTTTGCCATTCTATTATTTAGACAAAGCAGTCTATGGTGACATAGTAATGCTTCAGTAACAGGATTTCCTTTGTCTGGAGAGATTCTGATGCTGTTATTCAAACTCTAAATTGCCTTGACTAAAGGCTTTGAGCTGCTTTGCAAACAACATTTTTTCTCTCTGAAAGGGTAGACCATCTTTGAAAAACTTCAGCGATTGTTTATTATAATGTAGTACACAATACATGTTTTTGATCCTTGCAGGTGCAGTTGTGCGTAAAGGACTGTAGTGGTAGCCAAGTGTTCAACACTCAGATCAAAACAGGCCTGGCCCGATAGCCTCGCCAGTACTGTCACAGTGGCTATAAAGAATGTGCAAAAGAAAGCTATTTTATTACACAACCCGTCTGGCTGAAAGTACTCTACAATGACTGGAGTGAATCTAAGCTAATCTCTCAGATTTGAGAAGCCTTGAGTTGTCTCTGATGAATCCGCTGCTAACTGTGTTTCCCAGGACACCTCTGATGCTGGCTGTGTTGAGTGGTCACACAGACTGCGTGTATTCTTTGCTCAATAAAGGAGCCAGTGTAGAAGCCAAAGACAAGTGGGGCCGCACCGCATTGCACAGAGGGGTAAATTCATACTCATCAAACAATGGCTACATTTCTAATGGAAAGAAGTCTTACATACATCATTTTTTGTTTTATATTTCATGCTTTTGCAGTTCAGTAGGGGTCTGTATCTGTTTAGTGCTCCAAATATCTCTTTATCTCTGTTTGGTATTCAGGTGCTTTTTGTTTTTCATTAAATATGAACCCTGCTAGGAACCCAGAGGTAGAAATGTCACAATGTAGAAATGATGTGTGAATGCTGGCTCTGACATTCCTCAATCTCAGCCATATCACTCAATTCATAATTGAAGATTGGAAGATTGGATGTATGTGAGATGATTTTTTTATTTATTTATTTTTTTTAATTCCAGTTTGCACTGTTATAAATTTTGATTGTATCTGCCTCCCATATTTCTAATGAATGTAGTTATTTCTGTTTTCCAAAATATAAACATATAAACCACCACACCCCTGACCAGGCAGTTACTAAGGATGAATGGACACAGCAGATGTTTCATATTTGACCACTCGTTTGCATCTTGATTGAAAGTAAAACCTCACATGACTTTTTTTTTTTTTTTTTTGTCATGCTGTAGTCCTTATTAAAATCTCTAGTTTCAACCAGATACCATGTGAACCTTTCTGGCAAGCTTTCTAAATATAAAGCAAACAAAAAGGCTTACTATTTGATCTGTATTTGTATCCATTAAGGACACATTATCTGTTCATCCCTTATTGTTCAGCATATAATTCTAGGTCATATTCTCAGTTTTACAATAGTTTTCAGCCTTGCATTTACGTGAGTGTGTTGGTGGCTCCTCCAGGCAGTGACGGGGCATGAAGAGTGTGTAGAGGCCTTGCTGCAGCACAGCGCCAGTTTCATGGTGCGGGACTGTAGAGGCCGTTCTCCTGTACATTTGGCTGCTGCCTGTGGCCACGTGGGGGTTTTGGGTGGTCTGCTACATGCAGCTCAGTCTTTGGATTCCATCCCTGTCATCACAGACCACCAGGGATACACACCTCTGCACTGGGCCTGTTACAATGGTGACTACAGAAATACACACAGCTTTCTCACATGCACTGACAACAAGGTTATATTCCATGGTTATATTTTATCAGTGCAAATGAGTCTGTCATTTGGGCCACGTGTCAGTTCTTTCCGTCTGTCTTCTTTTGTTCTTTCTAGGTCATGACACATGTGTTGAAGTGCTGCTGGAACAGGAGCTGTTCCACAAAGCAGAGGGTAACTCCTTCAGCCCACTTCATTGTGCCGTGTAAGTCTGATCATTCTTTGTGTGGATTGGGGGGAAAAAATGAAGAAATAAGCACTCACTAATACAAGCTCAATGTTCATTTTGAACTGTAGAATAAACGACAATGAGGGAGCAGCAGAAATGTTGATTGACACATTGGGTCCTATGATTGTAAATGTTGCTGACTCTAAAAACAGGTAAGACAGCAGATAGTTCATATTTGTTTGTTGATTTGTAAGTAGTATTAAAGCAGGTGATAGGTTAGTATGTAAAAGCTACTTCCTGTATAAGGCATGTTTTTGGAGTGCTAGCTAGGAAAGCTGTATCTTGATTGTGTGTCTCACGTTAGATTATTGTAGCATAATATCCTCCTTCTGTACCCAGGACATACAGCACATAGAATCAGCATTAACTCAGAACCCGGTATGCCGTCGTAGCAACTAGGGCATGTACAGTATGTATATAAAACATGCAGCAAGAACTGATTTGTTTTGATTCTTGCAGGTCTCCACTCCATGCAGCCGCGTTCACTGATCACGTGGAGTGTCTGCAACTTCTGCTAGCTCACAACGCCCAGGTGAATTGTGTCGACTCTGGTGGCAAAACCCCACTCATGATGGCTGCTGAAAATGGACAGACAAACGCCGTGGGTAAGGCATCTCCAAACCAGAGCCTGTCCATGAGGCCAGGGTTTTCTCTGGCATGAATTCCAGTGGCTGGAATGAATTGTTTGCAGTGAGGATTTACTGGACTGGACCTGTCAATCAAACACAGTGGGCAGGTGTTTCAGAGAAAGTGACATCTGAGTAAAACATGCAGTCAGCCAACAGTCCTGCATTCAGACTCACTGGCTGGTCTGGGTGTGATGGTCAGGTGTCCCCAAACCTTTGGCCATATAGTATACTTCTGTGGGTTGGAGGTTAGATATAATTATAACGCAAGTCAAATGTAAATATCGATCTGTAGCAAGTGAAGTAGGGTGGATTGTTTTGTTTTTTTAATGTATACAGTCAGTGCTCATTGTATTATTCATGCATGTGGGCTGTGGTTATGATTAAAATGTAGCGGTGAAGGGTGAAATGGTGTATCTTCAGTGATATTTCAGGATTTATAACTACAGTAAATGCAGTTAGTAAAAGCCATTCCAACATTCCCAGCAATATGAAGAAATTAGTTGTGAAATGTCCTTTTTGGCAAATGTTAAAATAACCTTAGCAACTCTTTTCTCCATATTTATAGCTTCACAAGAGAATCCACTCTGCACCACAAAGTTTGATTGGCACTTCTGTCTTGTTGAAGTGAAAATGTAAAGATGATAGCGCGAGCAGAAGAGAGTCCAGTCACAAATGAAAGGATTGCTATTAGTATTTCCAGTATGAATGAATCAGACCATTTTAGACATAAAACGAAATGTCAAATGGATTTTTGCATTTCAATTTCGGCAGCCATTGCACCAAAATGCAAATAAATGTTTTGCAATTGAATCAGAGTTATATCGAAGATTATTTTTGTTCATAAGAGAAATTATAATTAATTGCAGATGCATGTTTGAATGAGCATTTTCAAATTAATATCTGAATTTGAATCAAGTTTGGACAGTGCTTCTATAGTGAAGAAAATGGAAATGATTAAGGAAGCCAACTGTGTGGTTCAGCTCTCAGTTTGTGTGTGTCTCTCTCTCTCTCTCTCTCTCTCTCTCTCTCTCTCTCTCTCTCTCTGCGCCTTTTTCAGAACTGTTGGTGAGCAGTGCGAAAGCAGACCTGACCTTGCAGGATGCCAATAAAAACACTGCACTACACCTGGCCTGCAGTAAGGTCAGTCACAACCAGCCTGCCACATACACACACAGTGTGGGGTTTAAAAGTCTCAGTCCACAAGAACTGCTTTTATTTCATAAAAAAAATAATAAAATGCAATGCATGTAAAATTAGATTTGCTAAGAAAGACTACACATATACGCTACATGCTCATAGAAAGATTTTATTTTTACTTTATTTTCTACTATTTTAGTATAATAATGTGGCAGTAACATGAAATAACACGTATGGAATTATGAAGTGTTCCAACTTTTTTATATTTTTAATTGTTAACAGTATTCCTGATGAAGCTTAATAAAAAAAATTTTTTTTAAAAAAGTAATTATTTATATAGGGGCATTAAACTCACTATTTAACTACACTATTTTAAATGTCTTTAAGATTATTCAATATATATATTCAGTCTAGTGTGTCCACATTTTTGACTGGTGTGTAAATTTAGAAATAAATTTCTTCATACTGGAAGCAATAGCAACGATAACGCATATTTGAACTAGGTAGTAGTCAGCTTTAAGAGAGGATAATTATCACTGTATATTAGGAACTATAAACTTAGAACATGTTCATTAGTTTTTAAAAATTGAATGTGTGCAAACTAATAATCTAACCATGATTTCATTTCAGCAGATACTCAAGGTCATGTAAACAGCATACTCCTCCTTAAAGTGGATTTAGATCACCTGGATTTTAGCCCAATAACCAGTTTACTCAGCAAATAGCAATTAAATTTTTTTTTATTTTTTATCTTACATCTACATGTGTGTGCAAACATAGCTGCATAAAAAGCTTGTCTCCGTCATTGGATCAAACTAGAGACAGTTTAAAGAAGGATGGCATTATGTGTAATATGCAACCATAAAAATATTTGCATACAGCAGTTTGCAAACAGACTGTTTATCAGCCCCTGTCCTTGAGCAAATTGTGCTTCCAACCAGCTGACAAGAAATACATAAACTAAAAATATATAATGTGAATGTTTAAGAAATGAAGCATTTATGTCAATCTGATACTTTGTTGATTTAAAAGACTTGTACCAAGTAATTTGTAAGAGGTTAAAGTAGTAAAGCAGCACTACTGTAACTAATAGCTTTGTTACTTGTAGCGACTATACTTTGATAGTGGACTTAACCTTTCAGACATTACTGGAATGTTTCTTCTGAATGTTTTATTTTTTTATTTTTTATTCCTTTGTCCTCAGCCCTGTCAGGCAGAAATACACACACACACACACAACCTTTTCTGTGGACATCATCAGTCTTCCTTAACTGTTGCCTTTGTCCTCTTCTGTAGGGACATGAGACCAGTGCCTTGTTGATTTTAGAGAAGATCACGGACAGAAATCTCATCAACTCCACCAACGCAGCTTTACAAACGTATGTATGACTCATGGTGGGATAGCACGTGTACAATAGCCAATTAACGCGTGAACTATATAGAGTAGTGGCTGACTTTGAATCATTCTTTGTGTAGGCCGCTGCACGTGGCTGCCAGAAACGGACTGACGGTTGTGGTACAGGAGCTGCTGGCCAAGGGTGCAAGCGTGCTAGCTGTTGATGAAAATGGTAACTTGTGTTTGTGACAGTAACACATCTTTTAGATTATAACATAACGTTTGGATTTTCTTATATGTGTACAGTGCATTAATTCTCATCATAAATCGCCCCATCCCAGGTTACACGCCTGCCCTGGCCTGTGCCCCCAATAAAGACGTTGCAGACTGCCTGGCTCTCATCCTAGCCACCATGATGCCTGTGTCTCCCAGCAGTGGCTCTGTGCCCAGCCTGCCATTCAGTACCATCAACCACTACACTAGCCCAGCCAAGAGCGCCACATTCGACAGCTTGCCCATGCTGCGCAGCGGACACAGCTCCTACTGCAGCTTCAACAGCATCGGGCACCACGGCTTCTACAAAGACGACGAGCTCAATGATTCCGATTCAGAGACATACTGAGAGAGAAAGAGAGAGAGAGGATGAAAAGTTACATCCTGTCTTAATCACGTGGAGGCAGCTTTATCCTAGCAGCTGGCCACTGCGCAGAGCCTTAAGTCTCTCTCCCACACACACACACACACACACACACACACACACACACACAGAGACACTTACAAACACATGGTCCCAAGCCCCTCTCTCTCCATCTGCCTCGACCTCAACCAGCACCTTTCAGCAGATACCTCAGCGTACCTTCTGCTTCTCTCGTCCAGTGGCTTGCCTCTGAATGGCTCTGGCTAGCCGGATCAGCCGAGCTGCCTCCCTACATGGCAATAAAGTGTAATGAATCATCAGCCTGGGGACCAATATTTTGTAGGTGTAGTTTGAAACTGATTTCTTTTCTCTTACGGGATTAAGCTCTTTTTCAACTGGTTTTTGAAAACGAGGGCAGGTTTTAAATTGTCCCATGAGAAGAAGACATGGCTGATTGTGAAGCTTTCAAAGTGATCTCTCATGCACACTTAATTCCACAATTGCTACTTTGCATAGGGGGAAAGAGATGATTTATTTTTTAAAACAGGATTTTACTACATGTCTATGTCCTAAGTCCCTCTGAGTGGGAAAAAAATCATAGCGTTTTCTTCTATTTTCAAATCATAGAGGGCCAGTGGAGAAAAATAAATATTAGCATTGTAACGCTAATGGCGATGGGCATGAAGTGCAAGTTAGCCATTGCTGTCTCTTCAAAAATAAATTATTCTTTTTACCTGTTGTATTTATTTTTAGTTTCCACGTTTCATCATCTTGTGCCTTCACATATTGCTGTGTGGATGCAGGAAAGTAGGGGCAGTTTGGAGAACAAAACTATGATGCACAAATAAAACACTATGTTTATATTAAAAAATAAAAAATAAAAATACAAAACAAAAAGCACTGAAACTGAACTGAAGCAAACTGAAGCTCCCAGCATGCTTTGCTCTGGATGAAGAACACTGTGTAAACCAATGGTAGGACAGCATCTGGTCTCTTTGTATGTTCAAACATGAATATTAATATGGTATATATTTTCCTGGCTCTTATCAGTTTTTGGCTTGCTTTGATTAGCTAATGAAACCACTTGATCCTTGGTATGTCAAAGTTATTTGTCTTTTCTCACATGGATTTTGGAATGATATGAAACTGGATATTCATCTCAGTTTAATTTTGTTGGCTGAATGAAAGTGGAGCGGCGTTACGTTTTTTTCTATGCTTTTGTGCAGGATAGGCAAGAGTTTAGCTAGCCACTGCTCCCTACCATTCAGCATAAGAGGTTCATGTATATTTTATGGTTGGCTGAATAAAGAAATGTGATTTCATATTTGTGTTTTGCTTCAGTGATGCTTTGTTTTTCATGACTTAGTAATGTGACTTGTTTTAACTGCAGTTGCTTATGTAGTTGTGTATAAAAAGACCAAAAATGAGCATGTATAAGAATGTATGGTTTAATCATATTATCAGGTTTTCTAAAAAATCTTTTTAATCTTTCTGCATAACAATGGTTTCAAAATTATCAGCACCCTGACACTTAATACTGGGAGGCAAGGCCTCCACTAGAGAAATGAACAGCACTGAGACCCATATTTATGGAGAAGAAAACAGAAAAGTAGGTAGCTCAGAGGTTATGGCCTGGAAGGTTGTGACTGACCGGAAGGTTATGAATTCAAATCCCAGCATCACCAAAGCTGCCACTGTTGGGCCCTTAAGGAAGGCCCTTAACCCTCAACTGCTCAGTTGTATTCTGTCTTAACTGTTAGTCATGTTGAATAGAAGTGTCAGTCAAATGAGGAAAATGAAAACAGTTCATACTTTAGGGAAATGTGCACTGCACTATTCTAATTTTTGTCATGAGGACAACACACCACACCCAAAAGCAAAGCCTTTGCTTTGCTTTTCCTCGTTTGTTTGCGGGGCTACACTCTGCTCATGATTCAAGTTGAAATTTGAGACTTTGGGGGTAGGAATAAGAAACATGTTCCCACAGCTACAACTGGTCATTTTCAACCAGTCCCCTTTCTTCTGGAAACAGACTTTGAGCTCATTCAACGTAAACTTACCAAAATGACGGCGATGAAAGTAATCACATTCATTCACACAACATTCACTTCCAGTCCACTGATGTGATTGGATGAGCAGTGTTCTAAGAATGCTTAGATTTAGTATAACTGCACTGGGACATTTCACTGTTTGTATCACTCTGCTCATCTGTGTTCACCACGTACAATTCCAGCTAGTCCCCCTAAAACCATTACTACAGTAGCTTTAGCGATATCATCAGCGGACATGGCAAACGATACATTTTTCATGAATACAACTTCTGACTTAAAATATAAAAGCTCGTCAGATGAATATGAAAAAGAAGAAGGGAAGCCAATGTTACTGGAAGCGCCATTAACGTAAATGTGCATGTCAATGTGAGCTAGCTAGCCAGCTAGATGATCAGTGAGTGTCACTTCTTCGGGATCTATACATTTGCAGAGCAAAAATAAATAATTTGGCCATATTGCGTCTGAAATATCAGTTACTCAATATTAATTTCTTTTTTTATAAAACTTGTATAAAAGCAATATCGCACTTGCAATAGTGCGATAGTCTCCATAGTTTAAACTCCATACAGAGGCGTAGCTACAGGCAGGTGAGGCAGGCAGCTACTTGGGGCCCTGAGTTTTGAGAGGGCCCTCTGGAGGCTGATGCTACTTAAAGTCCATGAAAATGTCAAAACCCGTACTGCAGAACTGTGTACAATGCTATATCAGGAACCACATCTCACTAACATGAGGACCTGCACAAGTTTATTTTGAATTGTTGCACCTTTCAAAACAAAGAAACTTACAAGTCTGGAAGCCAGAAAAGAAAGAGAAAACAAGAAGAAGAGGAAAAGAGGAAGCAGAACTGTGATAACTGGTGGAGATCTTGTGATTAGGCTTGAACTAATTAAGCATGACAACTGTAGGCTAAGCCATTAAATAATGTAAAGCCAGCCCAACATCATTGTGGAGCAAGCAGCTAGCTAGGAGTTGGCATTCGGTTTGGAGCACATAGTTTAGCTAGCTTTCCCGGTAGAATTCATCATTTTGCAAAAATTGTTTTCATCTTTTAAAGTATATAAACAGTTTGTACAGTAGTTAGTTCCGGTCCACTAATTTGTTTGGAGAAGTGGCGTTCCAAGACTGCTGATATTTAGTATAACATCACTAGAAAATGGCAGTGTTTGTATCACTCCACTTGTCCGGGTTTACTACATAAAATTCCAGTTCTAGCAAAAGTTTGTTACACTTAAACCGTTACTACACTTCCTACAGGCTGTCAATCAGTCTGTGCATTGCATGGCAACATGCAACGCTCTATCCAGCTGTGGCTTCTATGTGGATTCTATGGCCGAATCAACAGCAGTCTTGCTTGTGTAATATTGCTTAAATAAATGCAAACACTTTAACCAAAGGTGTTCTCTGGTAGCCTACATGATGAAATAATGCTTTATCTAATTGATAAGCTTAATCGAGCACTACATCTAGCACGCATAATATAATGCTAACACTTTCAGTCAGTTATCCTTTACTTGGCTCATTGTATTGATTCTTTACAATGGCACCTGAGTAACATAATGGCAATGAAGAGGAAAAGTTTACTAGGAGGGCCCAATGCAGATTCCTGCCTGGGGCCCCCATATTTCCTAGAATCGCCCCTGTCAGCAGGGGATTACCTTTTAAATAAATGCAGAATGCATGTCAGAAGCGAATATTATCCATCAGTAAAAGCATTCCACTCCATTGCACTGTATTTAACGCTGTAATTCTCTTTGTCCAATACAATACACAAACTCTGTTGCTTTTCATTAGTGATGTACAGAAAACGTTCCATGCTGAAAAACAAAATCTTCAGTGCTTTGCTCTTAGGTTGCTTTATCTTTTCAGTGAAAAACAGTCAGCAGGTTATTGCTTTGTAAGATTTAAATGCTGACTTTTTGACAGAAGTTATTGTAATTCCCAGGTGCATTGGGTTGCACTTTCGTCAAACTCACTTCACTAATGCCACGCTGAAATAAAACCACTGTCCAATCACAGCCATAAGCCATATTTGGGGCCATGGCTGTAATCACCAATTAGAATCAAGGCTGGTTAGTTTCTAGTATTGCTGCACTGGGGAATTACATTGACTTATGTCACAAAATTCAGTGTTTAAATCTTAAGAAGTAATCCTGTGCTAATTGTTTTTCACATTTCAAAAGATGTGAATGTGTGTCCAATATCAGTGATTTCCGCCTGGTGCATGGTGAGAGCTAAGAGGGTCATCAAGCATCTCAGCCAGCCTAACAAATCCTAATCACTGTTGCCATCTGCAAATTGCTACTGCATCCTAAAAACCAAAGTCCCCGCTCATTCTTTTTTTTTAAATCTTCAAGCAGAGCATAGTACAAGAAAGTTCCTCATATATAAGCTTTAGTCATTAGTGGTCAGCATTCTCTGCACACTGCCCTCATTGCCCAGGGAATTGTGAATCTACATTCCCTTTAAATGTTTTTCCTACCACAGTCTGCATATCTTTTAAAGGTCAAATCCATGTATAGCATAATTAATGGTGATATTCTGAGGAGTGAGACATTAATGACAGTCATAACATCTCTCTATGGTGCATTAATTATAACATACCATGTGACCAATTATTTCAAGAGGAAATACTAATTTATCTGGAAGGTGAGAATTCTTCATGAGGGCTATGCCTCTGTGTATAAAAGGATAGAAAAGAGGGATGGGAAGAGAAACAGAGGAAATTCACCTGCGATTTAACTCTGAAGACTAATATTAGATAAAGATGTAAGTGGATGGTGTGCTGTCTCTGCAGTATTCCTCGATAAGGAAGGGTTTAAGTAGCTGAAGATGATCTTTAATGTGTGTGTGTGTGTGTTTGTGTGTGGTGACAGGTTGACTGTATTGGTTTTAGCAGCACTGATCTTGGTCTCGGTTGAATCGGACCCCTTGAACACAGAAGAATGGAAATCTCTGAGCAATCCAAAAAGCAGAATGCTGGTGAGCTGAACACCTTCTGATCTCTAATACTCTCTGTGTTCCTTATCTATAGTCATTGTTTGTAGGTATTTTTGAATAAAAGTCTTTGCCAAATAAAAATGTAAAAGTAAATGTCAAAGCTATTTCTGGTTTTGACAATAGCTTGTCAGTCATACATTTTGTAGAAAAAGTTTTCTTACTGTACTCCTCCCTCTGTTGCTTGTTTCTGTTGCTATTTTTACTTTGATGTTTACTTTACTGTTTAGGAAGTTGATCCATATGTTTCACTAATGTGTCATAAATTACATGCGTTTAATTGCATTATTATTATTATTATTATTATTATTATTATTATTATTCCCATTTGTTCCCAGTTTTTCCAGATTCTACAGTCGTATCTTGATGGTCGAGAAGGTCAAGCTGAAGGCAGAAAAATACATACGGTGGAAGATGGGGACAGCAACCTAGCAAATACTGCACTGGACAACTACAGCAACTTTCTCTACAATAGCATTTTTGATGCTGAATAACAGTACATCAAATGTAATATTATTATATCTGTAATTACCAGATATATTAAATATTAACCTGTGCTGTTTTATTTACTTAAAGAATTGACACCTCATAAATCATATAGCCACTTAAATAACAGTGTCAGAATTATTTCCAGTGTATTCACATGGCTGTAAATTTCTTACATATTACAGTTATATTATAATTAAAGAGGGTGAGATGTCTCTTTCTTTTCAACAAGCTTAGCATTGTTATAACAAATTCCAATTCACAGAGAATTGTTAATTAAAGGAAATAAATATATTTAATGTAGTTATATTTATTCGTTTTATTAATTTGAAATGATATATCTCAGATATAAAGATCCAGTCTCTGGATGTTTAAATAAACCTTCTATGGCTTTATGGTATGATTAAATTATGAACGACTGTGACTGCGCAGATTGTGACAGTAGTGATCAGCTCGAATGCACCTGTGCTGCTAACCGCGTCCTGCACTTTGATCGCGCTGCTGTTATTCTGCCCCTATTCGAGTTAAAGTTATGGAGGAACTCACAGGAGCACAGCTTATTGCTGAAGCATTGAAGGCTCAGGTTAGTGTAATAATCCTGAAATTACTTTATACTTAATCCTGCAAAGCTCCAGAACCTTTAAACCCTTTAGCTAGTTAAATGAAGCAGTGTGTGGCTGTTTCTCAGTAACAGAACGCCTGACAACAAAGAACACACGCTTAAAGGTGCAATAGTCAATATTTTTCATTTCTTACTAGTACAAATAATGTGGTAAATTATATAGAAATGATTTTTTTTTTTAAAATAGAAAAAAAAGAAACCCAGTTTGAAAACCTGCCTACGGGTCCGGAAAGTGTGTTTGTATTTGGACTGGCCTCTTGTCAGTCATTTTATAGCCACGCCCCCAGCGCCCCTTCGCATCCTCTTAAATCATTCTGAGAAGTTGCATGTTTCTACAGCTGTAACTTTAAAGCAGTGAATGTCCAAGTGCGCATGAAAGTGACGTCATGACAGTCCCGGCTAATGCTAACTCTAGTTAGTATGCTAACTCCCGGAAGTTTTGGGGGCGGAGATTTGTGTACATTGGTGGAAATGGGGGTGGAATCGATGAGCAATAAATACATACATACATGCATACATACATACATACATATTAAAAAAATAATTCAAATCTTATTCACTCATTTAGCTGTTAGAGACCTATTTTTCACACATCTTACCTAATGCACCTTTAAACATTCTGTGCTAATTCAGTGTCCATTAAGCTACATGATTTGTTAGACTGTAACATCAGGTGGGCAGGTCACCTTTTCATAGTTTCAGGCTCACTTCATTGCAGTGCCTGAGCTGGCTTAGTGAAAAACTACCTAGTTAACAGCATTCAGTTTGGCTAGCCAAGTTCATTGTACGTTGTTTTAAGTCAGCATTAGGGCTGCACAATATATCGAAATATCGCAAGTGTAAATTTCGCGATATGTATATCACAGGGGCTTGCGATAGCTGAATGATTTTAATACTTCAAAAAGTTATGAAAAGTCAAAGTTTTAGGGTGACATATAGCAGAGAATGCTTTCCTTTCCTCAAGAGAACATGAAACATGTATGTTAGTTATGTCATTTTCAGTGTTTAAATATATAAATATATATAAATATAATTTTAAATAGATTTTACACACTTATAGCCTGATCGTACCACATCACATTATTTAACAAGATATCACATATCGCATTTTTCTTCAAGATCGTGCAGCCCTAGTGAGCAACTTAATTTCTCTTAAGCAACAAGTAGACCAAAGTCACATATTCCATTAAATCTGCTAAACACAGAAGAGGAGAGAAAGTGTGAGAATGAAAGATAAGGTATAAAGTACAATGATAAATACAAGTTTAACAAATAAACTACCTGCAATAAAAAAAAAAGTGATGCAAACTTTGACTGGCAACACGTAGCTGCTCAGTCCAGTAGTGTTTTTACCCACAGAACCCCAGATTGCACATATAAAACCTGTGCTTGGGTGGAAGTAAATTGCTGTTTCAATTGCTGTAGCCAATGGTCTATGATATTAACACAAACATTATTCAAACATTATTCATTCATTCATCTTCAGTAAGCACTTTAGCCGGGCCAGGATCATGCTGGATCTGGAGGTTGCCCTGGGATCACTGGGTGCGTGAGGCGGGAATTCACCCTGGATGGGACGCCTGTCCATCACAGAGCACCTTGCACACATCTACAACTAGGGGTGATTTAGTCGACAATCCACTTCCCAGCATGTTTTTGGGAGGAGAGAGGAAACCAGAGAACCAGGACCAAACCAGGGACCCTGGAGCTGTGAGGCGCTGTGCAACCATGCCAAACATTAGCTATTGTAGAATGCCCTAAAATCAGCCGTAAAGCTGCTTGACATCTTTATCTTTTCAACATCTGGTTCACTGACAATCATTGACATTGATTTCAATCAGACATAGTCGCCAGATTATCTCTAAATGTTAAACTCTGCATGTTAATACTACTATATAGTAGGCTTATAATGTAAATGCAATGATTATAACATTGCTTTCATCAACAACTTTCACCAAAGTTAATAAGATAGTTTATCATTAAATCCATCACAAATCCATTTGTGTTCAGACTTAAACTATCCCACATTCACTCGCGCTTCTGCACAACCCGAGGCATATCATTTGCACGCCTGATACTTGCCAGGTTATTCAGATGTGAACACCACAATCCTACCATTAGATATTTCGAATATTTTTAAATGTTATTTAGCCTTATAACTAGCCTTGGAGGCCATATGCATTCAAATGAACTCAACTGAACAAGCTTCCTGGAAGGAATGCATTTGGCTACCTTAGTAGCCTGTCAGGATGGTGGTACTTCTCCAGTTGACTCGGGATTTTTACATATTTTCTGCTCTGATCCACTGACATATTGTAAGCTGACTGACACAACACAGACCATGTGCATGAGCACACCTGTGGTGTTTTGTGTGACCTTGTATAAGCTTGCAGAGCATTACTAAGAGTATGAGCATTGTGTCAATAAAGAAAAATGGGGCAAATGGGCATCTCTGTAATTCAAATATGTATCATCTTTGGAATAAGCACAAACACCTGTTAACAGTTTATAGCTCACCCTTCTGTTTAAAGCTTCGCAGAGACGTGACAGCTTACTGGTGCTTTTTAAATGATCCTAATCAGGTTGGATGTATTCTCAGGCTCTCAGTCAATATTCACAGCACATTTCTCTATTCTGCATCAAATTATTAACCTGTGCCACCAGTAGTTTATGACCTTTATGACATTATTAAATTTCAGCAAATAATGTAGCAGTCAAACTGTTCAGATCCTACACTTTTTTTTTTCCATCAAAAGTATGAAGCTAATGCACCTCTGCTTGCATTTCTTTGATCTTGTACATATTCTAATATGTTCTAATGCTAATCCTAACACTGCAGAATGTGGAGTACATGTTTGGCATCGTTGGGGTTCCCATCATTGAGGTTGCCATGGCAGCCCAGGCTGCTGGCATCAAGTATGTGGGCATGCGCAATGAACAAGCGGTAAGAGCACACCCCTTCACAACCAGCCAGTGGATTGTGTCAAAGAACTTACACAGAGCTATGCAGCTATGAAGTAGAGAACAAGTAATGGGTTTTTATGACTGCTATCATGCAGAGGACATGATGAAATCATCACACACAACCTAAAGTGTGTTGAGCTGTTAAAAATCCGAACCATTTACCATTTATTTACTTATGTGCTTCTACTATATAGCAATCTCTACCTCTTCAATTTTTTTTTGCTTTTGCACTTATGAGTAATCAGTTTAGGTTTTTAATTTGTCCATTTAGTTATCATGTAGATCTGTCTATCATTTGTACATATTCTACAAGATTTGTTCTGCCTCAACTGCTTGTTCTCTTTGTAAGTCACTATCGATAAGAGTCTGTGCTAAATTATTGAATGTAAATATACATAAATAAAAATGAGCAAAAATACTTTGCACAGATGAAATGTTATTGACAATTTTGCTTTGATTTATATATACAGTATATAAATTGATTTATAGATACAGTGCAAAAGTATTAGGCAACCACATTTTATATTAATACAAAAAAAAATTACACATTAATCTTTTTTCAGTAAAAAAGCATTTTATTTCCACACATTACTTTTCCAAACAAAATGACATGTTACCTGCAAAAACAGAAGCAAGTGTGACAGTCAACATCTCCAGAAGAACTGTGGCAGATTCTCCAAGATGCTGAGAAAAAAACATACTCTTTAATTTACTCACAAAAACAAACTGCACTGCACACAATGTACCTGAGCCTACTGATGCATTTTTTTTATAGACAAAGGATTGTCATGCCAAATATTGACTTTTTTTGGTTTAATGCTGTTTGCTGCTCTTTATAGAATTTTTTTCATGTATAAAATGTTTAATTTCCTCATTTTGAAGGCATCTTGGTTTTACAGCATTTCTTACATACGCCTGCCTGAGAATTTGCACAGTACTGTATATTTCAGTATATATTTCATTTAATACACATCTCTGTTTTCAACAGGCCTGTTATGCTGCTTCTGCAGTTGGATATTTAACAGGACAGTATGTGTTTCCCTTATTTGATTTCTCATTTACTATCAGGGCGTTTGCTTTTTGTGCATAAATGTTCATCCTTATTGCTCTTTGCTACCCTGTCACAGTCCAGCAGTGTGTCTAGTGGTGTCTGGACCTGGGCTGATCCATGCACTTGGTGGAATGGCCAATGCTAACATGAACTGCTGGTAATGAGTTTGAATACTCATTGAATGTGTGATTCCTTGTACTGTACACAGATAAACAATTTTTTTTCTTTAATTCCAGGCCTGTGTTAGTCATTGGGGGCTCCTCAGATCAGAATCAGGAGACAACTGGAGCATTTCAAGAATTTCCGCAGGTGGTTATGCATTTTGTTTTTGGGTTGTCCATCTGTCCTATGAGATTCTCATTAGCACGATATCTCAAGAATGGTTGTAGGATTTAAAAGAAATCAGTGTAATCAGTGTAATCAGCAAATGAACTGATTAGATTTTGAAATTGATCCAAACAGGATCAAGGTTACAGCAAGGTCAAATGTCTGTAATAGTTTTTCTTCAATAGCTTCCTTCCTGTTTGAAGTGTATTTCTGGCATACAAATGAGTAACAAGAAGGACTAGATTTGTTGGTGGTTAGGCATCCTCACTGATGCAGTTGTCGGCAGGTTCTGCTTGTTTTGTATATTGCACAGATTTATTTTTAACCCTACATCAAATGTAGACATCAAACTGATTTTTTTGTCCTCTTTTCTCAAACAGGTAGAAGCCTGTCGCCTTTACAGCAAGTTTTCAGCCCGACCAGGCAGCCTGGCTATGATACCATCTGTAGTTGAAAAGGTTAAGTTAGATTATTTCTTTTTCTTTTGTGCCTGTGGTTCCTGATCCTGTTTCTTTATATTTTCTTGCGCTGTTGTTTCATCAGGCAGTAAGGAGCAGTATTTACGGTCGTCCAGGAGCATGCTACATAGACATCCCTGGTGACATGGTGAATGCAAGAGTGGACCGAAAAACCGTCAGGTGATTCCAGTGATGTCATTTGTGTGATTTGCTTTTCATCTACATATTTCTGACTCATTGTTGAGTCTTTCTCATATCTGAGTTCATGCACGTGATTAAAAATAAGGGTCGGGAAGGTGGCCCAGTGGGTAGTATTACCGTGTCACAGTTAAAGGGTCTCCTGTTCGATCCTGAGCTCAGGTTACTGTCTGTGTGGAGTTTCATATGAGTTTGGGTTTCCTTCAGGTTCTCTGGTCTCCTCCCACTTCCCAAAACATGCCAGTAGGTGAATTGGCAATGCTGAATTGCACTAGGGTTTGAATGAGTGTATGAATGTGTGTGTGCATGATGCATGGCATCCTGTCCAGGGTCTATTGCTGCCTCCAGATCCACAGTGACGCTGACCAGGATAGAGGAGTTACTTAACTTTGCACTGAGGTCTTTCAGGCAGGTTGTCTGACTTCAGCTCCTGTGGCTGTGTAACTGCAGGTTTCCGTCCTGTTGTCCTCCTCCTCCAGTGGGCCTGGCCAGCAATCACGAGCTCTCCAAAGCTGTCACGTTGCTCAAACAGGCTCAGAGACCACTGCTCATCATTGGCAAAGGTGACACTGAAACAATATGTTTCCTTACTTTATTCTACAGTGCATTATGCCTGGTGCAGCTGTAGGTGTGTGAGTAGTGCATTACTTTATATACACATGTGAATAGTGTGTGTTGCCTGGTGTAGGCGCAGCATACGGCCGGGCGGAGAATGAAATTAAAGAGCTGGTGGAACTAAGTGGTTTGCCCTTCCTGCCTACTCCAATGGGAAAAGGAGTACTTCCTGATGACCATCCCAACTGTGTGGCTGCTGCCCGCTCCAGGTGTGTGCATGTGTGGTCCACTTCCGCTTTAAACTGAATACATTTGACACGAATGCTAAATATTTAGATCTGTGTTTGAATAGCAGTTCTTAATAATCAATGTAAACCCTGAAAAAAGCTGTGTCTGTGTTCCAGAGCTCTGCTGCAGGCAGATGTGGTAGTGCTGCTGGGTGCCAGACTAAACTGGATCCTCCACTTTGGC
>CM040975.1:20447917-20480417 GCA_022985145.1 Pangasius djambal | reverse complement strand
GTGTCCTAGTGACTGTGGACCAATACTGGCCTCACAACACAGTATGAGGTATTTGACAGGATGTTAAACTTGGATAGATTTTCTCTATCTTACTTTAGAGGAATATGACTGGCTAGAGTTTCATGATATGGATTTTTGTAAGATAGGTTGGCCCAGATTTGGTGTACACCTCCACTTGCTGTACAGGTGTGTGCGTATCAACAGTGCAGAGTCAGTAAGACAAATAATATATTGAGTGTACTGGTCCTCAGGAATTAAGCTGAACAGCTCAGTCCGAGTGTACTGTAGCATATTGCACTTGTAAAGAATGATTGCAAATATGTTCCTTTCTTGGTTTGTTCTCATACTATCCCATAACTCACTTTTGTGTGTTGTGTCTCTGTCTGTTTAGGAGTTCCCCTGGCTGACTCGCTCCAATCTGTAAGAGAGTAAGAAGAGGAGTTAAGCTGGAATCTCTTCCCCTCTTTGCTATGATGGACAGTAGCCAGCTCTCTCCTTACTGACTCACCCAGTGCCTTGCTGTGATCTTTAATGATAATGAAAAGCACAAAATGTATTGTAATGGGACGTGGCAGTGGCATTTGCTGATTCAACAGTACTCTTCTAAATGTAGACAACAGAAATACCCAATCCTGCACCTTATGTATTTCCATTAATTACCAGATGTTTTCTAATTAGTGACATTTTTTAATATGAGGCTAATTTTTCAGCCACAAGCCTGACCTGTGGTTAACTTGTGGTTATTGAATTATTCATCAGTTACCTCTGTATGTAATACAGAATAGCCACAATTCTTGGCCAGCTAACATTAGTTTTAAAATGGGAAAGTCCAGACTAAGCACTTCTTATATGGATTTATATTTTCGCCATACCAAATTCATCCCATGAAGGACTTGTGAATCAGCTGATGAGTTGAGAGAATTAGTGTGTTAAATCTGGCCAAATGCTAAACCCGCCGTGTTGTGGCCGTCCTGGACTGTATTCTGATGCCCCTGTTTTAAAGGAACAGTGGTAAATTACACAGAAGTATTCTCACAACTGAAATTTTGTTTCTTAAACATTTGGAAATATACATTTGTACAAATTACATGAGTTCAACCCTACTTTACTTGTCTTTACAAAACTAGAAATAAGACAGCGCTGCAAGGTGTAAGAAGACTGGAAAGGGCTCTGGTTAAGCTCAGTTCAGATTCCAGTTAATTAAAGCCTTCCTGTCCTTTGATTCTCCTGTATGTCAAAGACCATTACCTCACTGCTTTAGCTCAGCAATAAAGCTAGGCGAGACTCTCAATCCTGCAAACAGCTCTCAGGAGGCCAAGAAACACCACATAAATGACCACGTTTTTAGTGGAGTAATTTACTGAACTGTTTTTACAGTTGTAATTCTGACTTGAAATATACTTTAAATTTTACCTCTTTATTCCATGGTTGCAGTCTCTGCCATTCAAATGACATTTTGAATAATATTGATGTACAGTTTACTACAATCTGCACGAGGTGAACACGAGTGCAGGCAGTTCTAATGTCACTGTGTGCTCTTTGGGATGTGTTGTAAATTAAATGTGATTATTAAAATGCACTGTCTGTATTTTTCTTGAGCTGATGGATTGGCACCTGTAGTGAATTGCAATAAGCATGTTTCATCTCCACTGCAAGGCTTAAGTGGCCCTCTGCTTAATTGCCATGTCATTATTTCTGAGGGGAAGGAAAGGCCAGTATGTTTCTACCACTCTGGTTGATACAGTCTGTGTAAAGGATGTCTAAGAGACAGGATGCTTTGATAACCTTTTCTGAATTCTGTTATTCATACTTCATATGCTGAGAGTTGTATATATATATAGGGCTGTTACAGTGTCATGGTCTCACAGTTAGTCATAGTGTATGATCAGACAGTGACCACACCACAGACTTTTTCAAAATACTGATTAAAATGCATTTTTGTCTATTACCATATATATATATATATATATATATATATATATATATATATATATATATATGCACGTAACTATAGACAACTATGCTCCATGTTATGTCATATGCAAGGTAATGATTTACTCCAGACGTGACATATCAGCACGCCCCTCGGTGGTGTGTGTGCTTACTAAATATGGGGATGCCAGCAGTAAAGGACCCATACACATGACACAGTCACTTCAATGTCAATGCAGCATGTCTCTTTATTTTCTTTTTCTATGTGCAACAGGGGAAAACAAAGGCAGTGCCAGTAGTAAGGAGCTAATATTGGCTACAAAGGGCAGCTGACCACTATATATTTAGCACAGGGCCAATGTAAAGGAGCAATTTTAACCATGGCATGGGCTGGCATTCCCTTTTCCCAAAGGCTTGTGGATAGTGAAGAAGGCAGGGACGTGTGTGTGTGTGTGTGTGTGTATGTGTGTGTGTGTGTGTGTGTGTGAGAGAGAGAGAGAGAAAGATAGAGGGGGGTGTAGTGGTGTGAAGCCTCAGTTCAGTAGCCGGAGCCATTGGAGGTACAGAGCTCTCTGCAGTCAAGCAGCATGTTTCTTTTCACTCTCGGACTGTATTTACCTCTCCTCTTTCACTATGCTTCATCACACTCCTTCATGGACAACATTTACTCCTTTCCAGCAGGTATGACCACTTGGGTGCATCATAATAATATCTGTTCAGATCCTGGAGCTTGCAGCTTTTGCATACTTGGTTTGGGCACTGACAGCAGACATGAAATGTGGACTTGCAGTTATTATTCTATTCCTTGGTTTGACACATCTAAATGTCTATCCGTATGGAACATGTATGTTATCTGTTTTATACTTTTCCATTTTACAGCCACTTGTGTGGTATCTAAATGCACAGGCTTCATCAAAACCAGGATTATTATTATTATGTATTTATATGCAGTGAGATGATGAAAAATGTTTTCTTTCTACTGCAGATGTAATAAAAACACTTACTACTTCTGCAGTAAAAAGAAAACATTTCTTATCACAGCGCACTGCATATAATCCTCGTTTATGCCACTGTATCTTGCTGAGGTGCTCTGTGCTAATAAGGGTAATTACTCTTTGGGATGATAATGCATAAGAGGCATAAGAATACATTAGGTCGCTGACATGGTTATTTTGTTTCAAAGACTAATTTTCCCTTTTTTTGGTTCAGGTTAATTGTCTGATGATTATAAATATCTGTATACATTTGTATGTTGTATCACAGAACAGATAATATTTACAGATTATATGTGGACAGTATGAATCACTGAATTTGTAATTAGTCCATCAGCAACTAGCCGCAATAAAAACAGCACTGACAGCATTTTAATGTTTGCAGCTGGAGAACTGAAGAATAATTACCAATGCAACATTGTGGATTAGTTTTGAGCATTTAGAAGGAGCTTAATTCAATATTCTTTATAATATGTGCTATATTGTAGTGTTGTTTGAATGCATCTGTTGCATTGCCACAAACTAACTGACCATTTCAACAATTCCTTATTGGAAAAAAATCAAAGCAAAGCCATCATTTGGCAGAAGAGCCATAGCTTCTCTCTGGGCAGTTATCTGTATGCCTGACAATCTCAGGGCCGGTTGTCATACTCCATACCCAAGCACTGCTTGTTGTGCTCCTATGCTGCCTGTTTGTTGACATGTTCCTCCTGTTCCCCAACTACAGAGCTGGAATCACTGGAACCCAAGAAGAAATTTAACCCGTGCTGTTTACTGACTCCACCTCCACCCCCGTTGTTCCCCCCACCCCTGTCACTGTGGCACAAGCCTCGGGTACGTCATGTGAATCCTGCACCAGCCATGGTGATTTGTCCTTGGAGTGGTTCCATGAATCCTGTGGTCCCCTCAGATGCTTGTCTTATCTGAGCGTAAAAATGAGGAGGTGTTGATACAGATCAGCAGATGGATCTCGTCATGGTTCTAAAATCATTAGGTTGCTAGAGTTACCTTGTGTGTATATTTTCATTCAAACTTGTTGGCTTGTAAGTAGAATTAAAAAAGACAAGTCAATAATAAGTTCCAAGTATGTTCCAAAAACAGATCATGTTGCCAAGACACTAATATTGACACAGGTCTGTAGCCTGAGCCGGCAATGAATTTAAGCTTTCTACGTTTCATCTTACAGAGTGATCATGGAAACGTATGGAGAAATGGGAATACAGAGGGAGAGGATAAGAAGTCAACAGGGTCTGCCTGCCGGGTGGGAGCACCTGGACCAGCCGGACCAGCAGGACCTCAGGTACAACTTCTACCTCTACCAACACTGGGAGACTACAAAGCAGATATCAACAATATCCAACTGATTTAAACACTAATGATTTTGGGTTTTGACAGGTGTCTAGAGCTTGTATCTCACACCAAATTTCTCTATAGGAATTCGATTTCATAGTTCACACCAACCAATTAACACAATTAGATTCCCTTCCTGTTTAGGGGGAGCATTATTTATATGAATACCAGGGATTTTGTACATTTACATTTATAGCATTTGGCAGACACCCTTATCCAGCGACTTACATTTATCTTATTTATACAACTTAGCAGTTGAGGGTTAAGGGCCTTGCTCAAGGGCCCAGCAGTGGCAGCTTGGCGGTGATGGGAATCGAATTCATGACCTTCCGATCAGTAGCCTGATGGCCTAACCACTGAGCTACCACTGCCCCCATTTTGTGCCTTTAACGATGTATTTAACCAAAAATCCAGATTCCCAGGATTCCCAGATTCCCCAAGATGGATTAGGTAGAACTAGTGCTCATGAAATTTGATGGCTTGGTGAGATTATTGGGAAAATCAGGTGTTAAAGCCTTCAAATACATGTCCTTACACCAAATTCATCAACTAAGTCATGTGACCACTGTGTTAGTTCAATGCCAACTTGTTTATTCCAGCTACAGTGCCACTTGGCTAAATTACATATTCAGTTTTGAATTTTTTGCACCCTGCTCAGCTGTTTCCTCTCGTTTTTTTCAATGAATGGTGCTAACCCTCCTCAGCATATGAGACCCGTGTGACTTCCTGTAGTCCAATTTCTGCAGTGAGACGGATGCGCCAGGTCCTCCCCATCACCGTGGTGGTGATGAATCCCCACCCCCCACTACATGGCAGCACATTAACGCTCTACATTTAGAGTGGACTGAAATAGGTTTTTTCCACTGACTGTCTCTACACCATGCATCCTTTCTTAGAAATGAGACACTGCTCAGCATAGTGCCCCGAGTCCCACTCTGCCATATCCTAAATAAAGCGGCTGCTTGTCTGTGTGATATGTGATATATATCAGGTATTTCATGGCTTCTTCTGAGTGGCAAGTGGATAGCAACTATTCTTTACACACCCTTAAAAAAGAAGAACATCCTGTGTTACTGATAATTTAATTTGTCATGACTGTAGGATCTCAGTTCTGAAAGTTTTACGATGTGAAATAAAAAAAAACCTGTAATACCATTCACAGGGTCCTCCTGGATTACCAGGCCCAAAGGGACCAAAAGGAGAAAAGGTACACACACACGTGACACACATGTACACTCACAAACATTCACTCACACACACACACACAGTAAAGAAAAATACACTGATCAGCCATAACATTAAAAACCACTGACAGGTGACATGAATAACATTGATTATCTCATTACGATGGCACCTGTCAGGGAGTGGGATATATTAGGTAGCAAGTGAACAGTAGATGCGTTGGAAGCAGGAAAAATTGGCAAGCTTAAGGATCTGAGCGACAGTGACAAAGGCCACATTGTGATGACTAGAAGACCGGGTCAAAGCATCTCCAAAACGACATATCTTGTAGGTTGTTCCCGGTATGCGGTGGTTAGCACCTACCGAAGGTGGTCCAAGTAAGGACAACTGGTGAACTGGGGACAGGGTCATTGGTTCCCAAGGCTCACTGATGCGCATGGGGAGCGAAGGCTAGCCTGTCTGGTCTCATCCCACAGAAGAGGTACTGTAGCACAAACTGCTGAAAAAATGAATGCTGGCTATGATAGAAAGGTGTCAGAACACAGTGCATCGCAGCTTGCTGTGTATGGGGCCGTGTAGACACAGATCAGTCAGATTGCCCATGCTGACCCCTGTACACTGCCGAAAGCACCTACAATAGGCATGTGAGCATCAGAACTGGACCATGGAGCAATGGAAGAAAGTGGCCTGGTCTGATGAATCACATGGATGGCATGTGCGTTGCTTACCTGGGGAAAAGATGGCACCAGGATGTACTATGGGAAGAAGACAAGCTAGTAGAGGCAATGTGATGCTCTGGGCAATGTTCTGCTTGGAAACCTTGGGTCCTGGGATGTTACTTTGACACGTACCACCTACTTAAACATTCCTGAAGACCAATTATTGCCCCTTCATGGCAACGGCGTTCCCTAATTTCAGCAGGATAATGTGCCCTCCCACACTGCAAAAATTGTTCAGGAATGGTTTGAGGAACATGACAAAGTCTTCAAGGTGTGGACTTGGCCTCCCAATTCTCCAGATCTCAATCCGATCAAGCATCTGTGGGATGTCATGTGAGGACCCACCTCGCAACTTACAAGACTTAAAGATACCAGATACCACAGCACACCGTCAGAGGTCTTGTGGAGTCCATGCCTTTACAGGTCAGAGATGTTTTAGGGGCACAGGGGTGACCTACACAATATTAGGCAGGTGGTTTTAATGTTATGGCTGATTGGTATATACTACAGCCTGATTAATGGAAATGTTATCCAAAAATTAAATTGCAAATTGTCCTTAAATGATTAGCCAAGACTTGTTTGGTGACAGTTTAATTCTTAGTTTTGCACTAAAAAAACACTACAGGGCTGACAAATACAGAACGGTTGCTATTTTATTAAATTGTTTATACACAAATGGTGTTACTGAGTCAGCTGATGTCTCTTTAACTGAGTGTCTGATTGAGATATATTAGATGATTGAGATATATTAGATATCGTTCCTTACTTGTCAGCTACATTAACCTTGTATTTCGTGGCTGAACTATTTCATAAATACAGCTCTATTTCTGCACATTCCAAGTGTTTGTTTTTAGATACAAATCATGTGCACTGATTTTGTGTGAATTCAGCTTCAGTGCAAAGTGGGACCAGTCCCATGTTGTGTAAGCTTTAAAATTATTCATAATGAAACCAACCTTGTATAACATGCAACAACGACATAGTGATTATCGTGCACATCATACTGTATCTCTTATTTTGTCTCTCCTCTGTGTTTCCAGGGAGAAATTGGGAGACCCGGACAAAAGGTAGTACATTGCATCATTGCGTAAACCATTACATTTTGTGGATTTGAGTAAGAAAAAATCCTGCACCTCCTAACACCCCCTCCCCCAAACACACACACACACACACACACACACACACACACACACACACACTTAATATTATTGGCCCTGTTCCCAGCCATGCTTCACACTGCAGCCATACACAATATAAGCCTTCCAGTTAAATGCAACCTTGACAAAGATATGCAGGACACAGAGCCCAGAAACACCACTACAACAATAGTAGGATGTTTTCATATCTTAGTGGGGACCAAAGATATGAATAGGATGAAAATATCTGACAGATAGGACCTTGTGGCAACATTTGGCTGATCCTCAAGGAAAACTGCTTTTTTTTTTTTAATTAAAAAGCTCAGCTTTTATTTAAACAAGAAAAATAAATAAAATAAAAGTGCCAAAATGTTTCCCTTTGGTTACTGAGGTTAAGGTTAAAGTTTAGTGTAGGCATAGCATTAATATGTTGCATTAATAATTATGTCAATGGAAGGTTCTCAGTGTAGTAAGACAAACATGTTTTTGCATGCTTAAAAATAACAGAAGCCATTGGTGGTCACCCTAATTAGAGCCTGAGCCACATCCAACCCTTAATGGACTGTCCCAGTGGCTCTCTTCCCACAATTCTACTGATGGGCAGGTGTAGTTTCCTGGAAGGTTATAGTGACGAGCATTAGTGGACAAATGGATGGAGGACAAATGGTCCGATGTGAGGTTATGAGAGGGGAAAGAGGAGGGCGACACTGATGGAGGTAGCTTGCAGTATTGCGGTGTAATTTAGCTTAGTGCTGAAGCTACCATAAATCATTGGCCTTCCAACAAGCCTTGTCTCCTGCTCCCTGCACATCATTTAATTAAAGTCAGCAGTGTGATGGGCTGTCTAGCTCTCTCTCTCTCTCTCTCTCTCTATCTCTCTCTCTATCTCTCATGTCCAATATTATTTGCCTTTCAAAAACACTCAGGAGACTTGCCATCCTCACATTGTTTTCACTGTGCTGTCTCTTCAAGCAAATTCTGATATTAATTTTAAGTGTCATAAATCAAAAAGAGGACACTTCAGGTGATCAAGGACTCAACCACTAAACCTGAAGTGCTTTAGCATCTCTGAGAAAATTAATTTTCTATTATTATATATCCACCCTGTGCACTTGGCTTAGCATGTGCTATAACATTAGGGTACTTTATCTTAATGTATAAGATCTGAGACATTAAGGTCTCAGTCAGGACCTGGTGTGTAACATGTTTTGCATTACTGCAGGGGCGCACTGGCTCCCCAGGTTTGCCAGGGCGACAGGGACCAAATGGATGGCCAGGCCCAAGTGGGTCGAAGGTGAGCTGGCTCCTGTATGATTAAATGGAAAACAACACTTACAATGGAATGGCATTGTGAAGTTACACATTGGCTGCATGGTGGCAGTGGTGCAATATAAAATGAATTGTGTTTTTCAGGGGGAGAAAGGTGACTCTGGACTGATGGGCTTGCCTGGAACACGAGGACCAATAGGACCCAAGGTCTGTCTTGTCTAGAACTGAAACACCTTGCTAAGTGCTAATTGTGTTTTTATGAAATTTCATTAATCCTAGACAAATACTAGAGGGAATTGTAAGAACAACTGATAATTCATTACATTGTACTTGCAAATTGAATTACTTTTCTCTACATTTTTATTTTCTGTGATGCAGGGATTGCCTGGATACAAAGGAGAAAAGGTATATCTGTTCTCCAACACCTCTGCATGCCCTCTGTCATAGGAGATTTTTCTCTTTTCAAAATGTAAGAATTTCTGAGTTCTTGGTATACTGCACAGAACCTTGGGCTGCCAATGCTTTAGCATTTTTTTCCCCCCATCAACTTTTTATAGGGCTCACGGGGTGACCGAGGTGAAGCTGGCCAAAAGGGTCAGAAGGTGAGATTTTTGCTGTTCTTTCAGCTGTGAAATCTGATTCTGTAGATTTCTGGTGTCCAATAATGTAATGTGCTGTGTTTCAGGGCACAATGGGTCTGCCGGGAATGCTTGGTCAGAAGGTGAGAAACTGAGTTCTAATCTGCATACCCACTAAATACCCATTAGGAACATTGGTAAATACATTTATTTCATCTTTGATCAGGGTGAAATGGGCCCAAAAGGAGAGGCTGGCATCCCAGGAAGCAGAGGACCCACTGGGCAACCAGGAAAAAGAGGCAAACAGGTGAAGAATTCCCCCTGGATACTGATAACACCAACATCTGTCTTGTTCTGAAAACACAGTTTGGTTCATCATCCTCTACATGTGAATTATAATCTTTGATGTATCGGATGTCTGATTTAGGGTCCAAAGGGAGACACTGGTCTCACAGGACCAATGGGACCAGCAGGTCCTCAAGGACCCCCTGGTCATCCAGGTCCTCCTGGTCTGCCTGCTTCAGGTAAGTGTTTAGGCTAAACACATAAGACCTCCAATTCTGCGCTGACTGACAATGGAATTATATACTTACTAAAGGGAGGTGGAATAATTGTGATACATATAACTGATGAGTTTATCTCAAGTACCTGAAGCCACAAGTATGGAAATTAAAAACTAGGCACTGGTCTTTTGCTTCCTTAGTTATGACTGACTTTTGCATTGGAACATCTAAATAACTGGATAATGACACAAATTGCGGTGTTACAGGGTCGAAAGAAATAGGGGAACATTTAAATCAATGACACCAATGGATCCTTTTAGCCCCAGAGCAACTTGATCTGCTCTGCTTGAGTCCAGAGGCATGACATCATGTCTTTAAACTGACTGAGAGAGAAAGAGTTCCTCACAGACATACAAACATTATGTAACCACTTAATTAATGTGACACCTTGTTTAAAATTAAACGAAGTAATTACCCTCTGTGAAAGACAGTAAGAGAATTTATACCACCATGCTGCTGAATTCTTAAACTGACTAATTTTACCTCTATAACCTTATGGCCGTGATGTTGCACAGGTGAAATACTTCTTTAAATTATAGCTAATGGGCTACTTGCACCAGCACTTCTGCACTTCTATAACCAAAATGGCACTTTTCCAGCTTCCAGCTAGTCCACTATAAGGGCAATAGAGCTATTTTACACCCGGTTTCTGCAGGAGCTCCCATCATATACACTCAACATCACCTTTATAGGAACACGTGTACACCTGCTCATTTTTGCAGTTATCCAATCAGCCAATCATGTGGCAGTAGTCTGCAATTTCAAAACAGAAGTATGTCAAGTGCAAGTAGACCATTCACAGGGACTTGTATGGTAGACACTCACCAAATTTAAGATTAACAATAAACTAATTGTAAAAAGTGTTTTTTATTTAACAATGAAAAAAGTATACAGTAAATGTTGCTCTAATGTGACATTTAGCATTTATGAAAGAACACTTCAGTTACTGTTAGCACTCTGAGGTAAGGCTATTTATGTTTTCTGCCATGGGGAAAGTCTTTAGAACACAGAATGTTGCTTTCAAGTTGGACTTTTTCTTCTTATTAGCTTCAGGAGAGGGAACAAATGAGAGGCTAATGAGGGAAAAACTGTTAAGAACTGTTGTAATGTAAGTGATAACAGGAATGAACTTGTTTCCTGGACATTCTAAAACAATAATGTGACTATAAAAGCATAAAAAGCATGGTATATAATTTGTTAATTAATAAAATATTGTAATCCTGGGAAAAATGCTTTGGTATGAGAGGAAAAAAACATGCTGGGAGGTGCTGTTAATGAATGTGCACTTTGTGTCTGGCTGCATCACATCTCCCGGTCATTGAAAAGTGCATACCTCATCGTGTTTTACTCCTTACGCAGCCTGTTACAGAGAGTACAGGGTGGTGAAAAGTTTAATGTGCATATACTTATAAACATTGTTTGATTGCGTTAATAAACTCTTTAGAAGACGTTCTTGAAAGTGTCACTTGTCCTATGAAGAAAATTCAGTTAAACACAGAAATAGTGTTAATGCCCTTCTCTTTTCCAGGGCTGTACGTGGTGGGGCCAAAAGGGGAGAAAGGGCAGCCAGGCAACCCAGGCCATTGTGGTTGTAACTCTCTTGTGAATATGAACAACCCTTCTAGCGCATTTGACCAGCAATCCAGGAGCATCTATCCCAGAGTGCCAGCGGTAAGCTAGTGGTATTTAGTTTACAATATTGAATGAATACCATAATTAGGCCTGTTATGAATTTAATAATTGCAATTAATAATTAGTCGTAATTAGTTACTACATTTTGTTTATAAAACTCTCTTCAAAATAACAATAACAATCACTAATAAATAACAATAACAATCACAATAACAATCACTCATTGAACACATGAGATGTTCTGATATAAAGGAAGTGTAAATCTCAAAACATTACATTACATATACGAAGTATAAATCTCAAAACATTACATTACATATACAGTATAATTAGTAACATTAATAATTTGGTTCTACCTTGTTGTTTCACCCTTTAAAGCTAAATCCTGTGGAGAATGATGTGGAATTGTAGTGTTTTCTTGTAAAACTGCATATTGTTTGTGGTATTTGATGGTCTCACAGGAAAAAAGGGAATATTAAGAAATTAAGGACACGTAAAGAACCATGTGAACACAACCAAAGCATTTTCAAAGAAAATAAATTCTGTCCCTGCACTTTTGTCAACTAGGGCTGTTACAGTGTCATGGTCTCACAGTTAGTCGTAGTGTATGATCAGACAGTTACCTCACCACAGACTTTTTCAAGATACTGATTAAAATGCATTTTTGTCTATTACCATATATATATATATATATATATATATATATATATATATATATATATATATATATATATATATATATATATATATATATATATATATTTTTTTTTTTTTTCCTGATACAGTTCCTCACTCCAGTGGTTCTCCTATCCCTTTTGTGTCTAGCTGTGACTACCTAAAAATCTAGGCTGTTTTTCACAACACCCTCCCTCTGAACTCCTGTGAAAACTTTAGGCAATAATATGGCAGCAGTGTAATATATAGAATCTTGCAGATACAGGTCAAGAGCTTCAGTTAATCCGGTTAACAGAAACAGGACAGTTGAAGATTGGAAAAGATCAAATGATGTTTTTCCAACTAACCTTCTTGGAGGGTGGAACTCAGCGTGGTCTTCTACGGTTGTAGCTTATCCACCTCAAGCTTCAGCATGTTCTGCATTCTGAGATTATTTCATGGTTGTAAAGAGTGGTTATTTGAGTTACCATAGCCTTTTTGTCAGCTCAAACCAATCTGGTCATTCTCTCCTAACCTCTCTCATAAACGAGGTATTTCTTCCCACAGACTTGCTGCTCACTGGATGTTTTTTTTTTTTTTGCACCATTCTGTGTAAACTCTAGAGACTGCTGTGCATGAAAATTTCAGGAGATCAGCTCAGTTTCTGAAATACTCAAATGAGCCTGTCTGACACCAAAAGCCATACCACTGAAATCACATTTTTCTCTCTTCTGATGCTTAATATGAACATTAACTGAAGCTCTTGACCTGTATCTGCAAGACTTTATACTTTGTGCTGCTGCCACATGATTGATTGATTGATTGGATAATTACATAAATGTGAAGGCTGTTCCTATTAAAGTGGCCAGAGTGTATAATGATAAGGTGATGAATACTGGCAATGTGAGAGATATTAATATTAACTCCTTATGAAAAATATCTTTCTAAGAAGGAAGAAAAATTAAGGGATTTTTTCCTTTTGTTATTTATACAATAATGTCCAAAGCCACTTTTGTATGAATAATTTGCAATAAAATCTTCCTTCAATTCTTTCTACTTTTAAAAAATGTGTGGTTTTAAGCAGTTGATTAATAATGTGATACCATGATATTTTTAGGCTAGGTTTCATACTGTGAAAATAGGAAACTACAACACCCCTACAAGCAACCAAACGTTTGGTTGAGTAAGATATACACTCACTGGGCACTTTATTAGGAACACCTTTATACCTACTCATTCATGCAATTCTCTATTGTGTGGCAGCAGTGCACTGCATAAAATCATGCAGATACGGGCCAGCAGCTTCAGATAATGTTCACATCAACCATCAGAAAGGGGAAAAATGTGATCTCAGTGATTTCGACCGTGGCATGATTGTTGGTGCCAGACAGGCTGGTTTGAGTATTTCTATACCTGCTGATCTCCTGGGATGTTCACATACAACAGTCTAGAGTCTAGAGTTTACTCAGAATGGTGAAATAAAGAAAAAATATCCAGTGAGTGGCAGTTCTGTGGACGGAAACGCCTTGTTGATGAGAAGAGGTCGACAGTGAATGGCCAAACTGGTTCAAGCTGACAGAAAGGCTACAGTAACTCAGATAACCACTCTGTACAATTGTGATGAGCAGAAAAGCATCTCAGAATGCATAACATGTCAAATCTTGAGAAGTATGGGTACAATAGCAGAAGACCACGTCGGGTTCCACTTCTGTCAGCCAAGAACAGAAAGCTGAGGCTGCAGTGGGCACAGGCTCACCAAAACTGGACAGTTGAAGACTGGAAAAGTCACACAGATGATAGGGTCAGAATGTGGCACCAACATCATGAATCCATGGACCCAACCTGTCTTGTGTCAACAGTCCAGGCTTGTGGAGGTGGTGTAATAGTGTAGGGAATGTTTTCTTGACACACTTTGGGCCCGTTAATACTAATCAGTCATCACTTAAATGCCGTAGCCTTTTTGAGTATTGTTGCTGACCATGTTCTTCCCTTCATAGCCACAATTTACCCATCTTCTAATGGCTTCTTCCAGCATGATAATGCACTACGTCACAAAGCAAAAGCCATCTCAAACTAGTTTCATGAACATGACAATGAGTTCAATGTTCTTTAGTGGCCTTCCCAGTCACCAGATCTGAATCCAGTAGAACTCAGCATTTGGTGATGTCCATGGGTTCCAGGCTTCAGTCAGTCACTGACTGCAAAGGATTTGCATCTAAGTCTTAAAAATAATCCTAATATTTATGTTAGTTTGCCCAATTACTTTTTAGCCTGTGACAATGGAGGAACTATGTAAAAAAAATTTAATTGCTAAATGGTTAATTCAATATTTTTGTTAAACCCCTTGAATTAAAGATGAAAGTCTACACTTCAACCACATCTTGACTGCTTAATTTCAAATCCATTGTGGTGGTGTACAGAGGCAAAATTACAAAAATTGTGTCACTGTCCAAATACTTATGGACCCGACTGTAGGGAATAATTGCAATGACAGTAAGCACAGCTTTATCTCTTTCACATAAAGGATAGTCATGGAAAAGTTTTGCTCGTCTCTACATAAAGCTTAGGCACATGATTAATTGGTGCTTTTCCAATTTTAGGCTGTAAGGAGAGACAAAAGTAAGCAATTTAAATAAGAAAACTGTTCTTGATTTCTTTCAAATAAAGTATAAGCCCTAAATTCTGATATTCAGTTCTGATATTTAAAAAAAGTCAGAAGTATTTTCGAGTGAGGGTGTTTCTTGACAGTGCTGAGTATATGTTGGCTATGATGGCTTTCCATCTGTAAGCGTCAGTAAGCATTGCGTTTTCTCTTCTCTCATAATGCATTCAGAGACATCAGCCAGACTGAACCCACTGAATGAGAGTATGTTTTTCCAGACATCCTCAGAGAACAGAGCGTTCAGTTATGTGTGCAGTCTGACAGCTAAAAGGATCAAAACACGTCAAGAACCAGGGATTGTCAGGAGCCTTACATAAAACACAGCATATTCATAATGTGTTGGTTTTAATGGTTGCATTGTAGATTTTTGTGGTGAATAATGAACAAGAACTGGACCGTCTCCACACTGATAATGCACTGGCTTTCCGTAAAGATCAGAGGACTCTCTATTTCAAGGACACTGAAGGATGGTTGCCAATTCAGGTATCTCCTTGTTTAAACAATACAATGCATATCATATTTTTAATATACTCATTCATTGGGCACTTGAGCTTAAACTTGGGAAATATATTAATAGATACATTACATTAATGCTTAATCATGATTAATCACAAACCTATTCTTTCATTCTAGCTAACGCCATTTCAGTCAACTGAGCATGCTCCAGATCAGGATGGTTTCTGCGGTGATGGCATTGTGCAGGTGGAGAATGGAGAGGAGTGTGATGATGGAAACAAGGTGGTCACAGACGGCTGTGTCAGTAAGTATTGATTCTAATGCATGCCTTTTAAATGGCACAATTTTTCCTTCGAATGGAACTGATCTGTCCTCCTGTGTGACTTGCTTATTAAACTGTACCTGTGTGTCTCAGAATGCAGACATGCATACTGCGGTGATGGCTATCGGTACGATGGAGCTGAGGAGTGTGATGGAAAAGACTTTGGATATCAAACCTGCAACTCCTATCTGCCTGGGTAAGATCCAATTCAAGCACTCTGTAATATGATTAATGCTTATGGCACTATTTTAGACTTTATTGCAAGATGAATAAAATGTCTTTTGTTTGTCAATCGACATCTACAGATCTTATGGACATCTTAAATGCACTGTTGACTGTTTCATTGACTCCACAAGCTGCAAGTATTTTACATGAGAAGACAAGAATACACATGGAGCCCCACACTGTCTTGTGAAAGTAGCAGGGAACAAGACTGAAGGCACTGCAAACAAACAGTCAATTAAAATACCTTTGATTTGGGGGCAGGGGGATACAAACATTATACATTATACTAGTTTGTTGCAATGCTGCCAAGAAGAAGCCACATAGTTCACTGGAAAAAGAGCACACTGCTCAGTCATGGCAACCACACAGGACCCATTGCTCTCTGTCTTAAGGACTCAACCAGGATGCTGTTCTCTTTTCTGTTCATCTCTCTGCGGTGCTGGACACCTGCCTGACATTCTTAGATGGTTTGCCATGAATTTGCTGTCTTGAAAAGGCAAGCCTAGAGTAGACTTAATACCTCAATGTACAACTTTTCCACAAGGAGGCCATTTTCTAGTGGCCCACCCCTCCATCTCTTTCCCAGGGTGCTGTTATATTTGGACTGCAATGTGAACCAATTAGTATTTTGCATGAGGGCTTGGTTGGTTGAAGTATGGTGTAATAAGCTACTATGGCATTTATCTAAGGCCAAAAAACCCACTTGACTCATTAAAGCTATGTACATAGACTGTATGGCCTTGACCAAATGAGGAAACAAGACTCCAAGCGGGATTGCCTCACCTCAATAGAGGATTGGTTAACACCAGCTGCCTGTGTTTTAGAGCTTAGTCCATGATGCTAATGCTCAGTGGATCTCTTCCACAGTGCTAAGCCAAACACAGGGCTGTAAAAACAACAGACAATCTGCAAGGTCAGAAAAGCACTGTCCCAAAAAAACAATAGAAGGAATTAGACAGAGCTCATAAAATGTTCCTTATGTGGAGGTGTTCTAACTACACCCTTGTTTAGGTCAGGGTTAGGTTTTAGATAGACACCGTCATTCTTACCTCAGGAAATCTCTGAGTCATCTCATCATTAGAGCTGGTCCACCTCCATCCCCAGGTGGAGCAAGGCTTACATATTCCAGTATTCTTAAGCTACATCTAATTGCTAATGTCACTTGTCTATGATGTGTATTGCTGTAAATGCTTCAAGATTTAATGAAGAAAAAAATTCTAATCCTTTGGGATCTTGACTCTATGCTTACTTAAGGTGGTAACTGAATCACATATTATGGCTGTCTAACTGTTAGAAAAGATTTCTATACTGTCAGTTAGCTTTGGCAGGGGAAGTCTATCGCTGCTATCTAGTAGGCTAAAGACTGTTGGAGTTAACCTGAATTAACAGTTACTGACCATTTTTGTCATAATTCTTAGATTGCATATGTAGCATGAATTTTCTGGTCAAAAAATTGCAACGCATCATATCATATATCACTGTTCTTGTATTGTGACATTTTTTATACAGTCTATTGAAAACTACTGTATGCGTTTTTCATATGCTAAAAGCATCATTTGAGACTTCTCCATACTTAATCATTTTTGGAAGTGATACACTATTTATGTCTACAGATCTAATGTATATGAGATAAAGTGTCTTGAACTTGCATCAGCATGTTATTACTACTGTATATGCTCACCGTGAAGGTCAAGATCGCTATATTACAGCTGATTATGCTATGTTATTTCCAGTAATAGTTTATGTTTTTATTATGTCTGATGTTTTTTGCCAATGTATGACTGTTAGTGTAAAGCATTAGGTATCTCATGGACTGTTATCTTCTCTTTTCAATGATTCAAGCAAGTATGTTAAGATGTATGTTATGATGTGTATTGCACTATATACAAAAAAAAAAAATGGCTCAGTAAGCATCCACTGGTGCTGTTGCATGTTGAGATAATGCAGCAATGAATATTCTGTGCTACTGTAATGTGGATTATTATGAAATTCATGTTTGATACAGCCATTAAAATAAAGTTTATAAATCTACATTAAATTGTCCTATTTATAACTGTTCTCCCCTTTGTGGATCAAGACCTTGTCATGATGAAGGGGCTTGTCTACTTTGGTAAACTTCAGGGCTATGTCATCAGGAGCTTAAAGCTCCCAGTACATTCACGTTTGGTGAGCTTGGAGAAGAGAGGTCAACAAAAAGCAATCATAATGAGCCCCTTGAAAGGGACAAAAAGACAACATGCATCCTGTATGGATTAGGGTTACTGGTACTTACAGGGTTACCCCTGGAGCCAGGCCTGTGGGTGTCAGCAGACAAACATCCGGTGATTTGGGGTCAGCCTGAATAACGACTTGGAGTCATCTTATGGGCTGACCGCCTGCAACATGAAGGGTGAGGGTCAGATGCAATACCAGTCAGATGGCAGGCAAGTGATAAACAGTCTTGGACGGGCAAGACCCTCGGAATAGAAATTGGATGGGACATGGAATGTGACTTTACTGCAGGGGAAAGAGCCGAGAAAGTGCGAAAGTGCGAGATGGGAAGGTATGGGCTAGATATAGTTGGCCTTAAATCCGGACACAGTAAGTGCTCCAGGATGAAACTACTTAAATGGGTGTGATCTCTCTCCTACTCCAGAGTTCCCACAGGAGATAAACCTAAGCTGGGTATGGGGATACTCATCAGTTCCAGGATGAGGGCCTCAGATTTGGAGTTTTTCCAAGTTGACAAGAGGGTTGCTTCCAGAAGATTGCAAGACTCAGGAAGCAAAACTAACTAGCTATCTGTGCACTTGAACTATTATAATGTTTTGTGGGCATCGATACATGCAAATGAGCTGTGTCGGGAACACGCTTTGCACTTTACAGGTGGTCAACATATGCATATGAGTACAAAGAAAATCAGCGTTTCCAAAACTTTTGTAAATCTGGCAGAAAATATTTGTTTGCTTTGGCTTACACACAACTTTACTAAAATATTGATAACTGGGGCCCATTGAGTCTGAATAGACCATGTTCAAGTCCTCCATCATAGAGGCAGCTGCAAGAAGCTACCCAGAAAGCTGTCATAGCGATAACCCTAGGACCTGCTACTGGACACCAGTGGTGAGGGGAGTGGTCAAGTTAAAGAGGGAGGCTTTCTGAATAATACTCATGGAAGTCTCATTTAACTGAGAAATATAGAAGAGCCAGAATAGCTGTGGCAAAAGCAGTTGCGGAAGGGAAAACACAGGCATAAGAGTCCATCGCTGTGGCTGAGGTTACTATGGCATCAATAAACCTTCATACTGGCAAGGCAAAGCTGCAAGATGGATGAGATATGGCCGGAGATGTTGAAGATACTTAATAAGGTTAAGATTGGATGGCTAACACGGCTCTTTCACATTGCATGAAGTACAAGGGCAGTGCCGCTGGACTGGCAAACTGGGATGGTGATCTTGTTTTTTTTAAAATGGTGACCAGATGGTTTGTTCCACTTATAGGGGAATTTCCTCAGCCTCTTGGCATTAAGTCAAAATTATTTAAGGTGGATGTCAGTCTCTGTCAAGAGTGTGTCTTGTCTCCATTCGTGTTTGTGGTTTTCATGGACAGGATATCAAGATGCAGCCAAGGTTGGAGAGGTGTAAAATATGGGGGGCTAGGTGTAACATCCCTGCAATGATGATGATGTTTTGACACCAGGGGAGCATGGTTCTCTCCCAGAAAAGCGTGGGATGCTCCCTTCAAGTGAGGGGAGAGACCTTGACTCTAGCAAGAGTCAAGAGTATTGTAGTGCAGTCCTCTCAGCAGCCCTCTCAACACACACACACACACACACACACACACTATTTAAACTATTTCAGCCACTTGTATTGTACTCTTGTACTCTTTGCACTATTGTCACTAGGTTCACTTTTAAACAGAACTGTGTACTGGTCAGCACTGTAGTTATTGTACTGTCTTGTGCTGTCTGCACATGTTTGCACTTGTGGACTTTATGTATAAATTATGTTGTCCCTTGTAGTTCTGTGTTGTTCTGTGTCGTCCTATGTAGCACCTTGGTCCTGGAAAAACGTTGTTTCATTTCACTATGTACTTGTATATGGCTGAAATGACAAACTCCACTTGAACCTGAGCAGAGGAGTTTAAGTAACTTGGGACCTTATTCACAATTAATGGAAAAAGAGAGCACGAGACTGACAAACTGATCACTGCTGCTCCTGACCTGCTACTGCTAGGTCAGTAGCAGCAGTGTTACAGTTACTGTAACAGCCTGTGGTAGTGAAGCAGGAGCTCAGTTTTTGAACAAAGCTCTCTTTCATGAGATCACGAACTATGGGTATTGACTGAAAGAATAACGTTGCAAGACAAATAGAATGATTATTATATTATAGCCAAGTGGTTAATTGGACTACTGATCATAAAGTTGTGAGTTCAAACCCCAGCACTGCCAAGCTGCCCCTGCTGGGCCCTTGAGCAAGTGGGCCCTCAACTATAAAAATGTATACATATAAAAAAAAACTTCTGGAAGTAGCTTTGTATAAGGGCATCTGCCAAATGCCATAAATATAAATGTGAAGATCTATCTAAGAGTCTATAATTTGGAAGAACCTCAGAGTAGAGTCTGAGTCCTCCAAATTGATAGGAGCAAAATAGTGCTCCTTGTAGAGCATGTGCCACTTAATGTAAAACATGTGTCAGACACAGGACCTGCTGGAAAGATTATATACATTTTTGGGATATCACTTCCTAGGAACCCCCATGAGGAGCTGGAGTCTGTGGCTGGGGATAGAGAATTCTAGACTTAGTGTGTTTCCACCAACTCCAAGAAAACCAGTAGGAAAATAAACATATGAATATATCTGTTCTTAGAACCTAGGTGTTATAAGACAAACATGAGAACAATGCCTGAGATATCCCTGCTGTGTGTGGCTTGTTGCTCCTGTGCTGGTTGCAGGTGTGTGTGTGTGTGGGCAGGTTGTGTGCAGACCTTCAGTATTTGAGCAACTGTGCCAGAGTTTTAATAGAGAATATGATCGATTGAGCAAGGTAAGTGAAAAACAGTCAGCAGCTGCCCCAGGAAAAACACTTCTGCTGACTGTTTTTTTACTTACCTAGTCAAAAAGTGTTTGTGTGTCTGTGTGTGATGGAGGATGGGTAAGGACATTTTTGAGACTCCAGCTCAGTAACTGTACTATACAGTCATATCTCTCCTGTTCTAATTACATCAGGGTAATCTGTCTCTAGACAAGATGGGTGAGAGCTTACACAAGCTTTTTAAAAAACTTGGAACTTGGATTATGTTTTAATGTATCATCAGAGTAAAGATTAACAAGTGAAATATGGCATGATGCTGGGTATTGTTTGCTATAGCTAAGAATGGGATGAGAGGGTACAGGCAGGGAAATTAAATAAGGGGAAAGCAGCTGTCACCTCTGCCTTGAAGAGACAGATTATTTTGGTGCAGGCAAACGGGAAGGGTGTTGCATTTCAGTGGCAGGGCCTCACAGACAGGAAACACACAGGGCCAGCTGTCAGCTCAGGCCCAGTGAAAAGCCCTGACCTATTGTAGGGAATTGCAGGTATGCAAGGTGCAGTGGCCTGCCAGAGGACACCCTGCCACACTCGTATATACTGGCAATGAAATGTCTAAATCAACCCTGAGGTTACAACCTTCTAACCAGTTAAGTAGTGACAAGAGTAGGTGTTACACATCTGCTGGAAAATGTTATTAGTCCCATTGGACTTCAGGGTCATTTTGGCATTTAATATATTTTCATATTATTCAGAGTACTGTGGGGCTTTATCACATCTGAGTCTGAGAATTTTTGTCTGAATTTTGTGTGATATTTATCAGTGTTCTGTCAAGCATGCAATTTGTAAGCCTCATTGCAAGCAACCACTCCTAAGTGGTAGCTAGCATTAGCCATCATGTTATGTGTCTAATATTGTGTAGGTCCCGCTTGTGCCACCAAAACAGCTCTGATCCATCGAGGTATGGACTCCATAAGACCTCTGAAGGTGTGCTGTGGTATCTGGCACCAAGACCTGTAAGTTGCTAGGTGGGGCCTCCATGGATCAGACTTCTTTGTCCAGCACATCCCACAAAGTCTTGATAGGTTTGAGATCTGTCGAAATTGGAGGCCAAGTCAACACCTTGAACTCTATGTCACGTTCCTCAAACCATTCCTGAATAATTTTTGCAGTGTGGCAGGGCACATTATCCTGCTGAAAGAAGCCACTGCCATTATGGAATATGGTTGCCATGAAGGGGTGTACTTGGTCTGCAACAAGTTCTAGGTAGATGGTATATGTAAAAGTAACATCCACATGAATGCCAGCATCCAAGGTTTCCCAGCAGAACATTGTCCAGAGCATCATACTGCCTCTGCCTTCTTGCCTTCTTCCCATAGTGCATCCTGGTGCCGTCTCTTCCACAGGTAAGCAATGCACACGCACCTGGCTGTCCACATGATGTAAAAGAAAATGTGATTCAACAGACCAGTCCATCTTCTTTCATTGCTCCATGGTCCAGTTCTGATGTTCACATGCCCATTGTAGACATTTCAATGATGGACAGAGGTCAGCATGGGCACTCTGACCGGCAAGCTGCAATGCTGACACCTTTCTATCATAGCATTAACTTTTTCAGCAACTTGTGCTACAGTAGGGATCAGACCAGATGGGCTAACCTTCGCTCCCCACACGCATCAGTGAGCCTTGGGTGCCCATGACCCTGTCACCGGTTGTCCTTCCTTGGACCACTTTTGGTAAATATTAACCACTGCATACAGGGAACACCCACAAGGCCTGCTGTTTTGGAGATGCTCTGACCCAGTTGTCTAGCCACCACAATTTGGCCCTTGTCAAAGTTGCTCAGATCTTTACACTTGCCCATTTTTCCTGCTTCCAATGCATCAACTTCGAGAACTGACTGTTCACTTGCTGCCTAATATATCCCACCCCTTGACAGGTGCCATTGTAAAGAGATAATCAATGTTATTCACTTCACCTGTCAGTGGGTTTAATGTTATGGCTGATCGGTGTATGTGTTACGTTATTGTTTTTAAATGGGTCCTACAAATATGAATTGTATATTTTAGGCTATTTGGCTCATCTCTAGTTATCTTAACTAACAAGTCAGTTAGCAGATTAAAAAAAAAAAAAAATAAAAAATAAAAAAAAAGCTTGTGTATCCCTACATCCAGGCAAGTGTAGCCCTTTAAAACACTTTACAGATCCATCAGGAGTAGAGAGTTTACCCAGTATTCAAACCAAGAAATATCTCTGGAGGCTAGTCCCTGTAAGATGCATGTTTACAACAGATATATCGAGGCCAACACTGTCCAAGCCAAAATATGGATTTTGAGTTAATAGACAGACAAATGGTTTTTTCACTTTATCAGTCAGAACATGTGAGGATATTGCAAAAGAAAGAATGGCTACTATGTGTGCTGCTTTATTTGTGAGTTAACATGTCTATAAAGTTACAATGTATGTAAAGTGTTTTGGCTAGGCTACATTACCTCGCATGATTTCTTTTCCCATTTGTCCCACAGGTCAGTGACATTGAATAACTCTTGCTCTAAGATCCTCCACTTCACCATGTAGATGATAGTTTTAAAATCACTAGAATATTTAGTAAGGCCATATAAGTCTTTTACATTGACAAGCTGATGGATTGATGGAAAATGAAGGCATTGATTTTGATTGGTCTTAGAGCCCAGTCCACAGTGCAGTCTCATATGCTCATTCTCTGCAAAGTTTCCGCGCTCACCTACACATGAACACTCAAGAATTCCAGCAGAGCAAAATAAGGTCACATAGTAAAAGTGTTTCCACTGTGTATGGAATGTAATGTGGTTACCTTCAGCCCGACAGTGGGGTGCACACTATTTTTGTCTTACGGCTACAGTAAATTTAGTCACAGAAGAGCTATATGTAAGAGCTTGGAAAGGTCCCCCCACAATCATTCAATCTGCAACACTTTGCACTTTCGCACAGGCCTCTGCGATTGTCAAGCACTGAAAAGTGATGATCTTTCCTTCAGTTGGACAACCAGCAGTTACTTGTCTCTTTCCAGTTCACTCTCTGTCTCACCCATACAAATACAAAATCCTTCTATTCATAGAGGCTATTATTGAGACTAGGGATCCTTTTTGCATTTTGTTTATGTTGTGTGTCCTGGCAACCACATTTATACATAGTGAAGGACTGTGTATCACAGCGACATGGCACGCACGCACACACACACACACACACACACACACACACACACACACACACACACTCTCTGCACGGGTGGGTATGTAGAGTGCATATTACAATTCTCATTTAGTGCTGATATTTATGACTTTTTTGAAAAGTCAGTATAATCTTGAAGTCTTAGTGCTTGTTTGTGCTATTCTGTCTCTTCCTACAGCTCTCATACAATTGTTTCTGATCGACTGGTAGGGTAATAACCATGTAGTTCTTATGAAAACTACATTTCTTTGCATACTGTATTTTTGAAGTAGCCAGTTGTAAAAGTATGATAGTTGTTTAAATATGAACATAGTACCATGAAATGGTTGAAATGGCAGTAAAACACCAGCCTTTCAGCAATTCACAAGTGCTTAGATTTAAAAAAAAAACAAAAAAAAACACACCCTTCATTGAGCACAATGAGATTTTGTAAATGCTACAATCTTAGGACTCTTAGCTACTGTGCATTCAGCAACTAATACAAGAATATTTCACAAAACAGAGTGATGTACAACAACACCAAAGTATACAGACTGCCCTACCTTTCCGAGTAAATTCTAATAGCCTTCTAATTTTCTAACACCTTGTCAGCGAATAGGTTCAGTGAACAGGTTTGTTAAAAGCAGACAGCAGCAAAACAGGTGAAATGAGAAAATATAACAGTCTTTGATCATTAAGTAGCATTAGGGCCACAATTAAAGTCAAACAAACCCAGTAAAAAAAATAAATAAATGGATTAACCCGAGTGTACGGTAACATCGGTTGCAAACTGATACCTACATGCATACCTACTCAGGATTTTAAGTGGCACTAATGCTAAATATCAAGTGAAATGCTGTTAGCTTATTTCACTTGATATATTGAAGTGTTTCTAATTTAACCTTGTGAATGCAGTCAGTGGCGAAGGAAGATCAGAACCCTAGCCTAAGACAGCAACGTGTGGTTGCCCCACCATACCATCACAATAATAAATGAGCCACTTTGTTGGCTAAGATGTTCCTATACATACAGATATGTGCGGTGATCTGGAAAAACCTGTTGCATGTTGCTGTGTCTGATTTCTGGCAAACAGTTAAAAAATGGTTAAAAACCAGATTTGACTAAAATTGGGTTTTCTGCTTTTTTAACATACTCATTTCCACCAGATGATACAGCACATCTCTGCTAATTACCCATCCTTCATATTATTATTTCCACAGCCATGCAAGTCATGCAGTACTTAACTCCCCATGCTGAATTTGGTTACCCTTCTTACCCAGGCACCATACAAGCTGAACTGGGAAATTCTGCTGGAGTTAAAAACAGTGCAGACCATTATTTATCAAACATTCATCACAGAATCATCCTGACTGAGGTGTCTGACTGGAATCATTTCTCTATCAGCCCAAAAATATTCAGTAAAAGGATATTGTAGCGTCTGTCAACGTTTCTACCTCTGGTTAGCAATTTAAATAATTTAAGCAGTTTTAAACCGCAATTAAATATTTCACACATATATTTTCCTCATCTGTTTTATGCAAAATCTGACAGCTTCCAGCTGGGGAAAATCTAAATTGGCTTCCTACTCACTTTCTTTGCACCGTACACATAATGGAGCTGAACACCTTACCTAGTGCCCTCATGAATAGTGTAAAGACTTTTGAGATTTCATCATTAACTGCTTGTGTGTTCAGTGAAGAAACACTATAGGATTAAGTGTATAAAAATAAATGGGAGACACAAGTTTGTTTATATGATCATTCATTAGAAAGTTCATTACAGATGAAAGTCAGATGCACTGCATCACATTCTTGAGCTTTAGACTATTTTGGTTTGATATATGCATTTATTTACATATACCTACACATATGAAATATATACAGCCAGCCTTCCTCTCCTAATGTCAGATCAGGTCATACACGAAAGAGACCATGGGAATAGAAGTACATCAGTGAATGAACGTCTGAGTACAGCACAGGTGCCGTAAACGTATGTATTACTGTACTATGTACAGCTATAGAGTAGCCTAGAGAAGATGGCAATGTCACCATTTCAGGGTAATAAATGTGTCTAAAAATATTGTCTAAAAATAATTTAAAACCATTCTCAAAACAAGTTTGAGGAGCATCAATATAAAAAAAACTTATGCTGTCTAATATTTGTAGTACACATACAACAAATCTTGAAAGCTGAGAATTTAAAATGTTGCTCAGGGTCAAAGTGACTCTAAAAGATGGAGCAGTTCTCCTTTTTGTGCAAGTGAAATATTACTTCCCAAAACACTTTAATGATGTGAAAGTCATCAATATTAGGCACAATATGCATTTTGGATCATTAGTGTATTTCTTGCGATTTTGCAACTTGTGTGTGTGCAACACAGAGTGTTTAGCTTGGCTTTGCACAGCCATAACAGGAGTTCATCTCAAGTGTAACTGATGAGACATCATAAAATAATAGATTCAACAAGTTATTTCAGTTTTGATTGCTATTCATTTAACACAAAAATTAAACAAAACCCATGCAATACAACATGCACAGTTCAGTATTGTTCATTTGGCTACATTAACAAGTGGACATAATCTATTCCTTTAATTGTTACTTTTGTAAATAATTTAATAAATTATTAGAAAAATGTACAAATTTGCCCTTTATAAATAATAAAAAATGAATTGTGCTGAATACAAAATGTTTTAAGATATTTTAAATTATGTTTCCCTTCATTTTATTATTCAGTTTGTCCTATGTATCATATTCTATGCCCCGGCACTATAAATGAGTTTCAGTTCAATTACTCAGCCTAGTAGTTGTGTACAATTGCCTTGTTCATGCATGCTAAACATGAGCAATACGAGTAATGCCGGGTCTTTGTTACAATCCCCGAAACCAGATAAATATTTCTCCTTTGTGCTTGTCTATGGCATGGGATGTATTTCTAACTAGCTGTCAGTGCTACCAAAGGAATATCTGATATACCAAGAGGAAAAATAAGGATGTATGAAGGTAAAACAGCAGTGCACAAATGCAAATACTGTGGTTTGCATACCTACTGAGTTTTGTATACTTCCCACAGATGTGTGTTAATACATAAAAATCTACATTGTAAGATCTTTTTTTTTAAGAGAGCATGTTTTGACTCCTAAAGATGTATCAAAAGAACCCAGTCACCAAACACCACAAAACACTTTGCATCCAACCTGCCACCTACCAAAAATGTTTGTTCCCTGAAAAAAATTTCACAGGCTATAAAATGGAAATTTTTGGCCCCTTATTGAGAATGTAGGTGGCTGCGCATTAAGAGCACTAATGCTAGCTGTATAAGTCCAGTCTTGCCACAGTGCTTGCTCTGGCCATCCCTTAATCCCTTAATCAGGCTCTCACACACTACAGTACTCTGACTGCAGCCAGAGAGTGAGCTCTGTCTGTATCTGCAAGTGTTCGTGAGTGTCTCACACCACCTCGTCTGACTCCAGGCCGTACTGCTCATACAGAGCATCCAGGATGGCCAGCTGCTTCTCCATGGCTGGTAGGTAGATGGCAAGGTCGTGGTGCATTCCTGACATAAAACCCTCCTTCAGCTCATCTCCCTCATGGCATACCAGCGCTGCCATGAAGCCACCATAGGAAGGAGCAGCCCTCAGTGCCAGCTGTAACCACACACATTCCAGTCAGGGGTAAGGTTTAGATATGTGTAAGTTAAAAAAAAAAAAGGTTAAAAGGTTACATGAGTAAGACTTACAGCAAAGACTCCACGCACCACCCATCCATGATACTGGCGTAATGTCTTTCCATAGGCATTGTCTATAAAAAGAAGCATTCCAGTTTGTCAATAGTATCACAATGAGTATTAAACAGTATGCATTATAGAAATAGAAAAGAATATATTATACAGTAGAAATTGTAGCCTATACATCCCAGTTTATGTCTTCTCCACAATACAGTCGCCAGAAAGTAAAGGTCACTGAAATCCTGAAAGGCTACAGTTAGACTCAGCACCAAGCTGTAGAATCGGAAATCATTATTGCCAATGACTGGATTGAAAAGACATACAGACGGGTGACAAATTAAAGGAACCAGAATCTGCATGGTTTGGGTCCACTTGTCTAAGAGGGAAGGTTCACTGCAAATCAACACAAAGTTATTCTGATTGATCACCTTTCTATCTTTAACATTTCTATCCTGAAAGGAGTGGTCCCTGCCAGGATGACAACATCCCTATCCACAGAGCATGAAGGCTCAGTACAAAAATGATACATCATATGCTATGGCTTTTGCAGTCACCAGATCTCAACCCAACTGAACACCTATGGGAGAATTTGGAGCGGTGTGTTAGACAGCACTCTACATTACCATCATTAAAACACAGAGAGAATATTTTTTGGATGAATGGTCTTCATCCTTCCTGTACAGTTCCAGACATGTGCAGAATTTTTGCCAAGGTGCATTGAAGCTGTTCTTAAATTTCCTTTCATTTTTCACCCATCTGAATATCTATCCTAACATAGCAGTAGTTGTGGCTTTAAAAAGAAAGACAATGCTGACTAAGCTTCTTCATTTTAAACAATGTCACAGGCTTTGCATGTAGTCCTGGCACTTACTCAAAGCTGCGTGGATGTCCTTCTCTCCAGCATCCACATCAGAGAGGAACTCTTTGAGGAATTTTAATCCTCTTTTGAGCCACAGCAGCGCCTCAGTGGCCGAGTTCCGCACCTGCGCCACTTCCATCTGCACTTCATGGAGCACAATACTCTGCAGGGTGGGGAAGTTGTCTGGGTCTGACTGTAACTTCTGCTGCACTTTCTGGGAGATATGACATCCTAAATGAACTACCTTCTATTCTCATACAGTATTTCTTTGCCCACTAGAAGGTGCTGAAACATATATTGTATAACGATGTACACGGTATAACTTATGCATTATTATTTGTCTTGTAGTAAGTACAACAAAATAACATGACTACCATTATATTGTAGAACATATTATTTTATATCTATTATTTTATATCTTATAGTCAAAAAGTATCATTGTGTGTTGTTCTTGAACTTTTTCTTTTAACAATCTTTAATGTAGCATCATCAATGTGTTGAGACCACCTAGTGGCCATAACAACTCATTATCTCAAATTATAATGTGCCCAACTGTCTTCATCACAGTGATGAGTTAAAAAAAAAAAAAAAAAAAAAGCAGAATAATCAGTTCATAATGGTTTTCTTCTTTGGTATAGCAGGAATACAAGGAGATAGATGGAACTTGGATTTAAATTGTAATAAAGACTAAAATAATAGTCAGATCTCAGAGGTTTAAGGTGAATTTTCTGTACAGTCTATAGATATTGCAAGCTATTAACCTATTGAACTCATACACATCAATGAGATATTACAGAGGAATTCCACTTTCGTCCACTTTCATGGAAACTTTGACACTGTGCTGCAACCTAGATGTTTGCGTGCAACCATCCATTTAATTTTACATTACAATAATGCATTTCACAATGAAGTCAAAATACTGGGAAATTGTCTTCTATTTAAAGGAGCAACAAGATTTTTATTATTATGACCACTACTTTATTCAAGCAGGAAAGATGTGTTTGGAAAGTATATGAAGAAATAGGTGCTGAAGAACGTTGGTTTTAGGGATGCATCCATTTGATACTGAGTATCACTATCAGGTCAAACACAATCCAAATTTTACAGATGTACAGGAAGAAAAAAAAAAAAAAAAAAAGCACACTACAATCTCCCCCGTGATGTTTTGCATAACACGGCACTAGAAGCCTGGAGAAAACTTTAATAAAAATAGAAAAATCGAACTGTTATTTATTCATGCAATTGTCATTCAATCGTACATCTTCAGTAACCGTTCTGTCCTGGTCAGGGCTGTGGTGTATCCGGAGCCTATTCCGGTAACAGGTGGGAGAATTCACCATCCACAGACATTTATACACTCATTCACAGAGTAGGGACAATTAAGTGTAGCCAATCCTCCTACCTACATGTTTTTGAACAGTGGGAGGAATCCCACGTGCATATCCGGGGCAGCAACACTACCTACTGCACCACTGTGCCGCCCTATCCTTATTAGTGGTCGATCAAAATCTTCAAACAATGCATCAATCTACCAAAAAGAGGAAAAATGTGGAATTCCTTTTAATGCTCTGCAGGTTTGCTGGATGTTACCACTCACCTTAATGTTGCCCACAAAATCTATTTTAACTGGAGCGAAGACTGTTGGTCCCAGCTTGTCTGAGGAGAAAAATTCATCATTGCGCTGTTGAATATTTAGCATATCAGACGTCTACATATGTAGTGAACGTGCTCCCACAGCTGGACAGGCAGGGAATGGACCCACTGTTACAGCAAAGGTACAGGTCATGGCAAGCTGCAAAAGTCTGCTGGTTGATCAGAAAGCGAGCCGAGGTTTCATTTGCAGAATTTCATACACTGACAATCCCACTATTCATACCTAATCACCAGACCATCTACCATATATGCAATAAAACATGCATGATCCCCCAACCAATAGAGCGAGTGAAGCCATAGCTGCTAGGATCAGGAATGGAAAGGATGTGCAGGATGAAAAAAGGAAAGCAAGCCGTACAAGAGGTAATGGCCTTTAATTGTAAGAAGGAAAACGGTATTGATGGAGAGAGAGTGAAAGGAGAGAATGTCCTACCTAATACTGGTACTATAGCATAGCAAGAGTCCAAAAAGGCTCGTGTGGGGATACCACTGTCGTCCTCCAGTCTTATATCACTAAATCTACAAAAGGAACGCCACAGACATTAAGAAAATGACGATATATTACCATGCACTCCAGCTTAACAGTTGTTTATTTGATGAACACAAATAACAAAGACAGCACAAAGAACACAACTGAAACAAAGCAAAAAAACTCTCATGAAACTTAGGGGGAAAAATACGAATTTCTTTTGTCATTTGTGTCATAAATCCAAGGAATGCTTAGGAATCTGCACTACTGGTTTGAAACACTCACTTACGAGTAACTGAAAGTATTTGCTGAAGTATTGGATTTCACTTTTTTTTTTTACTTGATTGCACAGATGTATTGCAATACAAAAGCTGTCTTTCTCTATTGTTTTGGAAACATAAAAATCACCCTTACTACTAGAAGTATTATGGTGTAATTATGTAATACCGTCACCTCTTAGTTTACCGACAATTCTTTTATTGCACAAATGAGGTAGGAAAAGAAGTGTAAGAGAAAAGGCTCTACAAACCTAGTATTATAAGGAGCATCCTGAAATCACACTAATAAAGCACCCTGTTTTTTCATTATTCATTTCCAAATATTACATGTTATAATTATTGCATTTTGTAAGGATGATGAACATTCAGATCATTTTCTGATTCTGTGTTAATAATGCTTAAAAGCACACTGTTTAATCAGTAGCACTGTGTAAATACGTCCTCGTTAGTATTCATTATCGCTAAATGATTGTTAGTCTAATGTTTAAGTACATTGAAATTCCTATTCCTAATAAGATGCACCTATTGCTACAAAGAAATATGTGGTATATGATATGTTCTGTAACTTAGACTTGAAGTTACACACGCATAAGTTAAGGTGTCAGTTTCATTCTTTATAGATCATGGCGCCGGAGGCTCCTCATACCTGTGGCTCATACTACTGAAGAATGTTTCCACCTGATCTTCCTTTTCCTGTTTATCCTCTGACACGAGCTCATGCACTTCTGGGTCAGCCTCTTGGCTTTCCTGGGGGATGGGTTGTTGTTCCTGTTGTTTCTCTAATGTGTGAGTCACTTCTGGAAGCACGTCTTCTCCTGCCTCCCCTGCGGGAAGTTCACCCTTAGCACGATCCTGAAAATTAGAGTGAGACGCACTCTGGACCTCCACCTGCTGTTCAAATTCTTCCTCCACTAGACTGTTCTCTGTAAAATACGGTAGTAGTAATTTACCAATATTAAAAATTCAAGACCAGGAGACATTTAGTATACATCTACACTAAAGGAGCAGTTTCAGAGCTCTCGAGTACATGTAAAGGTGAGTTGCAATTACAGTGAAAAGATTTACAGTCTTTTCTCTTTCCCCGGGGGCCTTTACTGGCTCCGTCCCTTCCACTAGATTGAACTGCCCAGTGTGAACATTGTGTCACAAGTCTTTAAAAGTATATGAGTATTATAGGTCTAGAAACAATTCCAAAAAAATTACAAACTGCACCTTTAAAATAAAAAAGAGGATGTCCAGTGTTAGTATGACTACAGAGTGTGTGGTTTACCTGTTGAAGATTCTGGTATGTTTCCTGGAAGTAATGGCGGGGGTTCTCCATCTGCTCCCAGTTTCACACTCTTAGGTAATAATGCAATAGATGAACTATTTACTGAGCGCTTTTGTCTGCAAATAAGACAGACAATACGATATGGGATGACAATGTTTCCAAGCAACTGTCTGCTGAACATGCAACCACGCAGAACTAGGTAGCCCAACCCAATCATTAAAGAGTAACAAGACCCCGATGTAACTTAGGAGGCACTCAGAAAGGTCAATTTTACTTTTACTAGTTCAAATGCCCTATGTGCCTTTATAATAATATATTCTAAAAGGCAAATAAACAAATACATTCAACCCCCCCCCCCCCCCAAAAAAAAAAGAAT
>CM040975.1:20423979-20435700 GCA_022985145.1 Pangasius djambal | reverse complement strand
ATGAGAACCGGTACATAAAGAATTTCAGCCAAATATTAAGATTACATGGGTTCACAGCATACAACAATGAAAGAGGAGTCTTTAAGGTAAAGACATAAAAAAAAGTTGTCATTTTTATATTATCATCACATCATACCAAAACAGTGTGAGCACCATGTGAGAAGAGTTAGACAGGACCCAAAGCCACTGAGGAGCCAGAGGCTGAGGTAAACCTAGCAGCAATGAGATGGTTCTCACCTCTTTAGATGGGTCATCAGGTAGCGAAGAGTCTCATAGTGGGCAGGAGGAAGCTGTAGCAGGCCATCATGGATTGCTTCTAGCCTGGTGTCAGGGTCATTTATTTCTGTACAAAAGCATATTATGTAAACTTATGCACTACAGTCATTTTATTATCTCTGCTTCTTAATTTAATTTATTGTCATTTTACTAAAACTCTCCATACACAGCCTTTGCAGAACCTGTTGATATTCTGCTCTATAGAAAATGCACTATGCTTCTGCCCAGTACTGAACCATTGATATGCTTAGTATTAGGCAGAAATATGTTTAACTTTTTATTCGAATTATGGCTGTGTTGTCTTAAATTAGTTTCCACTGTATTTTTTTTAATGTTGTCCTAAAAGCACTTACTGGCTGCCTGTATGAATTTGGAATAGACGTCGTATGTGATGACAGGGATGGGCAAATCCCTCAGATAGAGTTTCAAAGCTCCTGTGATGGTGTTGATGTCTGGATATGCATTAGCACTGATATCTGCTTTCTCACCATCTGTGGAGGGAAATCATGATTACCTGTGTGTTTCACTGAAACGGCTTTGCTAAAACAGCCCACAAAGTATTGCTGCCATCTAATTTAGAAACAATATAAATGTTACGGCCAGGCTTTTATGACTTTTTGCCCACCCACCTCTGTCAAAGGCCAGCTTCACATCTTCTATATGTTCTGTGAAACCGGACACTCTGTAAAGCCCTTCTGACTTCAGTCCTTAACAAGGAAAAAAATCCTTACAGTAAATCCAAGTTAATTTGGCATAATGCAAGGTTTAATTGTTATACTGGTAGGAAAACCACACTACCATGTGGTTATATTAAATTAATTTTGTATGAAGTTGCCAACAATTTACAAGACAAACTGTGAAGCAAATGATAATCAATGTAAAATACGTCTCATTACTGTATATTCAGTATGGTATTATAGTATACTCAAGCGAAAACAAAACAAAAGTATGACTCAATATATAAGCATCTCGCAGGGTGAGCCAAGCTCTGACGTGTTGCTTTAATGAAAGACATGGACGTCAGTACCTCTGTGCTCTATTTCTCTGATGCACATGTCCAGGACCATAGGCCGTGGTGTATTGTGAGCTTTAACCAGCGTGGTGAGGTCACAGCTGAAAACCTTTTTGATGCGCCGCAGGTCTGGCTGGCAGTCGCTGGGCACCAGTTTTGAGCATTGCTTATGCACGTTCAGTCCACAATCTGCAAAGGGTCAGAGGTCAAAAGGTCATGAGAATGTCACCTCAGTGTCTGCAGACAAGCAGTCTCCAGTGAATGACAATGGGGGCTTGAACATTGTGTGTTTGTGTGTGTGTGCTTTTTTGCTTGTTGAGGACAAGTGTTCTTGTAACTACCATATGCAACCTTACTTTTGGTAAAAGTGACTGTGTGAATGGTGTCCAAATGCATGTGCCGGTGTGTGACTGTGAATGACGTACGCATATCAACATTATTATTATTATTACGCGCACACGTGTTAAAAGACTGGGTGTGATCCTGTGTGAACCTGTACCTGTAAATGGGTGTGCTGTCTGTGTGTCCTGTGTGAAATACTAGAACACTAGCTCAGTATGCATGTGTGTCTGTCTTTCTGTCTGTCTATCTTCCCCATCAGCCCATCCATCATAGGCACTGTCTTTAGGGCATGAAGAACAGGAGAGGAGAGGAAAACAAAAGCTTTCTGTCTTCTCCAATTTGGTACTGAGTTCAATACAGTTCTGCGCCTTAGCATGTCTGATGACAAGAAGTCTCGCCTGCAGCTCAGGCACCAACAAGAGCAGCTCTTGTGTGAAAACAAAAGTTAGGGTTAAATAGCTGAAAACCACTCACTGTATCAAAACCTGTACAAAAACCTTGTGACTAGACATATTTGGGACCAGACCGTGTTATGGTCAAATAATTCATGTTATATGATACTAAGATGAACCACTAAACTCTAAGAGCATAAGAATAAGATTTTGCACATTAATTCAGGGCTTATAAACTGAAACATGAGCTGTACAGGAAGGATCAAAAGCAACAAAGTTGTGAGGTCAAACGACAACATTAAATAGAATTGTTCATGATGGTCAGTATTATGTGTACTATATGTAATATAATGTAAATTACATATCTGTGCAGCTTACCTATGCTGAACTGGAAAAGCTTTGTAAAGATTGAAAAAACAGGGATTTCTTTTGAGTATTTATGTCTATATGGGGGGCATGATTTTATATCTTGGTATTATATACAAGAAGAGAAATATCTGACAGCTGGGACATTGTGGGGACATTTCTCTGGTCCCCATAAGGAAAACTGATTTTTAGAAAAATTGTAGCTTTAATTTAAAAATTAAAGATCGTTTTGTTTACTGTGGTTAAAGTTAGGTTTAGATTTAGGCGTAGCATAGCATTAATTGACAGTGGAATGTCTTCACAAGAATAGTAAGACAAATGTGTGTGTGTGGATGGCAAATCGCTACAGTTTTTATTGTGTCGATACAGTTCTGTTTCTGTCTTTGTACGACACTTGGGTGTGTTGCTCCCACGCCTGTCTTCAACGCACAGTGTACATGCAACTATAAATAGTTCCAAGTAAACCATAGGAGGAACTGGTCTAAACCAGGTGTCATTCAGGAATGTGATACAGCCACATTGCAAAGGCATGGCTACAGCTTTGACTTGCATGCGACATGCCTAATGTCTCCTCTAAGGGCTGAGTCAGTGGACACAGGTGTACAGGCAAGCTGCAATAGTTAACATAACAAGACTTCATTATTCAGAGCTTAGTGTTCTATTTCTTTGGCTAATTTGTTTTAAAGTCTGTACTTGACAGATAGAGCTGTTCTGGTTTTAAAAGATGGAGCTTTTCATTATTATTGTACGGTATGTGAATAGCTGTGTGTTACCTGAGCAGCGTACGCCCTGGGCAATGAGACCCCACATGAAGTTGGCACAGTATTCACACCAGTGTGGGCCTCTGAAGGTGTGTACCTACACAGCGGAAGGCAGAGAAGATGTGGTCACACACATGCACATTATTGGACTAGAGAAATATACAAAAAAGTCCTAACAATGACAAAAAACAAAAAGGTCAAAGATGCTGACGCCCCTGTAACCTAAAACAAACTGGCACCTGACCCACTCGTACTAGGGTGTATCATTTTTATACAACCCCTTTAAATGGTTAATACAAGACGTGACTATTTACTTAAATAAATGTATATAACCATGCATTAACTCATTCATTCATCTTCAGTAAGCGCTCTATCCTGGTGGATGAGGCAGGAATACACCCTGGATGGGATGCCAGTCCACTGCAAGGCACTATACATTCACACGCTTATTCAGACATTGGGGCAATGTCACATAGCCAAACCACCTAATGGCATGTATTTTGGAAGCGGCAGGAAACCAGAAAACATGTGAAAACCCATGTGAACCAATAGAGATTTGATGAAATTGATAGAAACTTCTGAAAATGAAAGTATCTACTTCTGCATGTTCCATCTGCTTAAAAACATTAAGAATGGGGTGCAGTTTTTTTTCACAGGTGACTTTGATTCTAGGACCTGAAAAACTATTCTTAGAATCTGTTGCCTATTGTAAAGGAAGTCATATCTTTTTTGCTATTACCCTCGAGGAAAGACACGAGACATACCAAGCCAAAAACAAGTCCTACTAATATACTGTAAATAAAGTATTATTACAGCAAAATTATAATACATCTATTGCCTTTATGATTACTATCCTTAACAAGTATGCTTCTCCTCACTGTTGTGGAATGAAATACAATGAATGTATTATATATGGGAGTGTCAAGAATAGCATATGATAACCCATGCCTGCCCTTCTCGTTTGCTAGTAGGCAACATGAAATGAGTAGGTTTACAAATGATAAGTGCTGCTAAATCTTCATGGTTTAAAGTTACAGCAAATGATAGACATTTCAGCAGAATGTACCCTCTTCCTTTTCTCCAGTTTCCTCTTAGTATTCAATTCTCTCTGACACAAAACAGTGAGTGCTGCAGATCCACCAAAGCATGAGAGTTATTGCACTGACAAATCGATTCCTACTCATCAATACTGATGTTAATTGGTCCATCAATTAGGTGTAGTACAGGAAGTGGAAATTCACTGACCACAGTCATAAAGTATACCTAAAACATCTGCAATATCCACAGTATAAAGCGGTACATTAATATTACAGCTACAGCCTTGTATTTGCTTAGTGCTTACCTTAAAATTATGGACCTTCTCGTAGTTGCACTGCTTCTCGGACCCGTCCTTCAGAGCACTGCGTCTGCCCAGTGGTGAGTTGGAGATCTGTGGACAAGCCAAGAGCTTTATTGGCTTCCAGAGCAGTGTGTCTTTAACCCCTAGCCTCAGCCCAAAAGCTAGAGCCAGCAACTCCTGGCGCTTCCGCTCCTGTCTCCTAGCTCGAAGAGGAGCCAGGTCACTCCCTGTTGGCTCCCACTGAGCCTGCATCTCCTCTGGGAGAGAAGATGTGGAGGTGGACAAGGGGGTAGTGAGGAGTGTGGAGAATACACCTACTTTGGCTCTGAGGGCAAACTGAGCTGGGTGAACTCCATGGTGAGGATTGAGACAGAAAGTGGGAGGAGGTCTGCCTGGGGGGCTGGAGTGTGCCTAACACAATAGGAGTCATTCAGAGTTGCCAAAGAAGGGCAAAGGCAGAGGGAGGGGAGAGCGTAGTGTAGGAAGGATAGAGAAGAGGAGAGGGGGAGGCAGAAGAGCTTAGTACGGCTCAGTAGCTCTCGAATGCAGGATCGATTGAATCCAGACTGTGTGTGCTGGTAGAGGTAGATGTCTGTTCAAGCACTGTGCTTCTGACCACATGTTTCCACTCTCGTTCCATCATACACTGGCCATTCCTCATGTCCCTCAGAGCACAGAAAACAAAGAGCCACGCTTTAATCCAACATAGAGGTCAACAACCATTTTCTAGAAATAATCCAGGAACATTATCTCAGTGTCAGGAAGTCATAGTGCTGAGCAATTCTATTTCTTTCCCTCTCCGACAGTCCAGTCTTGCTTATCATTCTCTAACCACGCATGCCCAGCCAAGTCAGATGATCTGCTCAGGACTGGACCAGATAACAGATATAATCGCATCACACTTCTCCTCACAATGTAATCTGTTAGTTCTTAAAATCCTAGCCTAACTCTGAGCCACACTTGAACCATTTTCAAGGCCAGCAGCAGTATGTAAGCCTCATACACAGTGTCCCACATAACCACAAAGAAGACGGCAGACTCCATTCACTAACACCATGTAAAATAAACCGTTTGTGGAAACAGAGACAAAAACTAAAGTCACGTTTCTCAGCGTGCTATTAAAGGTTACACTTCTCACAACATAAAGCAGTTACCATAGCAAAATGATTTGCCTTTGAATTTATATTAAATATGCCATCATAAAAGAAAGCAGAGATGACATGAGCAGATATGCATTTCAGGATGTGTGTTGCTGTGGTTTTCAGTGTAACCTTTTATACACACGGCACACGAGAGCCGATGTCACCACAACGATAGGAATGAAATTTAAGGGATAATATTCCTGGGGTCTTTGGTAAGGACTAAGGAAACAGCCAGGAAAAAAGACACATTTTTATCATTGCAAGGCTGCACATCAGACTAAGAACAATGGGATTACACTCATGATGGCTTTAATATTAACAATACTCTGTTGCAAACATAAAAATGTGCTCAGAATAGAACGCAGAAAGTGTCACTTTCAATAGAAGCGTTAAAGACCACTGAACACTTCAGGAAACAGTTCCAGATGACAGCACAGTGATTCTTAACAAAGATAAACAAAAATGCCGGAAATGTTTAAAGGGGCATTTTCCTATACAGGTGTAAACAAACAGCTTAAGATAAGCAAATTTCTAGCATAGCACTGTTTGCTGACAAAGCTGGCTGTAGAGTTTACGGCTGCTGACCTTTTTGGTCTGGCCTAACAGAGCTGCAGCCTGGGGGGCAGAACAGGTGGCACCACCTACAGGGAACACAGCAAAGCTCTGAATCAGCATACCAGAGCTGCAGCAAACAGAGATACGCGCAACTCATATGCAGGAACTGTGTGACACAATCCAAGCACAGTTGAGTCATGTGTGGTGGCCTGGGAAAACCTTTCACCTGGTGATTTTTGACATTTTCTGCTACATAAACTGCAGCTTATACTGTTCCCCATTTGCATGTATCTTAAAGAGAAGTAAAGTTCTACCATTTTAAAATCTGGTTGCTTCTTGGATTAGCATTCAACAATTCGAGGATGCCTCCAGCACCACCAAGTCTGGGCTTTCTTGTTACTAACTTGTATGCCAGAGAAACCCTTAAAATACATTTCAAACATGAAGGAAGCTACTGAAAAAAATATATATATTTCAGATATTTGACCCTGCTGTGACCCTGTTTGGATCAATTCCAAAATCTAATCAGTTCATCTACTGGTTATAATGATATTTCCATAGAAATCCTACAAACATTCAACCACTCACTCTTGAGATATCGTGCTAACGAGAATCTCGGACAGATGCGCTGATGGACACGTTGATGGCAAAAATTACACATATCCAAAAAAAATCGGCATCGAGTCCCTGAACATGATGTAAGACATTTGACCCTGCTGTGACCTTGATCCAGTTTGGATCAGTTCTAAAATCGAAATCAGTTCATCTGCTGGTTACGCTGATAATTCCATACAAATCCTATAAACATTCAACCACTTGTTCTTGAAATATCGCAGTAACGAGAATCTTGGACAGACACACGGACGGATAGATGCATGGACAGACACACAGGCAGACTGACGGAAAAGACTGTAGTTAGCCAAAACATGGACCCTGAGTTCCTAAACATTAATGTGCAAGTAACATCTCTGTATGACAAATATGATGGAAGCTATTGAAGAAAAACTATTTTAGACAACTGACCTTGCTGTGACCTTGATCCTGTTTGGATCAATTACATAATCTGTTTGTTACAATAACAATTCCATATAAGTCTTACAAACAACAACTTGTTACCACACTACAGACGGACAGACAACCAAAAAACACTAAGTGGCGGAGACATAAAAATGATGACTTCTCTACAGTGTCGGCCACAGTGTGTGTGAACTGCAGATAATTTGACAGCTGGTATTTATACTGTTCACACATGGAATCTGTTAGGCTTATGTCTGTTATGCTATGGCACCAAAAACCTCAAAGTATTACATTTAGTATGTTAAAAAAACACATTTAGCAGGTTAAATTATAGCAATTAAAACATCTTCAGTCAGACTGACCATTGTTACAGTCACTTGTTAATGTGGCTTGTTATTTACCTAACATGAGCTCTGCAGGCAGAAAGCAAAGGTTATACTGAAAATAAAAATATTTCTATATGATTTTGGTGAAATATATTCATGGTTTTATGGGTGAGTAGACATGTAAAAGTATATTATAGATAGAAAAACCCAATTTTGTCCAAGAGCCATCATTCTTGGTTGTTTGTCAGAATTTTGCTACAGCAGCATCTGCTGAGTTTTCCCAGACCACCACACATATCCAAAAGATCACAACAAAGAAGAGTAAAAAAAAAAATAGAAGAAGAGAATTAAGGGGAAGATAATGTGTGGTGTATGTATGCACATCGAGTCTGATATGTGCCATACTGTAGGTGTGTAGAATAAGCAACCTTCCATTCAACACACGGTGCTTGCATTCTACACATGCTAATAATAATAATAATAATAATAATAATAATAATAATAATGTCCACACATACAGCAGGGTCACTGAAATATGCAGGGGACAGTGGAAGCTGGGCCATCTGTAATTACAACACAGTTCACTTAAAAACATGACATGAGACAGTATGATAGTGAACAAACAGTATGTTTGTTTTTACACTGGTTCCCTACATCGGTGTAATAAATATCTTGAATGTGGGTCACCTTTTTTCCTGTTGTACATGGAGTACATCTACCTTCAGGGGACAATACCGGATTGCTTTAAGTATTATCTTAGTTACAGGACGTTCACAGAATATTGGCAACTTGTTTTTGGCTGCTACTCTTGGATGTGGTATACCTCAAGGACCAATACAAGGCTCCATACTCTTATCATTATATATGTTTCCAGTGGCCAGAATTACAATACATTTCTTTCCACTGCTATGCTGATGATGATGACTTGTGCTTGCTAGAGTCTCTTAATGAGTATCTGGAAAATAGCAAAAACTGGATTTTCTCTATTTAAATGTAAACAAAACTGATGTTATTCTCTTTGACCCAAACCTACTATCAGGACCATTATCGCAAAATGAAAAATATCAGGAATCTGGGGGTAATTTTTTGACACAAACCTCAGATTTTATTATCAAATGAACTGTGATCAGCTTCTAGAAACTTAAAGCAAAGCTGAACCATTTATTTCTTGTCATGACCTGGAGAAAGGTATATACGCTTTTATTTCATCTCATCTAGACTACTGTAATGTCTTCCGTATAAGAGTTAATAATAATCTTTAGCATACAGTTCTAAGAAAAGGGATCACATCACCCTCTTTTAGCGTCCCTCCACTGGCCCCGGTCCACAACAGGATCCAGTTTAAGATTCTTTTATTTGTATTCAAAGCCCTTTCACTGACTCCATGCATCACTGCTGTATTTTGTCCTGACAGAGAGATTTTCTTTCCTTCTGACTGTTCCATGGTCCTGCTTAAAACTCAAGGATGACCACGCCTTTGCAGTAGCTGCCCTGAGGCTATGGAACACCTTACTGCTGGTCATTTGATCTGCTTCCACTAACAACTAAAAAAAATATACAAAGATGTTAGATTTTTACTGATTAAAGTGGGTGTCCATGTCTGCTGTGTCTGTCATGTTTTCTCTTTATTCATTCATTTATCTTCAGTAGTCACTTTATCCTGGTCATGGTAGTGAATCTGGAGCACCAGGGCACACTGCATATACATATTCACATTCCTAGGGGTAATTTAGACTAGCCAATACGTCTATTGCCATGCTTATATTAGACAGTGGGAGGAAACCGGTGAACCTGGACTGTGAACCTCCAAACTCAGGATCAAAATGGGGACACTGTATCTATGCTTGTTGAAACTGTGGGTATAGCACTTGGGTTTAAATCTCTCAGTATCCACCTTATCCTAGTCCGGGTCATGGTGGACTGGAGTCTGTCCAGGGAACACTGGGTGTGAGGCAAGAATACACCTTGGATGGGATGGCACCATGCACACACAATCACACACTCATTCACACCTATGGGAAATTTACCATAGCCAATCCCCCTACAGACATGTTTTTGGGAATTGGGAAAAACTTGAGAACCCAGAGGCTTGAGAAACTTGAGAACCACACAGACAGTAACCTGAGCTCAGGATCAAACCATGGAGCTGTGAGGCAGCAGTGTGCCACCCAGGTTTAAATCTGCTTTATTAAAAAAAAATGCTTATTTTTAAACAGAAGTATATTTGTTCAGTGAGATGACTAAAAAGCGTTTGAGAGATGTGTTCAGTGTAAATTGGCCTTAAGGGAGAAAAACAACAAGACTTGCACTTTCTGTACTCGGGCACATGGCTTCTTGTCTCTTAATGAACACTAAGAAGAAGTGGCACAACAGTGAGGGACAAAGGGGACTGGTCCCTTTTCAGAGATTACTCCATTCTCTCTGGTCATGATACAGGGACAAAACACAGCTGCTGAGTACATGAAGAAAACCAGGGCATTGTGGGATAAAATAAAAATGCACAAGTGTTTCTATGTTTAGCCATAGAGATACAGAAAACGAGAACAGCACAAACAATATAGTAACAGTGTAGCTTAGAAATCCAGTAAGTCATTGCCTGAAAGTCAGAAAACATGCAATCAGTGCCTCTTTATATGTAAGGGTGGAAGGGTCTGTACAAATAGTAAAATGTTCAAAGATACCATACACCTATTATACAAACTGTCACTGTAAATAATAATACATAGGCTTAAGTTTGACTGGTTACTCATATAACATGTTAAAAAAGGAATAAACTTTTTAATATTAAGAAAACATTTTTCTTTCAGATCAACATCGCAAGGATCTGTCAATTAAGGATTATGTACAATTTAAACAGACAGACATTTCAACAAAATGAAACGACACCAAAGAAAACACCAGCAGGACTCATTTAAACTGTGGCAGGCTACGGGGAAAACATGCACTACAGCAAGAGTTTTGTGAAATCCCTCATCTATCAACGTAGGTAATAAATCAGCCACTCAGAAATACAGAGGGCTTCAATAAATTGACTGCATCTTGATTGAAATTTGCTGCAATTTGGAAGATAAATTACCTGAGCAATTACAAGGCCAGAATGTGGACAAGCATGTGAAGTTTCCTGAAAGTAGAACAGGTGGCTGGGCAGGTAGAGTGAGTCAATGAGGCAAGTATTCACCTCAGTGGGTTAAATATTTTCCTTCTTCTTTGTGTGCAAGACTTCAGTTTGAGTGCTTATGTGCCTTAGTCAGTGCTAGCTAGTATGATCAAGACAGTAAAAATTGTATGTGTTGCCACAAAATTAACTGCTCATACTGAATTAGCAGCATAGCTAGTTAGATAGTTTAGTGTAATCAACATACTGTACATAGATGATGTTGGCTAGCAAGCTGGCTAATGATTATAACAGACATTATTACTGTCCAAGTTATTTCATGTCTCATTTAGGTGTCATTTAAACAACTAGTTAATGTTATTAGCAGTTATCTAATACAGCCATAAATACATGTATTTTGTGTGCTGATCATGAAAAATCATCGCCTCAGGGTTTTGGAACACTGCAGCTGCTTCTCTGCAATTCTCTGGAATTGGACAATGTTGCTGCATGTCTTCTATTCAGTGAGATTCCTCATTTTTAGATCATAAAGCACTTCACATTCATGTTCACCTCTGGTGGATGGTTTAGTGAAACACTGCCACACTAAGTAAAGCCCAGTTACTATGGCAACTGCTCATAACCTGTTGTAAAAGAACTTTTGAACTATAATGCCAGTATCAAGTCTCATTAGCTGAAAACATTAAAGCATAATGTGATTTTCCTGTCAGAAGTAACTGTATGCAAATGACTATGATGAGATATAATACAAATCATAATTTTTTGAATTGTAAATCCATATCCAGACTACTAAATCCACATGTGCTTGTAATGTAAATGTCAATTAAACTAATTTAACTCCTAATTTACATCTTAACCATGTTCATATTGCAATTACAAAAAATGTACACTGCCCTCCAAAAGTTTGGAAACGCCTGAACAAAATAGGGTTTTTGGGCAATATCAGCATAAATCCTCTTTAGTTAGTGACCATTTTGCATTGATAATAAGGGACAACACTAGGCATCCGAGCAGTCAGTTTATTCAAACATTGACTTGATATATTACTCCAAGCCTCCTGGAGGATTGCCCAAAGATG
>CM040975.1:20379636-20423879 GCA_022985145.1 Pangasius djambal | reverse complement strand
TCCATGTCTTTATGGACCTTGCTTTGTGCACTGGTGCACAGTCATGTTGGAAGAGGAAGGGGCCCGCTCCAAACTGTTCCCACAAGGTTGGGAGCATGGAATTGTCCAAAATGTTTTGGTATCCTGAAGCATTCAAAGTTCCTTTCACTGGAACTAAGGGGCCAAGCCCAACCCCTGAAAAACAACCCCACACCATAATCCCCCATCCACCAAACTTTACACTTGGCACAATGCAGTCAGGCAAGTACCGTTCTCCTGGCAACCGCCAAACCCAGACTCGTCCATCGGATTGCCAGACAGAGAAGCGTGATTCATCACTCCAGAGAACAACTGCACTGTGCGCCTCAGCATGCGCCGACCCCGCTCTGTGATTTTACGTGGCCTACCACTTCGTGGCTGAGTTGCTGTTGTTTCCACTTTGTTATAATACCACTAACAGTTGACCGTGGAATGTTTGTAGAAGCAGTCTGCATGCCTAGGTGCTTGATTTTATACACCTGTGGCCATGGAAGTGATTAAAACACCTGAATTCAATAATTTGGAGGGGTGTCCCAATACTTTTGGCAATATAGTGTATCTCTTTTTTCTTTTTTCTTTTACTTTTATTTTGACACTATAACATATATTACTCAGTTAGCTAGCTTGCTGACGATAATGGAATTTTGGTCAAATTACAAGCTATTTTCACGGTGTAAAAATGTACAACATGCATAGAATGGTTGCTGATGTACACAAATGAATATGACCAAAACAGCAAGTGATGTCAGCTGCATTTAGAAAAATGAACAAAGCCTGTCATTCAGTACAGAAACTGTATTCTCCTCTGCCATGCTGCAAGTTTAGGACTCCTCTCATCTTGGAAACTCCTATCAAAATGATCTCAGAGTTTCCCAGCCGTAATTACGACTTGAGGGGTCATTCATGTGCAACTTCCTAGTGGGAAACTCATATTTACGATAATTTCGATAGCACATGAAGGCAGCATTAGTATGGGATAGCTTTTCTTTAAATGTTTAAGCCTTGTGGCGCTTGATGGGCTGCATCAGGTGAGGCAGATAGCCAAATGACGACTAATCTTTTAAGAACAAAAAAATCCCAGAAGATATTTTTGGAAGATTTTGTACACCCAGACATGTGTTAGTTTGAATTTTAGTTTGAATAAAACGTTTTAATCATTATCATGATTTTACCTTTGTGTACAAAAAGACTATATAAGTGAATTTCCCTGTTTCTTGCTTTTCCCCAAACACTTCACTGCAGCAAAAGTAAATGAGCAAATGGTGGCACAGGAGCTCTCAGGAGTGCATCTGTTTAATTCCTGCTAATTTTCTCACCAATGATTTGTTGTTAAGACCATTAAAAGCTTAATATTTGTCATTTTGGGCTTGGCTCTTTTTTGTTTTGCCCAAGAGTATATAAATAAAATAAATATATATAGTATTATACAGCTACTGCCACTGATACCATGTTGTATACTATGTATACTCTAGTCATGTAACTACATGTTCTCAAGTTACAATCATAGCACTTGTATTTTGGATTTAATTTCTTTTCTTTAAGTCTATTTACTCAAAGGATCCAGGGCAGAGGAGAAATGTTTTATTCATCAGGCTTAAGGAAATGCTCTAGAGCTATGCATGTGCTATGTGAGGAGATTAAAGTATTGGGTAAACAGCAAACTCACAGATTATTCACAGCCTTGCTGCTATTCAGAAGGGAGGAATTTCATTTGAATTTCTCATTTCTCATGGCCCGAGGAAGCAATGAAGCTGTATTGTACTAATGCAAACAAGATCCGCTTTAGCTGTAACACTATTACACAACATCAACAGGAAGACCATTTTTATAGGAACACCTGTACATCTGCACATTCACTGACTCATCCAGTCAGCCAAATATGTGGCAACAGTGCAGTGTATAAAATCATGCAGATACAGGTCAGGAGCTTCAGTAATTTTCACATCAAATATCAGAATGGGGAAAAATGTGATCTCAGTGACTTTGACTGTGGCATGTTTGTTGGTGCCAGACAGGATCCGAATCCTAGAATCTGCTGATCTCAGGGGATTTTTTCACACAACAGTCTCTAGAGTTTACACAGAATGGTGCAAACACCAGCATGTTGATGAGAGTCACTTAGATTATATTTTCCTAATTTATATTTAATGTCAACAATATCTGAATCTCTTGACCTGTATCTGCATAATTGTATGTATTGTGCTGCTGGCACGTGATTGGCTGGTTGGATAACTGCATGAATGAGCAGGTGCACAAGTGTTCCTATTAAAGTGGCTGGTGAGTGTGCATGTGAGAAGAAATACTTGTAGTTGACAAGTTTTTTTGTCCTACTTTCCAAACAAGAAGTGGGCTTGTGTTGTTTGCGTCTTTGATATGTCTGTGATGTGCTCCTCCAGGGAGAAATTGTACTTTATTCTGAAGTAGCCAGTCATGCACAGGAAGCATGTGAAAGCCTGTGTCACTGCAATACTCTCAGTAGAGCTGTTCAAATGCAGCCTGATGTGTTTGTTCTCTCTCTCTCTCTCTCTCTCTTCAATAAAACATCACAGTGAAAATAAGTAACAAATCATGCAACATTCAAATATAAGCAACAAAATAGCATACAACCCACAACGGCCTGAATCCCATCCACAGTTCTAATAAAGAGTGTAATAATGTCTCTGTGAGTACTGACTGCAATGACTACATTTATCAGCATATAGCAAATAGTTTAGATCCATAGTTCCCAAAGTGGGGACTGTCATATGTGTGAGTCCAGAAGGTGCAGACTACAGCTCCGATGATCTTCAGGCTGCAACCCCATCACATGACCTCCAGTTAAGTCCCTTTCTCTGCTCAAAGTCACCTGATTACTAACGACACTCACTTGTTTACAATCACACATGTCCCTTCAAATAACCTGGTGCTAATATGTAACATCTCAAAGGTCCCTGGTGGTCTAGAGGATAAGGGTTCCTGATTCCTGGGCAGGAAACCAACCCAGACACTGGAAAGGTACTCTCAGTGCAAGCCTGGATAAAATGGGAGGGTTACGTCAGGAAGGGCATCTGGTGTAAAACCTGTGCCAAATCAAACATGCGGTCCAATGATCTGCTGTGGCATCCCCTAACAGGAGCAGCCAAAAAAACATCAACAGCACCTTTGTAAAGTCTCACTTCAGCACTGCACCTGAAACCACTCCAAGCCTGCCTGGTTTGATGTTTAATGTTTTGAACTGCTTCATATTTACTAAACCTCTTTGCAGTTGTAGCTGTCTCTCTGCTTCATGACACACTGAAGCGTACTCAGGGGGTCCACAATTTTTAAAAATTTGTTACAGTGCTCGAACTCACAAACCACCTTTACCAAATGTTTATAATATTTATTATTGAGTTCTTATAGTTATTAGGCCTATTTGACTGTTCATTTGAACTGAATGGGTTTAATACAGACCGCAATAACCCAAGAATAAGGACTATGAATAAGGAATCTAATGATGATTTTAATGAAAATGTGTTCATTTAGTTTACATTTTAGCTCTATAGCTCCAATAAGCACAAATATTATTACACACCTTTATATAATGATCCTTATATTTAAATAGTTGGAATGATTTCATAAAATATATCTATATTTAGGGAGACTGTGGGATTTATTTTACAATTAAAGGTTTGGATTTTTCATATTTTAAAACTATCTGTTGAGCAATGGATTTGACATGGAACTGAGCATGATCGAAAGAAGGTCTCATCTACAAGTACAGCACATAGCTCCTAAGCTGCCAGGATGTTTTTTCTTGCCCCCTAGTGGCCACTACAAGAACATAGCGTGGCAAGTACGGTGACCCATACTCAGAATTTGTGCTCTGCATTTAACCCATCCAAGTGCACACACAGTAGTGAACACACACACACCCGGAGCAGTGGGCAGCCTTTTTTTTTTTTTTTTGCTGCGGTGCCCTGGGAGTTCGGTGCCTTGCTCAAGGGTGGAAGAGAGCACTGGTCATTCACCCCCCCTACAATCCCTGCTGGACCTGAGACTCGAACCCCTGACCTTCAGGTTCACCTTCGGGTTACAAGTCCAACTCTCTAACCATTACGCCACGACTGCCCCAACACACACACACACACACACACACACACACACACACACACACACACACACACACACACACACACACACACACACACACACACACACACACACACACACACACACACACACACACACACACACACACACACACACACACACACACACACACACACACACACACACACACACACACACACACACTGTCTCATCAGCAAACTGAACTTAGCATTAGCTGAAAACAGTTTTCAGATATTATTTGGGAAATAATTTTTACAGGTCAAACACCAACTCCAGAACCCATAAAAGCATGCAAGCTTTTCCCTGTGTGCCGTCTCCATATTTTTACCAAACATACTGTTGATGTACATAGCAAAAAAGTTCAGGTGCTGTAATTTGTGGGATTTTGCATGTGTGCAACATCATATTCTGTCAAAGCCGACAATTGAGAATAAGACCAATCTGAAAAGTAATTTTTTTTCAAGGATGAAAATTTGTTTGCACATATTGGAAATATTTTTTAGGAGTAGCAAACAAAATTATTGAAAAAAGAAAAAGTCTTATGATAATTGTGGTAGCAATTCTGGAACTGAATGAACATAAACAAGTGGCACTAAAGTAAAAGCTTTCACTAACATATCATATGAAAAGTATCTGATTAAATATTCATATGGAAAACTGCGCAAGACCGACAGTACAGAGTTTGTTCGCACTCATCTCCCAACAAATCTGTCTGACAGACTCTGATAGAGTTTGAGAGATGATAGAGACAGTGGCATATTTGCCACCATTATCTTCCATCAGAGATGGTCAGAAGGAACAAGAATATCCTGCCTTCTGGGACACGCCACCACACTCTTTAATGTAATTATTCGACATAAAGGTTTGTTCTCCTGCATCATAACAATATTCACAGCAGGTCAATTTATGACAACTTAAAAACTACACCAGTAACAGAGTAGTTACTAATGTAGAACAGAATAGTTTTTCTGGGAAGAATCTGTGTTGAGCTGGCACAAACTATTATGCAGGGGTATCTATATATGATTTTTTCCCCCCTTTATAATACATTTACTTGAATTAATGGTTCAATTTCTCATATTTTTAGTGTGAGCTAATTAAGCTAATTAATCACTTTTTTTCCATAACCTTTTCACTCATTATTATTAAGGGTGCCAATAATTCTGGAGCTGACTGTACATACAGTGACAGGGAGCTTCTCACCTTGTCATCCTGTTGGAAGGTGACTTTCTTGGGCTCAGATCGAGCTCGGCTCAGGCGCTGGCTCATCTTGTCTCTCAGTAATGCCGTATAGCCCACATGCTGGTAGATGGGGTTGGTGGTCATCTTGGCAATGTACTCAGCTGCTTTGGTCTCGATGTAGAGAGTTATGAGGCCGTCTGTGACCAGGTCATGTACCGACTCAAACCGCTTCTCTCCCACAAAGTGTTTGCCATCGTAGAAGAGCCTGTAGTTTAGAGTTTGGCCTCCAAACCTGAGAGACAGAGAGGAAGAAATGGGGTGGATAAGTTTGAGAAGCCGGAAAAAAAAAAACCCTCCATTTTTAGTGTATATGTACAGTACTCTTGCTTTTCTGTACTGATACAAGAACAAAAAACTCTCACTTAAAAACGCCTAAGAAGTCTAAGTGCAGTTGATGGTGTGTCAACATACAGTACAGTCACACAAAAGACGCATGCTGTAGAGCTCGTTCACGAGCTACAATGAACCAGAACTACTCTGTACTGTATCGCTCCACTGTTCTAACACGGGATAAAGCTACATAAGAACAGCTTTGGTGAGACATTCTCTATTGTCTGCCTCATCACTGGTCTTTTACTGTTAGTGCAATAGATGTAGTTGTGAATTCATGTTATACAGTCACATACACCGAGAAGAAATAAGTATTCAGACACTTTTTGATATTTAATACACTTCCAATGCATATATTCACTTCAAATTTACACACATAATGTCTTTTGACTTTGTAGTTATAAATATGAATAAAAAGTATGCATACTACTGGGCAAAAAAATGGGCCAAGCCCAAAATGGGAAAAAATTATTAAGCTTCTAATGGTCTTAACAACAGATCATTGGTCAGGAATTCAGCAAGAATTAAACAAATAGATAAAGGAACTTAGTCTGAGATAGCTTTTCCCTTTGATTTCTTGATTTCATTATCCCTTAATAAATTTTACTTATTAAGTATTTGGAAACTATATTTAAGCAATATCTTATACTGGATACAGAATTATACTCAATATAGTATACTGATTCAGCCGTAGGCAAGAGGCATACAGCTAAAATAACTCATGAAGGCCTTGCATGGCTGAGCCACTCTCCTGGCTTAAATCCCTGCTGAAAATTTATGGACGATTTTATAATTGCGAGTCCATCCGAGGGACCCTCATAACCTTGGGGAATCGAAGACGACAGGGCAAGAGGAATGAGCCAAAATTGAATCACAATGCTGCAAAAAGCTAATTACTTCTCAAAGCTGGAACTTGCAAGAAAAGCTTTGCAACAAAGTACTGATGTTAATTTGTGGTGTCTGTATACTTTTTTCTCTATCAGTTTCATTTTTTAAACATATTGTCTATGACTATTATAATCATAAAAGGTATGCTTATAACATCTTATAAATATGACCATATTAATATGATCTTTTTGGTCATGTGTATAAGTACAAAGTCAAGAGATATTTGGCCTCATTTATCATTTGTGTAAGCCAAACCAAACTAAAAATATTCACCGGGTTTACAAACATTTCTAAAATGCTGATTTTCTTCATACTTGCGTGTGTATGTTCATAAGTGCGCAAGTGCACAGAGGGCTGAAAACACGAAAGGACCACTAGGTGAAAGAAAAGAAAAAGCCAGAAAGGCAGCAATGACTAGGTTTCGCAAAATCTTCGTCCCTGACCTAGTGAACTAGCCCGAGGATGTGTTTTGATAGAGCCTCCGAAGCAGTTCTAGACGTTGCTTTGGATAAGGGTATGTGCTAAATGCTGTAATAATAAAAAAAACACAAGCAATTTTATCTTTTTAACAATTTTAACAGTAAATTCCAGTAAGTTCAGTAATCCATGCAAATCATATGATCTGAAGTCGATCAAATACAGGTTTACATTAGTTAGTCTTCTTATGCATACACACAATTTACACATACTCAGGAGCACAACTAGGACATGAAAATGTTTTGCTGAAATTACTAGATTTAACGAATACCAAATTTCTTGTGCAAATGCTCCTACGAACTATTTACGAATAAATCCGTTCATATTCAGCTGGAGAAATGAGACCCATGGGTTAATGACAGCATGTGCAATCATAAGTGGGTGTATATACTGCATGTGGGTGTATATATGTGGTATCTCAGTGAAAATATGTCTTTGTGTACATCTGTTCGAGGGTGTGTATGTGTGAGCACATACCTCAATGCAAGTGTAAAAGTTCCAGGCTGCCGCTGGCTCTCTCTGATGAGGTAAGCCCCCTCGGCTCCACCCAGAAGCTCATCTGCCTGCTCCCTAGAGACCAGCCCGTGGAACCTGCACCAAGAACCCCCCCCCCCCCCCCCCCCCCCCCCCCCCCCCCCCCCCCCCCCCCCCCAAACACAATCACGTTTCCGTACACACCCATATACACTCACTCGATCACACACACTTGCTACGCACTTGTTTCATTTGGGTGAAGAGCAGTTTGAGCATATCAGTACAGATGAGACATTTGCACACACTGACTGATTCACATGTGATGCATACTTGGGAGTCACTCAGAATGTACAAACACTATTCACTAACAAACTCCGACAGGAGGAGTCCTGCTACCATCTTTCCCCAGCCATACTCCAACAAATTCCACCCCTTGTGCTACAATTATTCCCACCTCTTGTGTGAGCATTGACTTGTAGTCTGATAACCAAACAGTTGAGAAGCCAGATTCAGGGAAATGGAGTTAACAGCGAAGCACAATTGTCAAAAAAAAACTAACGTTTTTTAATGCTTACACTTGGCCCAGGTATAGTCTGAATTGCTGATTTAAAATGCACTATATAAAAAGAAGCATGCTGTGTTTCCTATGGCAACAGTACCATTGTCTCAGCGCACACCACCAAACCTTAATTCACACTGACGGGAAATATAGTGGGGAACAATACAGGTCACTGCTGTGACACAGTGGGACAGTACGCAAAGCGCGCATTTGTGTTCATTCTGGTTTCCCCTGTTGGTGTAACGAGTATCTTTACAATAAAAAAAACTGTGCTGTGCAACTACAGTTCACAAAATAATCCCATTGTTGTTGTACACTGAGACTTTAACCTGGTTCACAACATATAAGTAGATACTGAAAGTCTGTGATCTGATTGAATCTCTATAACGTTTATGTGAATGTGAAAATGAAACAGACACGGCATGCAGCTGGACAATTGATGTGTTTTTTTATGCATGAAGATCATTCATCTCACAGAACTGGTGTGTACTGAAACTATCTGTGGTTAAGATGCAATCTATTCTGTGAGACTAAACATGTTTAATGCAAGCTAGCCTTTACTCGGCCTTTAGTTGTTCTATCATTAGTAATCAGTGAACCTTTGCCCTTTTTTTATAGTTAATTCCTCAGGACCTCTGAATTTGCCTGATATCAGTAACCCCTATCCCGTTTCTATCTGTGACTGTAAATTATGGGCTGTTTGATGTTAACATATATATATATATATATTTTATATATTATCCAAGTATCAGCACTTATGACAACTAAGTAACTAATAAACAATACAATACAATATATTCAATAAAACATTGTGTGTTCCAAATACATGCCAAAATAATTTATGATCAAAATGTGAAACAAAATCTAATAATACTAAAATCATGGTATCTTCATCAGCCCCCACACTCTCTGTCTCTCTTATTCATATTTCCTCATATTAACACCCACACATTCAGACTCTTGCAAGACATCGGATTCCACTTAAAGCCGACGTGTCTCATCCACGCTCTGCATGTCAGACTGGAAAAGAGATAAGGAAAAGGAAAAATAATAAAATGACACACTCACTCTCGGCCATAGTACTTGGGCCTGCTCTTGATCTGAAAAAAAAAAAAAAAAACAGACACAGAAGGAGAAAAACTGAACTGGCGAAGACAAACAGGTTTATATCTCCCAGTACACACTTTCCTAAACCTCATCTTGCATAGGCAAGTCTCTACAAATCCAGTTTATGCTCAGTAACGGCTTCAAATGAACAGCGGGGCACACAGTCAGCACCAGTAATAATTATATCCAGTAACATCCACTATATCATTACAGTTATTGAGGAAATCTAGTTCATGTGTACAGTACTGACATAAGAATGAAGTGTCTAATGGAGAACATAGTTATTTATGGATTACAGAGAAGTGATTTATAACATCACTATGCAGCAAAGTATAATGGCATTTAACTTTACTGACCTCCTGTGGACATGTTATTCTCTTTGGTCTGGGCGCCTCCTGCTGTAGCTGGTATACTATGACACACACACACACACACACACACACACACACTTAGTTTCTAAATGCAACTCTCAGATTAAGTTATTGGACAATTCTGTCATTCTAAAAATGTCAGTTAAGAGCCATTACGCTGTAATAAAAAGTGCTGGCTTTCTACCCTGCAGACATTCGGTGAACAGTGAAGACACTACTGAAGACATTAGGCTTGAGTGTTATGATTTAATCATCTTTACACAATATTACATTGCAGCAATAATCAAGTGATGTTTACCCCAATGAGTACGCCTGTATGCGTTATAGCTCAAAAACATGTGAAAGAGCAGCCTTTTTCTCCCAAATATATGGGAGATGAACCAATCAACATACTAATCCGGAATAATGTGTTTTGAACTCTGATATTAACCAACACCACATGGAAGCCCCGCCCTCTTCCCAAATCTCTCATGGTCTTGACTGTACTTGTATGATACCTTTGCTTTCTGTCACGGTAAATGGAGAATATTTTAAGTTAATTTTATATAAAATTAAATCTATCAATGTGTTTTGACTTATCCATCCTTAGACAAGTACTGTATATAGTTATCACCAGTTAACCATATTTATTAGGGATGCCACTGAAATATTTTGGACAAAAATGGTCAAAAATGGCTCTTGGGTTTTGGCTGAAAGAAAAAAAAATGGATAAAATGTTCACCTAAAAAGATTAAATAGACATGCAACAAAGTGTCAAGCCAACACTTTATGAATAATATTAATGGTGATGATAATTAGAAAGTGATTAAATACACTGTTTTGTTGTGCTCTCCTGTGCCAGTCGGCTCTATGACACATTCAACAGCAGCATCAACAGTGAAAATGTGGGCCATGTAGACATTAGACAAGCGTTTTTGTAAAACGGGTTATATATGGAAAATGTACTTTTTTTAACTGTTTAACGAGCATTACTGCAGAATCACCTAAATATCCACCAGTGAGTTTTAACAACTGCCGCTGCCACTAAGCAGTTCCCGACTGCACAAGTGGTAATATTATTACAGCCACTCTACTCACCTTAAACCTGAAATGGTGGAAATGCTCATTTTCCTGTCACTGCCATTTTTAAAATGGTAAATTGTGAGCACGGAGAAATTAATATCGCACAAGTCTAGAAGGCATACAAATATATAATAATATACAACTATTTCCTGCAACCCAACAATTACTTGGGCACTGTGTCTTGCTGTCCAATAACTGTGTTGTCCTTCTGCCTTTTCCTTTTAATTCACCACTAAGTGCTATGTTTAAGCAGGGAACAGTGTACGACTGCACAATATCAATATTCTGTTGGCCTCTTGCAGTCTCTCTCCCTCTAACACAAAAGACTATAAATCACAATGGATTGTATGAGAGTGATTATTTCGGTGCAGAATGCCCTCAGCCATATGCAGCATATTTATTTATTAATCCTCCTTGCTGGAACTCAGAGGTACACCAGCATATGCTGGTGACACAACAAGGCAAGCAAGTGGATATGGATTATGCATGTGCACTTGGGCATGTTGGTAAATTCACTAAAAAAAACGAACTGCAGGAGGGAAGCTGATGGATCAGGGTTAACAGTGAGTCAATCACAGAACAGAAGAGATCAGTGTTTCAGGGTCAGAAGTTACTGTTTTGCCTCACATGTCTGTTTTTCCTCACTATCTAATTATAAAATACTTGTTAACTTAACTACTAAGGTTAACGCCAGTTAATGATCACCGTTGCCTACAAAACTTCCTTAGCAATAGATCACACATTATAAAATTTCAGGTGTTTCCCATTTTTGAGTTCAGGTTTTTGACTCAGGAACAGTGAGTATATCTATTATATTTCTCCAGTTGTTGCTTATTAACAGAGACGTCCTCTGTTTTGGTATTTATGCATAGTTTTATTTTACTTTTTTTCTTTTTTTATACATTTCATCTCCTTATGCATCTCCACTTTCATCTCCTTTTTGCACTTATATTTTCACTCATCTTTTATTTTATTCTGTGCATTCTATTACATTACTTTTTATCATTTCATTTTTACTACTTTATTGTACAACACTTTGAGCTAGCACATGTACGTAAAGAGCACTACAGATAAAGTTCATTATATTATTATTACTATTAAGTAACAGTGGCATATGAGAGCAGCATGACTGCATGGACTGATCAGGATGTAAAAACAGCAGCAGATGTCCCAGGGCACTTGAGGGTGATATGGGCTAGAAGTGCTCTTGATGACTTCATTAGAAAAACAGCCTCTCCTGGACAGCAGTGTGGTCTTCGGGACCTGTGGCAGATTTGCCATGTGGGGAGCAGGAAGGCATCCGACTGTGTGTCTTTGTCAGGGACACTCAGGACAAGCAGTGAAGCCTGGACAGCACCCAGTAAACATGATATGAACATGGCCAAAGCAGAAATACAACAGAGTGTGTGGTGTAGAGATTACACACACTACCATGATGGGCTCAAAAGAAGATAGAAGAGTATGTTCAATGCGCCAACCACATTGCGATGCGGTGTCTGCTAACAGGAATGAGGAGCGGAGCTACAAGATGTACTATGACGTACCTTGATAAGAATGACAAAGATAGCTCTGGCTATGGACTCTTGTTTTGATTCATTAAGTATTTACATGGCCATATATTATTTCTCAGCTGACTTAAAACATACTTAAAACATACTGAAAAAAAACTTTCTGGTGTTACACTGCTGGTCAAAAGTTTTATTACAGCTTAATCACTATTATTGCCATGGACCAAACGAAATGAAACAGAATTGCATTTAAATAAGGAAACCTACATCTTTGTGGAACTTATTAACCAGTTGCTCTCAAATCCTAATGAGACTATACATGAGTATGTTATTAAATCGGATAAGCCAATAGATACAAAAACTCAAACAGTGCTAGTACTAACTGGAGTGCTACAAGTAGCTAATTGGAGTGGTAAACTGGAAATGTTTAGATGGAGATCATTTCTCAATTCGCTAACCATTTAATAATAATTTTGAATAGTTAAAATAAGGTCATTTAAAAAAATGCTAAGATAGAGGCGGTGTATGAATGCAGATGGATAGTTGCCATCTTCCTGTGTACTCTGGGGCTATCAATATTTCTGATTTAAAAATTCTAATATTTAAAATAATTGAAACATTGCATAGACAGTCATTTAAACATGTAGGGTCTATGCTAAACGTCATGCTTTGGTAAGGGCAACAACTGTGGACACCAATGGTATTACCTGTAGTGCATTTTTAGACACGATTTTCTTTTATACCCCCACACTGGCAATGGCGTGACATGACAAGCGACCAGAAGACATTTAAAGGTTGATGTAAAGGCTGTTTCACAAGTCGTATACTAATGTAATAAATAATAGGGCAATTAGTCTACCCCCTGTGGTAACAGGTAACCTATGATGTAAAAAATTACTTTGTAAATTTGCAGTATCTTACCGTAAGGAGAGTTGTCAGGTAGTTACTGTAATTAATATTTTTCACAGTAAAGTTAATGACCCTGTATATTTTACTGTGTTATTACAATATAGCCTCAGTGGTGTTACAGTAGCTACACCGTAAGGTCCTCTGATACAGTGTAATCTGCCAGTGCTGTAAATATTCCCCATAAGGCCGCTGTATCAAGCTAAAATAAAGTTAAGCAATCACAAGTACAAGTCTGAACAAGAGCAAGAGAGTGATCTAGCATCATTCTGTCATTACCAGACAGCAACGCACTACACAGATGCCATTCACACACAATTATTTCCCAAAATAAATCTTATTTTTAGAATGAAGACAACTGATTTTGGTGATTTTTTACTTTTTGGTGATGTTCTGAAATTAGCTATCAGGGGTGTAATGAAACAATTAAAATGCGATATGATACAATACACTTTCAACTCCATAAAAATAAGCATTGCCTGAACATTTTCATTCCATGTTCAACTGATGAGAACAATCAACATTAGTGTAAGAGCATAACAACTGAAGAACACTCACTGAGCACTTTATTAGGAACACCTGTACACCTAGTCATTCATGCAATTATCTAATCAGCCAATCGTGTGGCAGCAGTGCAGTGGTCTTCCCAGTCACCGGATCTGAATCCAAGAGAACACCTTTGGGATGTGATAGTATGGAGGATTCGCAGCATGAAAGTGCAACTGAAAAATCTGCAGGAAAGGCGTGATGCAATCATGACAATGTGTCCTAATAAAGTGCTCTGTGGGTGTATATAATAATAGTATAATAAAGTATAATAATTGAAGCTTAATAATTGAAAAATGACACAGCATTTGCGTGATCCATCCATCCTCACAAGTGGATGTGTCTGAAGCATGGGGCTTTTTCACATTCAGCTGTTAGCTAACTGTGCTCACGCAGCTCTCTGTAGCCCTAGATGTGTGTTTGAATCCTGTGTTCTCTATAACCGAAACCCAAAAACCTCCTATTGCCACAGTGATTTTTTTTTTAGCCCAGACTGAATCAGCGAGGAAAGACTGAATAAAGGAGGAAGTTTGCTACGTGTACATGTGTTGCTTCCTTTTATGTATAGTTTTAGAGAGCCACACAAAAGGGTGATGTCAGTGCAGATGTGTGGTATTACCAGTGGTGTTTTGACACACTGTAACACTGTGGTCCACTACTCACTGGCCATCAGCATTCTAAGTTACCAGGAGGCCAAAGAGCTCCACCAGGCCTTAAAGATTTGGCGCTGACTGAAGGCATTGCTGTTTTTCTCCAGATAGTACTCTAAAATGCTTGCACGTTAGCATTTGAAATACAGAGTCCTTGGGGGAAACATGTTTCTTTAAATCTGTGTAGCCTCTCCTGATTTGAAATAAAAAGGAAGTTACTTTTTCAGAGGAGGGAATGTGGGCTTGATTAAATTTTTAATCCACCTCAGATAATATAAACAGTATTTTATAATAGCTTACTTTATTTGAATTTGCAAATCTAGAGCCTACACCATATCGTTTATAGTGCAATATTGCTAGTGTAGCAATATCGCACAAACCATTCGCTATTGCATGGAAAACCATCATTTTTATTTGTGGGATATAGTTGCTATGACATTGTATGAAGTCACAAATTTGTAGGGTGTTATGAGCACCTACACAGAATTTCATAAGCTGGCATCTGTGCATGAGTGTGGATTTGAGTCATTTCAACAGCTTATGCACTTGACAGAGAAAATGAGATACTCATATTGCTAGGGTGAGGGTGAGGTTTTGCAAAATTTTGCAGCCATTTCACACTTACAGTAGGATTTCCATATTGGTGGCTGGTAGTCCTCAGGATCTGTAAAACATGAAATAGAAAATAAGACAAGTTAATATGGTGGCATGTCGAAATGCAAGTCTATATAAGTGGGTGTTGAAATACAGTTCCATCACCATCTTATTCCCACTTCATCATGTCACTGGCATATTTAGTGTCAGTGGAGAGATAGGGAGTGTGCTTCAAGGTTATTACGTTGTTTCATTAGTGTGAGTTACTCTGTGCTCAAGCAACCGTTAGCAGTCACACACCTCCACCAATCCCATCTCCAATCCCTCAGGGAGCACCACAGTTTAAAGCTGAATCTATTTAGTCCTCTTACTCAAGGAGAATCGATACACACATCCAGTCACCCATACACTCAGCCCAACGGAGATAAACACACCAAATGCTCCATCACTTACCCATACTAATACATATAATTCATAATGATGTCATGAATGTGCATGTACAAGGAGCGGTGCAAACCAAATTAGCAGAGCAGCTGACGATGCAAAATTAACCAAATCAATTCGCACATAGAATTGAAGTTTGGTAATTGTCTGCCTAGTAGAGTGCAAAAATTCCATAAAAGACTCTTGATGGGGTTAAAGAATTTGCAATAGAGCCAGGAAAAAAACAGTTCTTAAATGAAATTCAAATCCCTTCACTGTATAAATCTATACAACTAAATATTAGAAATATGGGTTTCAGGTTTCACTGCACTCAAGTCATAGAACCTTCTCAAGTTGTGATGAAGAAAAATGGTACAAGTATTCCCACTTTAAGGTTAGAATCCTTTAGTATTTACCAGATTAGATGGTCCTGTTTGAAATGTACACTCACTGAGCACTTTATTAGGAACACCTGTACGCCGCCACATTCATGCAATTATCTAATCAGACAATCGTTTGGCAGCAGTGCAATGCATAAAATCATGGAGATACAGGTCGGCAGCTTCAAGTAATGTTCACATCAACTATTGGAATGAGGAAACAGTACAGTAACTCAGATAACCACTCTGTGCTATTGTGGCGAGCAGAAAAGCATCTCAGAATACACAACACATCGAACCTTGAGGCGGATGGGCTACAGAACAGCAGAAGACCACGTCGTTTTCCACTTCTGTCAGCCAAGAACAGAAAGCTGAGGCTGCAGTGGGCACAGGCTCACCAAAACTGGACACAGATGGTAGGGTCAGAATTTGATGCCAACAGCATGAATCCATGGACCAAACCTGCCTTGTGTCAACAGTCCAGGCTGGTGGAGATGGTTTAATGGTTTGGGGAATGGTTTCTTGGAACACTTTGGGCCCATTAATACCAATCTTGTCAACATGGACCAGAATCTCAGAGAAATGTTTCCAACATCTTGTGGAATCCATGCCATGAAGAATTGAGGCTGTTTTGAGAGCAAAGGGAGACCCTACCCTGTATTAGTATAGAGTTCCTAATAAAGTGCGTGCATGTCAATGGAATTCTAACAGATGTACTTTATGGACATATACACTGATCAGCCATAACATTAAAACCACCTGCCTGATATCGTGTAGGTCCCTCTTGTGCTGCCAAAACAGCTCTGACCCGTCAAAGCATGGATTCCACAAGACCGCTGAAGGTGTGCTGTGGTATCTGGCACCACGAAGTTAGCAGCAGATCCTTTAAGTCCTGTAAGTTGCAAGGTGGGACCTCCATGGATCGGACTTGTTTGTCCAGCACATCCCACAGATGCTCGGTCAGATTAAGATCTGGGGAACCTGCAAAGAGGCCAAGTCAACACCCTGAACTCTTTGTCATGTTCCTCAAACCATTCCTGAACAATTTTTGCAGTGTGGCAGGGAGCATTATCCTGCTGAAAGCGGACACTGCCATTAGGGAATACCGTTGCTATGAAGGGGTGGTTTGCACCAACGTTTAGGTAAGTGGTACTTGTCAAAGTAACATCCACATGAATGCCAGGACCCAAGGTTTCCCAGCAGGACATTGCCCAGAGCATCAAACTTGCCTTCTGCCCATAGTGCATCCTGGTGCCATCTCTTCCCCAGGTAAGTGACACACACGTACCTGGCCATCCACGTGATTCATCAGACTAGGCCACTTTCTTCCACTGCTCCATGGTCCAGTCCTGATGCTCACATGCCCATTGTAGGTGCTTTCTGCTGTGGACAGGGGTCAGCATGGGCACTCTGCTGCCAAATACAGAGCAAGCTGCGATGTGTATATATATATATATATATATATATATATATATATATATATATATATATATATATATATATATATAATACATATATTAAAGCAGCATTTCTACCGCACTGTATTACTTCTAGGGAGCACAGTGGTGCAGTGTTGCTGCGTCACAGCTCCAGAGTCCTTGTTTCTATCCTGAGCTCAGGAGTTTCATGTGTCTGTGTGGGTTTCCTCCAGGTTCACTGGTTTCCTCTCACTGTCCAAAAAACATTCAGGTAGGCAGATTGGCTATGCTAAACTGCCTTTGTGAATGAGTGTGCGTGGACCGGTGTGATGGACTGGTGTCCCATCCAGGGTATATTCCTTGTGCCCGGTGTTATGAGATCCACCATGACCCTGACTAGGATAAAGCGCTTACTGAAACTGAATGAATGAATGAATGAATACAATATCACTTTGTCACTGTAAATCAGAAATGCTGGCCAATCTAAACTATCAAATCCTTTAGACATTTGTGAACTCTGGGCTTTCAAAGTCATTACTGAACCTGGAAATGATTTACTGTACATTACAACGGTAAACTTATTGCACTGTGATATAAACACACAACAGCAAGCATTGAAATGGAAACCCATGCTAAAGATGACATGGAAAATGGCAGAACAAGCACACAATAGGACAAAAACAAACTCAGGACACCATGCAATAAACCCATAAATGGAAGGATGACATGAACAAAGATTTAAAAACATAACATACTATATTTAAGTACTGAGTTACGTAACAGCAGCTCAGGACGTTTTTGACAGCTAAAGTGATGACTTGTGTGTGAACAGAAATTGTTGGGTTGAAATTTCCAGGAATTTCAGGTCATTCATCAACAGCTCAGAATTGTCTTTAAACACACTGCAGGTATTATCACCTGTTTACTACAAAACATGCAGGGATATTACAGTCATGCAGTGGTATATAAGAACATGTATAGCTATTAGTTAGAACCCTTCACTCTGTGTCTGCCCTTTATGAAGTAGGCCTCCTTCACTTCTCTCCACCAAACAAGAGAAGTGAGAGAAGCAGAATAACATATAGCATTAATGTACAACTTTTTCATGAAAAAATTAAATTTCAATACAAGGAAATATTATATAGAAGAGAAAAAAAGTCAAACGTGTAGCAAGACACATTTCTTCACATTCTAACTTTTCTATTTAACTTAAATTTCACTGTTTTCCCATGGTCCATGAGGGTATAGAAGACTTTATTCTTCCTAGAAAAGACATGAAAGAAGCATCATTTTGCAATGTACAAAAGTAAAAAGATTCATTTATCTTTCCAACTCTCTCTGAACACATAGACAATGTTTCCATATTAGTACTCACTCAGCAACCAAATATGTAGCGTATTAATTACATGAAATTACATGAAAACTTGAATTTCTTGTACACTGCTGCTTTTTGGTTGCTTCCTCTGCCTGTTTCGCTGGTTCCAAAAAGAACAATATCAAGATTTTCCTCAACTGTACATGAAAAATAGGGTGTTTTCATACTTGCCCCAAATACCTGAGTCACCCAGGCACCCAGGACCAATTCATGGCTCATTCGGGGACAGGCTCGTAATCGCAGGTTTGCTTTCACATAGAAGAATTCCTTCTGAACCACTGACTGAGTGCACAATCCCATACATTACTTTTGCGCATGCAGGTTTGCAAAATGGCCCTAGGTTCACCCATTTGCTTTTTTTTTTTTTTTAATGAATTTCCTTTAGTACCAACACTGAAGCGGTGAAGAACACGGCTTTTTGGATGCATGGCATGTCATCATGCAGGAATACCTGCAGTGAGAAGCCGTGTTTATATAAGAAAGTTTTTAGCCTCTGTAAGATGAGCTCCATTGCTCCAGGCCTATGAAAGTCTACATCAATAAGGAATTGCGTCTCCTCTGCTGACCATAACAACCTTTTCCACACCGCCACGAAAGTTGCAACAGGAAGCAATGTGATTAGATGAACCAATCACATTACTCGGCATGCTGCTCAGAGCACAGATAGCTTCCACACCGCACCACACTTCAGAGGAAGCAAACCCCAGACCACCATTTTCAAGAGGACCAGGGATCAGCTCTCTGGAGATCTAAGACAGTTTCTCAAGGCAAATGAGAAATGAGAAAAGTAATATGGATAAAAAAAAATGGCTTTACTTATATCCCTGTTGTAAAGCACATACATATAGCTGGTATTAAAATGAGATTAAGTGGCATTGCCAGAGAGAGATAATCTGAGTACAGCCCACCCTGGACCTCCACTATAATTGACTTCCACTCATTACTGAATAGGGCAAACTCCTGTTCTTCAAAAAAAATATTAAATGTCTACTGCATATCATTGCAAGTGATTATAAAATATGCCGTATATTCACGAATAAATGTGTTAAATATGTACAAACAGGATTCCTTGTTTTGCCCCAGAAGGGTTGCATACAATTGGTTGTTAGATGCAAATCACACGGCGAGTAATCTTATCCTGATTTTCTAAAGCTGGATTGGCAGAGAAATTTGTTAATGAGTGTCATTAGACGAGTTAACCACAGTTGCATTTGTGAGGTTTCGTTTAGTCACACAAGCCAGACCTCTAGAGAGTCTGGTATGTTTTGTCAATAAATGTGGCCAAGAGCCACCTACTCTCACAGAAAGAGGCAATTTAACTCACATGGCTGATAACCAGCCACAAACCTTTTCCCGCAGCCTGTCGGCAAACATGCAAGATTATCTTGTTTACTCGGCAGTGAGTGCGTCACAAAAAAGCCTGGTCCAAAAAAGCTCACGCACGTGCATATACACGGAGGAGCGGAAAAGTCGATCAGCCTTCAAGGTTCTGTAGGCTGTGGCCAAAAAAGTGTTTCCAGTGGGTGGAGGGTCTGAGGCTGCGAGTAAAGCGGGAACTTTGTTAGAATCCCAGACTAGTTAAATCTGCTTTATGAAACAGCCTCCTAATGCTCTGTGCTTGTGCGCTGGTCTCTGTGGATTCATGTCTTATTTCAGGCTGGGTGTCTTACTCTCTGTCAGCACTTTCAAGTTGCAGCCAGTCAGCACTTTTCCACTGTATTGCCTACACAATCAAACACGAGCACATATACAATTACCCCCTCTCCCACACACACCAGAGACACTAAAACTTTAACCAGAACCACACTGTTTTATCCTAAATCAACCAGCCACACACACACTACACCACATGCCAACACCTTCAAGCATCAAACGGTTTGTGAATGAAAAGTCAGCATAAGTTTGCTAGAGTTTTTTCAGCCAGCTAGAGCGTTCTATCATGTTAATGATTAGCTATTCCAGCAGTCATAGTGCATTCCTTATGCATGAAATATCTCCCCAAACACGTCACCACCAGTCTAGGTTTGTGAGACAAAAGAAACCATCCGGCATGTTTTCAAATACACGTTTACAGCAGCATACCAACCACATGGCTTTATCATGCCAAACGTGCACACACTCAGACACAGCTCTGTGAAGTTGGCACCCCATATAAATAAATTGTCACCAAAACTATACCATTCGTTCGTGCTGTGTTTGTGCTGATTCGTGCCGCAGAAATGAACGTTTGTGCTGGTTTGGCGTTCAAGATATTAAACATGCTTTTTTTGAATGGGGTGGAGAGTGATGTCACTGCTCCCAAAATTCTTCTTGTTATATCTCGGGAATTAGTAATTACAGGGTTTGTTTTAATGGCACAAACCGTCACAGATCGAGCCCAAACGAACGGCACCAATTTGATACGATTTGGACGACATGGGGTGGAGAGTGACGTCACACAGCCAAAAAAAGAATGTTTAATATCTTGAACGCCAAACCAGCACAAACGTTCATTTTTGCGGCACGAATCAGCACAAACACAGCACAAACGAATGGTATAGTTTTGGTGACAATTTATTTATATGGGGTTTATATGGGAGCTCTCAGACACCCCTAAATTAGCAATCACATATGGCTTTTAGCATAGCTAGCATTTGGGCTTGAATCATCTGCTAAGCAATGCTTTTAGCCAGTAAGGTGATTAGAGAAGACAGAGATACAAGTGCATTTATTGCCTCATTAATGACACAGCTTTAACCCCAGGTCAGCAATTATGGGCACTCACTGAAAAGGCCCATGACCTTTGAGAGACACTGTGCATTTCTGCACTTTTATTTTTGCATAGCATTTACATCTACAAGTATTGTACATCAGACTCCATGAGACAACATGGGAAAAATATGCAATTTATACTGATTAATAATTAATTATTATAAATCTATATACAAAAAAAGCATACCAAGTCTAGGTGAAGTGTGCAGTGTTCAGTAGTCATAAATATATGCAGTATATTAAGTTACTTTAAGTAAGAAACAAAATCACAACAAGTTCTGTTATATGAAAATAATCAATAACAGGGTTGAGTAATGAGGTGATGTGATTATTATATGAAGCGATGTTGATTATTTTCCAAAAACAGCACATCCCGAAGTGATTTATTCCTCTTATACCAAAGCAATTTGCCAATGCTAACAATTTTTAATTTATTAAAGATTTCTTATTTTTGTCTGTTTATAGTTACTTTTAATGTTGGCTAATGTTCATGAAACAAGTTAGTTCCTTACTGTTAAATATTTTTTTAAAAAAATGCAATTTGTCATGTTAGCAACCTGAAGACTTTCCTGTGTTGGAAAACTTAACTGCTTTACCCATAACTTAAATCAACTGCTTTACCCATAACAAAGCAGTAACAGTGGAGACTCCTTTCAAAAATGCCAAAAAAAATGTTTTCTCAAAACAAAACTTCACCATATCAACAATTACATGTGAAGCATTCACTATACAAGTTCCTGTGTAAGGGGTTACTCTAGAAATGATAACATATTGGAATGAGTGCATTAATATTAAACTGTGTTTTGCACTGCAACCGGTACTACTGTCAGAGCCATGCTGTTATAAATTAATCAACAGCTCCTGACAAATCGGATTTGAGAGTTCAACAGCACTGTAGTCTTATGATATATTAAATATAAAAACAGGTGTACCAATATTCATATGGACTGTGAAAATCTGTAAGGTTAGGTATTTAAAGGTGCAATGTTTTATATGAGCTTCTTTTTTATAGATACGGCCCCAATTCCCCTTTGCTCCAGCACCATCTCAGACTGTTCTGAGAAAGAGAAACAGTAAGAAAAAAAAGGTAAGCTTTTACAGCGAGCAAAAAAACAACAAACAAAAAAAAATGCTGAAAAAACTTAACAAGAAATGCAGTAAAATTACAAGAAACAAATTAATTAAAAAAAAAAAATCATAAATCATGCTGGATAAGAAAAATGTAAAGATCATAGATCGCCAAATGCGATAGATGAATGCCCGCAGAGGGAAGATGTTATCTAAGAGCTAGGTTTCAGAAAGCACAGCCATCCTGATATAAACTAGTACACGGACTCGCTATTCACTGGTGTTAACAATTATTTCAGCTATGAAAGTGGACCGCAGATATCAATTCCACTAAAAACTATTGCTCCTATCAAGCAACGTTAGCATAATCCTTAATATAATCGCTAATATAATTTATCCACTGGTGATATTAATATTATCTTCCCTAATGTGGTGCAACAAACATCAGGAACGTTTATCACCTACAGTCCCCTCCAAATGTATTGGAACAACAAGGCCGATTCCTTTGTTTTTACTATACACTGAAAACATTTGTGTTTGAGATGAAAAGATGAACAGGAGCTGATAGATCAGAATTTCAGCTTTCATTTCCTGATAAAGCTTAAAAGATGGCAACTTTTGTTGGAACCCACCCATTTTTCGAGTGTTCAAAAATATTGGAACATGTGACTGACAGGTGTTTCTTGTTGCCCAGGTGTGCCCTGTTAGATTGATTGTTATTTAACAGTTATTAGCGCTGAATGTCTCCTCTTGGTCTGAGCTCTGGGTTTCGCCTGTGATTTGTTGTTAAAAAGTATAAACCAACATGAAGACCAAAGAGCTGTCTATGGGAGAAAAGCGAGCCATTTTGAAGTTGGGAAAGGAGAAAAAATCTTCAGAGACATTGCATACCCACTAAAACAATTTGGAATGTCCTGAAAAAGAAAGAAACCACTGGCGTACTAAAAACCAGACATTGAACAGGTCGGCCAAGGAAACCAACACCAGTTGATGACAAACATTGTGAGAGCTGTGAAGGACAAACCCCAAAACAACGGACAATGACATCAACAACAACCTCCACAGGGCAGGGATGAAAGTATTACAATCCACCGTTTGAAGACGACTTCGAGAGCAGAAATATAGAGGCCATACCACAAGACGCAAACCACTCATCAGCAGTAAGAATCTGAAGGCCAGATTGGAATTCAAGAACAAATACAGAGATGAGCCACAAAAATTCTGGAACCAAGATTAACCTCTGCCAAAGTGATGGGAAGACCAAAGTGTGGAGAGAGAAAGGATCTACTCATGATACAAAACATACAAACTCATGGGTCAGGAACGGTCAAGGTAGTGTCATGGCTTGGGCTTGCATGGCTGCTTCAGGACTGGGCTCACTAATCTTTATTAATGATGGAACTCATGATGGTATCAGCAGAATGAATTCAGAATTCAAGGACATCATGACACTCCTTGCTAATGCTAGTTAGCATGCTAACTCTAGCTGAACTCTACGAGGCATTGTAGATCCTGGGGCAGGTCTTTGTGTACATGGATGGGAATGTGGACAGGCTCAAGGAGTAAAAACAGTCATTCAAACCTTAATAAACTCCACCTACTTAACTACTAGAAATGTAATCCTGACTAATTTTGCCTAATGTACCTTAGTAATGAAATACATCAATTTTTTTTTAAATTAATATGTCTAGTGAGACAGATATACATCTATTCTACAATTGGCTTTAAAGTTGTACCACTGGTAGAGGTAGCTTTAGTAATTATTCTCTCCTTTTTGACGCATGGGGAACTGAGTACCTGAAAAATAACTTTTCCAGCTGAACATCGCATGTACACCTTAGACAGATTGGCCTTCCATCTTGTCTCTGAGGGAGCACACATTTCAATTAATTTTGAGGACTGCATTGTCTGTGGAGGTCAGAGGGCTCTTCTATCATTGACAAACCATCTAAATGAGTTATTTTACTGTGGACCATTTGGAGAGTATCATTTCTTTTGGTCACCTGCCAGATGCTTGCTATCCCTTTCCATCCGTTTTATTATCAGAGGTTTGACTTGGTAATTGTACTGTGACACTGCATGGAAGTATGGATTGTGATGGATTGCGATGCATCGGAGACACATACAGAGAGAGCTGCTAATGCCTGTACAATTTGGCTACAAGCTCTGCCACGCTGATCATTAAAATTCAAGTAGGTGCAAGGAGACATAGATTTGTATAATTGTATAATAATCACTGTATAATAATGGTGTATGTTGGGAATAAAGGATTTTCCTGAAGATGTCAGCCAGAAATACTGTAATGAAATGAATGGCAATGGCACTGGAATGAAAAAAATGTACTTGACAATAGGAACGTCGTGAAGATAACACATACTGAAAAGTCCCTCTACCCTTCTGGGAAGAAAAAAGAAATGAATGTCAGAGTGGCATTTTCTCCAGAAGGAGAAGAAGCTATTAATTGTGCAGCACTCTGCATGTCTGACAATGTGGCTTTGCTTGAGCACAGCACTGAGGAGTGTTTGTGATTAGGGAAAAACAGACAGCCACAGTAATATAGGCTCCGGATGAAGCCTTCCAAGGACAACATCCTCATACTTAGATGCTCTGCACCAAAGACAGGCAGCTTTAAAAGCTGCCATGCTTCACTTTTCTGATAGCAGTTGCATGGGTGTGTATTTTAAGGATCGTTTTAGAACCCATGAGAATCAGAATGCTGGTTTGAAGGATGTATATAGGCTTCCATGAGCAGACAGCAGTACATTAGACACTGAAAGCTAGCAGAAGAAATGGTTCCACTGATGACTTTAAAAGTGTGACGGCTGCTATCTGCATATTAACTCATATATGCATGGCTAACACTCAGAATCACATGTTCCTTTTTTCTCTCAGTGTCTGTCACACTCACTTTACCCCTCCCACACACACACACACACACACACGTACACACACGTACACACACACTTAAAGATCTGTGTCATCTGTTCTTGACTGCTGCTGTAGGCTCCTTTTTCTTGTTGCTGACTCTTATCTATCACACACTGTAAGCCTAGGTGGATAAGAGCAAACACAGAACTCTTATACCACACACACACACATACACACACACACACACACACACACACACACACACACACTAAACTTTCATGAGTCCTAATTCATCTAAACAGACCAAACCACAGCCGAATATGGAAGACCGTCATAATTTAAACCGCCACACACACAGTCAGGTCCGGGAGTATTTGGACAATGACAGAGTTTTTGTGATTTTGCCTTTATACACCACCTCAAAGGTATTTGGACAAAGTGACAATTGTAAATACAACCATAATTTTAATACTTGGATGAAAATCCTTTGCAGTCAGTGACTGCCTGAAGTCTGGAGCTTAAAACTCAAATTCTGAGTTTCCTCCCTGGAGATGCTTTGCCAGGCCTTCACTGCAGCCACCTTCAGTTGCTGCTTGTTTGTGGGTCTTTCTGCCTTCAGACTTGTCTTCAGTAAGTGAAAAGCAGCTCTATTGGGTTGAGATCAGGCCACTGACTTGCCATTGAAGAATATTCCATTTCTTTGCCTTCAAAAAGTTGAGTTGAGTTGCTTTCGCAGTATGTTTAGGGTCATACTGTTCCTTTCTTTCACCATACTTTTCTCTTCCCATCATTCTGGTACAAGTTAATCTTGGTTTCATCAGTCCAAAGAATCTTATTCCAGAACATGGGAGGCTTTTTTAGATGTTTTCTGGTGAAGTGTAATCTGGCTTTCCTGTTCTTGAATGTTAGCAGTGGTTTGCACCTTGTTGTAAACCCTCTGTATTTACATTCATGAAGACGTCTCTTGATTGTAGATTTTGACAATGATACGCCTACCTACTCCAGAGTATTCTTGACTTCTGTTGATGTTGTGAAGGGGTTTTTCTTCACCAAGGAAAGGATTCTGCGATCATTCACTTTAGTTGTCTTCCGTGGTCTTCCAGGCCTTTCGATGTTGTTGAGCTCACCAGTGCTTTCTTTCTTTTTAAGAATGTACCCGACTGTTGATTTGACCAGACCTAAGGTTTTTGCTATCTCTCTTATAGATTTATGTTGTTTTTTCAGCCTAATGATGGCCTCCTTCACTTGCATTGAGATCTCCTTGGACTTCATATTGGTAGCTCCACTTGAACAGCTGCCAAATGCCAACTCAATACCTGATATCAACTCCAGACCTTTTATCTGCTTCATTTGTCTTTACGTAACGAGGGAACGGACCACAATTGCTCAATTAACTTCTTGTCAGTCAATTGTCCAAATACCTTTGAGCCGCTGAAAATAGAGGTATTTTGCTGAAAATGGCTGTAATTCCTAAATGGCAAATGCCATATTTTTGTGGAACCTCTTAAAATAAAGCTGAAAGTCTACACTTCGATCACATCTTGATTGTTTTATTTCAAATCCATTGTGGTGGTGTATAAAGGCAAAATCACAAAAACTGTGTCATTGTCCAAATACTTCTGGACCTGACTGTATGTTGTAGACACTCCTCTCTCCCAAAACACATGCATATGTTATGCAGCCAGGACTCCCACACACACATTAACACTCAGTCACACACACACACACATGCTGATCCAGTATTTGTGGGGGCATGTGCCGTCTCCTGTGGGGAGGCCATCTGTACATCATACTGTTCTGTAAGTGTTACAGTAACATTACGCAGAGCTGCCACATCTCTCTCGGTCCCCCCACCCCCTCGCCCTGTGATATATTTTTCTAGTTTCCACACTAGGACCAGGTGATGATTTGTTATAAACAACTTAAAATTTTGCTGTATATGGATATGAGATGAAGAATGTGCACATGGGACCTTGTGTTTGTGCAGACAACTCAGAAACTCTCTAATTAGCACCAGGAGTGTGAAATGGAGCACACACAGAGATGCCTGTAATTAATAACGAATGCAGAGACAGTAGACATGCTGGGCTTTAAACAGCATCTATCCAAAAAAAAAACTTTGTCTTTTCTCACTCTTTGGCCCAGCAACATTTCATACACCTATAAAACTCCAGGATTAAACAAGCACTGCATTTTACTGAGTCTCACTGGTAAAGCTCCAACCAGAATCATGGGAGACGCAGTGGAAAATTCTTTAAATGACCAAAAATACCCAGTGTCTATTACAGTAACCTCCCTCTGAAACGAAAGCCCTAAAAATACCATGTTGCACTCATGAAAGGCTTTCCAGATTATACCATTCACAGTTCCCTTAGTTTCAAGCTCTGTCACTGCAGGCAGAGAGCCAGCTGAGCTTTATTGCTTCATGTAGACCTCAAACTTCCTGGGAGGCCAAGAGGGCTTTTTCACTCGACTGCTTCCTTATGATGCTGGCTTGGCCACTCTACCATCCAGAAATGGCTGGTATACGTGATACACAAGACCAAGGAGTGATTGCTTGACGCGCCTTTATAGAACCAAATGACTGGTTTCAACTGTTCAGGATGAACGCATACAATCTCTCCTCATGTAGTACAAACCCTCACATTAAGGCACTTAACATTTGTGCAGTCTGACTCAGTGTCCTGATGTAGCTGTGTTCTTTAAAAAAAAACTTAAAGCAAAGCATACAGACTCTTTTCATGACGAAATGTGCCTCATGCAGCCAGCCGGCGCGGCTCTCCTCTTGTTTACGGCTCCCGTTTGTATGAAATGGACCGTGTACAACTTCACATCCCCTGTGAAAGTCAAGTACAACATTTTTGCCAAAAAAGGCATTCCAAGAAAATAATGACAGCCTTGTGAGGGAGTCTGGGAGCCTGACAGAGGAGCGGCGGGCGATGTCTTGAAGATTGGGCTGAGGGCACGGCAATAATCACAGCCCTTGACACACCACAGGCACAACAGACTTTCCTCTTCCCCAAGCCCACGGACGCAGCGCCAATCTAGCGCTTCACCACCACACACAACATAATCTATTTGGGAACGCTCAGGGACCACAGAGCCGTGCTGGTTTGGCTTGCATCTTTCTTGGATTGGTCTGCGGGAGGAAATGTGATTCTGTATATGTGCGTGTGTGTGTGTGTGCGCGGAGGTGGGAGATTTCAGAAGAAGCATGGAGTGAATCTCAGTGTATACAACAAGCCAAGGCTAGTATGTGCAAACTCAGTTCACTCACGTTCATCTCCAGCAAAATGTTTGATCTCAGGGATGTCTTCAACCTGCACACCTGCAGAACTGCAAAACAGATCAAATCACACACTCCTACAGTGTAGACTCTCTGTTCAAGTGATGATCTAATTAACTGTCACAGAAAAAGAACAGAAATTGGCACACCCATTGAGCAAGACCTTTGCTTTAGCGGTGAATTCCTTGTTATCAGAACTCATTCTGCCGGTACCATCCCTCTGCTGTTCCAGAGCCTCCCTCTGCTTTTCTGATGGAGTGAGTCCAAGCTGGAGCCCAGTTCATATCTTTCCCAACACATGCCATGTGTTTGAACACCTGCATGCTCATTCGCCCTTCACACATTGTAAGGCAGTGTGACAACAGCCATATACAACATCTTTAGTATGGCTTTAGGCAACGTTAGATCATTAAGCAACATGCAGTAGGCTAAACTTTATCTCTCCCAAGTCACATTACATCCATCGTTAGTCAAAACAAGGTTTTGCCATGTTTTATGTTCAGTCTTATTCACTATGTAAACATGCTTAATATTAATAATAATCATTTACAATGTACCATCTGTACTGCACAAGAATGTACCAAGGTACTTAATTAGGGTTTGAAGCAGAGACATAAAGCACATGAGGCAGAAAATTGAAAGCCGTCCTGTTCACTGGTACGCAAGGCTCTCAGCATTTACATAGAATTTAAAAAGTTTATTTTCATGCAGTGATGAATTTTCTTACTAATATAGAAGGGATAATGGAAAATGTCCCTTAAGTGAATAGAAAAAAGTGGGTACAGCTCTTCTGATAATTGGCTATCCTGGGGTTCACAGCACAAGCTTTAATGACTCACTCATAGCGGGAAAACATGTGCATGGTTCTACCTTCATTGCAGTTATTACCTGAAACGTTTGCACCGATCTGTTTTCATGTTTAATAGACTGTGAACAATGCACATTAGCTCTGCTCTGACAGATCTAATAAATGTATAGCCCTGCTCCGGCCTTGGCAAAAAGAAATTAGCACCAGCACTAATGCCTCAGGTGAACCACCGAAAGAGTTTAGCACTCCGAAAACCTTACGCTGATGGCAGACTGGTAAAAAGCTGCAAGGTAATTACATGTTGTTAAACTTTTAGAAATTCTTATCATGGATGCATCATCTCCTAACACTAAAAAGAAAGGATTACACTCCATCCCTCTATGAATACATTACATAATTGTAAATTAAGCATTTTTGAAGAGTTGTTTTCAGAGGCCTCCCGGAGACAATACTGACTACTGGTATCAGGACTGATACTGGCCTGAAACAATTTGAATTATTTTATAATTTGATCCACTGATGTATTTTTATGCTGTGAACACCTGGGATGTTGGCTGACACAAAACATCTTGCTTCTGAGATTATGCCAACTTGTCTTAAAGCATATCACCATCCCACCTCTGGTGTTCCACATTAGACGGCTTGCACAAAACCGGTTCAGTAACTGAGGCGATGTCATCAGTATAAGGTGTCGGACAATGCTCAAAGCTCCGATATCGATATCATATAGAAACAAAAACTAAATAAACAAATGACAAGGATTTCCTCTCCAGGACGCAATGATATTTTATTACACGGTCATGATCCAGCATGCTTTTTATTACTCTCTTTAGTAATAGTGATCCTGTGGACAAAGTGAACTGTCAGTGACAGCTGTCAAAATGGCAGGAATTCAGCGCCCTGCATTTGGCTTTATACCAAATCGTACAGCAGGGAGGCTTAACATTTTGGTCCAAGAGTTCTATCTTAAACCTAAATAAGGATACTCAGAGCACAATCTTTACAAGCAGCAATCTGTGGCTGCTCTAACAGCAAGGCGTGCACCTCTCAGTCAAACAGCCATGCATGCCAGTCCAGCACGAGCTCATTACTGTACAGCTCCGGCCAAAACTACCTTACTAAATAGTGTGTCAGAATAGCCCAAAACCACACAGTATACTCAATAGGATTTCAAAATAGTCCAAAATAATAGCCTACACCAAGCGTAGTATAGCAGTATGTGGTTTACCTCGTAGCCTATGGTTTAGTTATGAATATTATAATACTTAAGTGTAGGGTATTTGGGCAATATTAGGAATAACAATGCAGTGATGTGGCATTTGTGCATGCTATGTGTATGTTTGGTTATTGTATGGTGTGTATGTTCTGCTGTATATACAGATCTGGGTGTAACTGCATGTCAGTGCAGATTGATCGTACATGTGTATTGTAAAGTCAACTCCTGACTGCCCAAGACACATTTCTCCTAAAGGAGACAATAAAGGCTAAGCTGAATGTGAACCTGAATGTGAACTGCCACTGACAGCGTATGTGCAACTTTATACATTTTACAGTCTATTTTCTTGCAGTGGTGTGAGAAAGTAGAGTGACATTCCTTAGTCCTGTGTGAAAGTAAAGACATGTTTCTTTAACAGAAACGTGGAAAGCGGGCATCTGCTGAATGACACACCTCAGCGTGCTCAGTCCTGCTTTAATAAGTGACTAATAACATTTTAAAAAAGCCAAACAGACCCACAGGGCCATAAGCTTGTACTAACAACCACCACATAATACCTTCTCTGGTCAGCTAAACGAAAGCTTATTTGAAATTGTATGAAGGGAAAAAATGAAAGTATATTTTTAGACGTGTGCCCACTGACTGAGCAGTCATGTTACTCACCGGAGGACACGGAGGAACCTGACAGACTGGAGTTACTCGAGGCTGCCATCTCTCTCCGCGCTCACTTACTCTCTCTCGCCTTCGATTAAGGTGCACTCACAAGATCTGATCAGGTCGTCCATCTCAGCCTGTCACCTTATTTCAACCTGTCCTCTCACATTAACACGCGCAAACGCTCCGTGCAGCCCCACACGACTGGCACAAGTCTCGCGAATCAGCTGCGAGCTGCCAGCGCTGCCGCATTTACTGTCTGCCTTCTAGCGTGGAGTAAAAATAGTCAGCGCGCGCGCGGCTGTCGGAGGAAGATTCAAAAAATATATATATTCATATGTAGCTGTCAGCTCGTCAGTGGAAAAAAAAAAAGAATGGACGAGCTAAAAGTTTAAGCGTTCCGTGTCATGTCATGTTTTCGCCACGCTGCAAAAGAGCATTTTGTTACTGTATGGGCTCCATGTGCCACTTCAGAGCTCGGAGTCAACACTCTCTTCCGCGGTATCCGCCTCCTTACAGTGCGAGAGCCGTGTGGCGCGACTGTGCGCGCTTCTCGGGAACGCGCGCGGCTCCGCGCATGCGCTGTAAGTGGCGCGTGACAGCACCATACCTGGTATATATCCTACTGTATCTTATTATATATATACGCAAAATGTTCTTTTTATATATATATATATATATATATATATATATATATATATATATATATATATATACTTTTTTTTTTTTTTTGAAGTACATTTTGCCCATGCCAACTCAAGTGTTGAGGTAGTTGGAATAACTATGAAGCTGTTTAAATATTAAAAAGCAAAGTTAAAAGAGATCATTCAAAAAATAAGGGCTGGTAACATGCTGTAGTTAGGAGTTATGATTAACTAAAACTTTTCTGTATATTATTATTGTTGTTATATTGTTATGTAAGAACAATATATGTGTATTCCCAAAACTGCTGATTTCCTGGGATTTTCACACACAGTAGTCTCTTGAGCAGGGGGGTCCAGCCAAGCAGGAGCCACACCTGCTGTTTAATCAGTTGATCTTGGATTTCAGTAGACTCAGGTGTGGCTTCTGCTTGGCTGGAATGAAAACCTGCACCCACACCAGCCCTTTCCGGGTAAGTTTGGACACCCCTGCTCTACAGTTTATACTGAATGGCAGAATGCCACGTAAAACAATCAAACAAAAAAACATCCAGTGAGCAGCAGCTTTGAGAGTGGGAACACCTTGCTGATAGAGGTCAGAGAATTTTAAGACTGTTTTAAGCATTTCAGGATGTACAACAACTCAAGTGTTGAGGTAGATGGGCTACAAGAGCAGAAGACAACATCAGGTTCCACTCCTGTCAGCCAAGAACAGGATCAAGCACAGGTTCACCGAAACTGGACAACTGAATGATGGAGAATGGCCTGGTCTTTTCCCCGATCTTTCCTATATATATCATGACTTACAGATCATTTTGCAAGAGAACCAGTGCTTTAACAGCAGTAGTTTAGGCTGATATTACTACTTTTCAATTATTGTGATTTTTCTTCTCTGCTATCGGTAGAGTCTAGGCCTGCATTTCACTGGGTATCCACAATGCAAGTGCAAATAGCTTACACACACACACACACACACACACACACAAAGATGTTTCACATGTGAATCCCATGTCAAATCACATGTAATCAAACAGGGCTGTTTCTAGCTATACGCATTCACTTAGGGCCCTGTACAGTTGCGGGGTAGTGGGGAATAATGGGGAAACTGGGAACAGAGGACAGTGAGCTCAGGTTTATTCCCACAGTTCAGTGCCCTACCTCAGTAAGGTTTTAATATGCTGGAGTAAGCAAGCACTCCTATAAAATGTCTCCTTCTTCCTCCTTAGAAGACAAATGTTTTCCATCAAATTTAGAAAAGCATGTTAATTTTCACAATTTGCTAACATTAACTAGATATATTTATCTAAGTTAGTCTTTTTTCTTTGCTAATGCCAGGTTAGACTAGTATCCATCCCAGCAGCTAACACATTTAGCTAGGCAGCAAGTGAAATTCTAGCTAATGGTAAATATTGCCAATATACAAAGATTGATGGTTTCAGAAACATAGAAACAAAAATAATAATCTTCTAATACTTTTAGATAAGTAATAAAAGTCATATTTCACACAAAAAAATGACATTAGCTTAATTTCATCTGTTAAAAACATTTTTTAATACTTGAGTACAACTTTTTACTTTCGCTTGAGTACATGTTTTTGCTGGATACTTCCACTTTTAATTGAGTAAAATAAAAAAAATTGAAAGATTATACTATTATACTATTACTGAAGTATAATTTCTCAGCACTTTGTCCACCCCTGTTTAAAATATAAGACATCGATTTTTTCTGCTTATAACGCTTTTTCTGCCCTTCTTGTTTTCCTGGGTGTACAAATCTTTAATATATTGTTTTATATGTAACTATTCTTAGTCAGAATAAGAAAATAAAGCCTTTATTTGTGAGAATTTGTATTTATTAATAAATAATTACTGTTAGCATAATTATAAACGGGAGTGATTAACGGACAATTTCATTTAGCGATGACGTTAACTAGCAAACAGCGGTCACGTGATACGAGTCACCACTAGATCATGTGATAAACAACGTGACTTGCTAGCTGCAGTAGGCGTAGTAGCGTCCGAGTATCACTGAGTGGGATCTGCGTTTAGGGTAAGCGCTTTTACTTATTTTGTAAAAAAAAAAAAAAAAAAAAAAAAAGTAGTAGATGATTGAATTCGGAATTAGTTTAAATGTAATGGCTTGGTTTGTCTCGGGTGAGTGTCATTTTGATGTCTTAATCAGGCTAGTGGAAGACTACACTAAGATGAATCCCTTTATCAGGCTAAGCTGAAATAATTCATGTGTGTTGACTTGCCCTGAGCTCCTCCTAGCCAGCTCTTGCAGGCTCGGTCATGTTCAGTTAATCAGGCTGATGAGGAAACTGAACTCCTCTGGTAACGTGTTTAAATAATAAAGTGTCGATTTTCATGCTTGAAGCTTCAGAATGACGAAGGGATGGCAGATTGCTGTGCTCCTTGCTGTGTTTTTGGAGTCTGTGTGGTCCAGGGGCTGCTCTTCGTTCTTCTGCCGAAAATCTCTCCGTGTGAGTGGAGGATCTGATGACCCAGACCCTGGAACACCACTCTTCCTCACTCCATACCTGGAACAAGGCAAGATAGAGGAAGGTATGAGTTTGACACAATACATGTTGACTGAACACAGTTGTGTGTATGTATTTTATTCAAGATCCAAGGCAAGCACTTTGTAGTTTTTTTCCCTACTGCAGCTGATGGCTTTAGAATAAAATAGGTGGATGTGAATGTCAAGGTTAAAGGGACAAGATAGTGCTTGGTTTGCTCGCTGTTCATGGGCACAGATCTTGTGAGGTCACATGTGCTGGTCGAAAGTAAGCTCAATACAAGAAGAAGCATTTTTAATAGTCGGTGCTGCTCAAAGACAGTTCTGCTTCCTTAAAATACATACTGGAAGCTAGAAGACAGCCTGTTTTTTCCCCTGATGAGTAAAATGTAACAATGACAAATCAGTGCTGGTGGACCAGTCTGAACAATTTTCAGGATTATTACACAGGTCTAATCATTATGACATACTACCATGGCCTATGGCAGACAGTTTAACTGCCCACAGTAGTGAAAACCTTCACAGGCTTTTGTATATTTGTTTCTTTCTTTTCTCTCTTTGCCAGTCAGACTTACTCATCAGTTGTGACCTTTCCAGGAAGAGTGAAAACATTCGAGGTTTAGGACATTATAAGAATTGTTAGACCTCATTGTGTAATTCACAGTTCTGTCTTGCAAGGGTAATCACAGATAAATTCAATATTAATACATCCAGTATATTCCTTTATAGTCTTAGGGGGAAAAAGTTAAATCTGGCACCCTAAAGGGCTCTTCAGTTTGTCCCTCTTGAGGAATCTCCAAAAGATGTTCCAAGTAAAAGACTGTTTAGAAAGCTGGAACCATTACTCGTCCAGAGGACTCTCACTGAACCCACCTGCCTATTATGAAACTAGGTATTGTTCGTGAAGTGCAATAATGTTTGCAATTTAAATACTTATGCTTTTTCTACATGCTTTTGGAGTTTTTGGGATGTCAAAAGCCTCCTTGATTCCCTAAGATGAAAAAAAAAAAAAAGTTTGTCTTCCACTGAAAAATATAAACACATTCTGTCATCTTGGCTTACAGCTAGAAAGCTGAGCTTGGTGGGCCCTCTACCTGGTGCTAAAGTAAAGAGTTACTCTGGCTATCTCACAGTCAACAAAAGCTACAACAGTAACCTCTTCTTCTGGTTCTTTCCTGCACAGGTAAGACTGTAAATTCAATACACATTCCAGCATTAAGGCATGTTTTGCTTGGAGCTTTGGATTCATGGCATTATATGTCCATCATAACAACATGTTACGTGCACTCTTTTTGACTCTTAATAAACAATACACTCACTGAGCACTTTATTAGGAACTCTATGCTAATACTGGGTAGGGCCTCACTTTGCTCTCAAAACAGCCTCAATTCTTCATAGCATGGATTCCACGAGATGTTGGAAACATTCCTATGAGATTGTGGTCCATGTTGACATGATTGAATCACATAATTCGTGCAGATTTTTCAGATGCACTTTCATGCTGCGAATCTCCCGTTCTACCACGTCCCGAAGGTGTTGTATTGGATTCAGATCCGGTGACTGGGAAGGTCACTGAAGAACACTGAACTCATTGTCATGTTCATGAAACCAGTTTGAGACGACTTCTGCTTTGTGACATGGTGTATTATCATGCTGGACATAGCCATTAGAAGATGGTAAATTGTGGACATTAAGGGATACACATGGTCAGCAACAATACTCAAATAGTTTGTGGCATTCATGTGATGATTGATTGGTATTAATGGGCCCAGAGTGTGCCAAGAAGCTATTCACCTCCACAGGCCTGGACTGTTGACACAAGGGAGGTTTGGGTGCATAGATTCATGCTGTTGGCCCCAGATTCTGACCCTACCATCTGTTTGGCTCAGCAGAAATCGAGATTCTTCAGACCAGTCTATGTTTTTCTAGTCTTAAACCATCCAGTTTTGGTGAGTCTGTGCCCACTGCAGCCTCAGCTTTCTGTTCTTGGCTGACAGAATTGGAACCTGACGTAATGTTCTGTTGTAGCCCATCTGCCTCAAGGTTCAACATGTTGTGCATTCTGAGATGCTTTTCTGCTCACCACAATTGTACCGAGTGGCTATCTGAGCTGCCAGAGTTGACCTCTCTCTTTAACAAGGCCTTTCCATCTGCAGAACTGCCGCTCACTGGATGTTTTTTCTTTATTGCACCATTCTGAGTAAAGTCTAGAGACTGTTGTATGTGAACATCCCAGGAGATCAGCAGTTATAGAAATACTCAAACCAGCCTGTCTGGCACCAACAATTATGTCACGGTCAGAATCACTGAGATCATATTTTTGCCCTTTCTGATGGTTGATGTGAACCTTACCCAAAGCTGCAGGCCCATATCTGCATGATTTTATGCAGTGCACTGCTGCCACACAATTGGCTGATTTAGATAACTGCATAAATGAGTAGGTGTTCCTAATAAAGTGCTCTGTGAGTGTATGTGGGTTATTGTTTTGCACTGATGTGAGTTTCTTTGCAGAAGAAACCAGAGAGTGCTCCTGTGCTGCTGTGGCTGCAGGGAGGCCCTGGAGGCTCGTCCATGTTTGGCCTTTTTGTGGAACATGGGCCTTACGTCGTCTATAAGAATCTCACACGTGAGTACACGTTGTATGTTGAACATTACTGGTTAGTACAGTTGACTTTGTTGTGTAGTGTGCTCTATATAAACTCTAAGGCCATGATATTCTAGTGTTTTTAGTTCAGATGTAACAGATATCCTTCTCTCTCTGATCCAAGTGGGCTACAGGGACTTCCCCTGGACTTCCACATACTCAGTTCTGTACATTGATAACCCAGTAAGTTATTCCATTTCTGTGGATTCCACTCAAGCTCCATTGCCCATGTGATGCTTATAGGTCATTGTTATTAGAGTATTGTCAAATTAAATGAGTGTATTAAAATAACTCACTTGTGTGACTTCTGTCTGTGACCTTTGAGTAATTAAGTAATTATGCTTACTCCATTAGGTGGGTACTGGATGGAGTTTCACTGATGATGATCGAGGCTTTGCCAAAAACCAGGATGATGTTGGCAGAGATCTTTACAGGTAAGCTGGTCAGGAATTTTTCTGTATTTTTCAGTAAGGCTTTCCTGTCCAGAATCCTTTTAACATGTCTGCTGTTTTTGCTGCATTGCAGTGCACTGGTTCAATTCTTCCAGCTTTTTAGTGAGTTTCAGCCCAATGAGTTCTACGCCACAGGAGAGGTGAGTGGGAAGACAGCACTGTTCTCCTCTCATCCACTCAATCACAATGATAAGAGTACACTCAACACTTTGGGCAGTTACATGAGTAGCTGCGCTGCTTGTATTTAATATCATGAGGAATATACTGCACTGTTTTTTCACCACCGGTTAACAGTTCTCATAATCTTCTCACCATTTCCTTTGTGGTGTAGTCCTATGCAGGAAAATATGTTCCAGCGATTGGCTACTACATCCACAAGAATAATCCCTCTGCCAAAGTGAAAATCAACTTTAAGGGAGTGGCAATTGGAGACGGCCTGTGTGATCCTGAGATGGTGAGTGGGCAGAAGATTGGTCTTTAATGCCAGTGATGCATTAAAGACCTGTGTGAGTGTAAGTGTTTGTAAGCGAGAGAGACAGAGAGACATATTTATAATGAAATCACTTACTCTCCAAGTTATGTCCAAGAGTCTTGAGTAGCTAGCTCTCAAGTGCAAGCTGAGGAAAATTAATGCAAACCTCACTTCCACGTCAAGTTCATAAGCTGCACACCTATTTACATACCATGAAAAGTGTAGACTTACATCACTGCTGTGAAAAACCTAAAAAAAAAAAAAAAAAACCCTGCCATTTGAATTTAACTATTCACTATATAGTGCAGTATTTGTACTGTAGCCATTTTATAGTGGACTTCTTAGATTATATTCTTTTGATAGTTCACAATATAACTACCCATAGTGCAATATAAAGCCAGTGTACAATGGAAGCAGAGTAATTGCATGCTAAAATACAGCAATACATAGCAAGTTATTTTAGTGCAAAATGAGCTTGTCATTAATACTAGTGTGGCCGACTTAATATGCATGTCTAAAACTGGCAAGTACGTGCTAGTGTAACAGAGAAAATTGCAAATTGCAATCTGATTTGGGTCGGTTGTCTGCTTTTCTGTTGCTTTATATAGTGATTTATATGGAACAATCTACGTAGTAAACAGTGAAGTTATGAGAGAGGGTGCGATTTCAGACAGAGCACTGGATTCTGATTTGTGTTTCTTTGTGTCAGATGATGGGAGGCTATGCAGACTTCATGTATCAAGCAGGCATGTTGGACGAGCTGCAGAGGCAGTATGTGAAGCAGCAGACAGATGCTTGTGTCAAACTCATCCAGCAGGAGAAATGGATAGAAGCCTTTGAGGTGCACTTCCTGTCATAGCACAGTAACAACATCTAGAAAGCAACATCTTTGTGTCTTGTGCTGAAAATTATAGCTAAACTGTTACTATAATTAGGAACTTGTGTATTTGCTTTTCATGTATAATAAAGTGCTTTCTCTTTGTTAGGTTTTTGACATGTTAATGAATGGAGACATTGCTCCTTATCAATCATTCTTCCAGAATGCTACTGGATGCACAAACTACTACAACTACATGCAGTGTCAGGTACAGAGACACTTTGACCCCGCCTTCATACCTTCATGTTTTGAGAAATTACCCAATGTCTCAGGGGAGGTTTCAGTGAAGTATTTCAATCATAACTATTCCATAACACTGGGCTCTTTATTGAGTCGTCAACCCTTTGGTGTCACTTGAACACTTTTAGAAATAAGGTATATACAGCCGAATGCAAATTTTTGCACACTCTTACTTTGATGACACCAATAAGGCATTTCATGTTAGTTAAGTTGGTCAGTGGTGTATGCTGAGATATTAATAGTGAAACAACCAAATTGATATTTCTGATATTTCAGAAGATATGTTGCTACTTGTGTCTAGTAACAGTGTGATCTCTTTTTATACCCTTCTCCAGTTTTGTGTGTCAATATTTTTTTTTTTTTTTTTTTTTTAGTTGTAGGTCTTGATAGCTGTTGTTTGTTTAATGGACTCTTAGCCTGACTGCTGGCAGCAAACCTCTTGAGAGGTTGAACCTGTTAGAACTTTTCATGCCTTATAAACGATTAACAAAATAAACATATGTGGGCAACTTCAAGTCGTTAAAGACCGGAATGAGGTGCATTCAAATAAATTAACTAGAGCATGCCAGTGGGGATGCACATTTTCAGCTTGCTGCAATATTTATGCCATGTAATAGGATTTTTAACCAGGAACATAAATGGATTTGGAATTCTGTTTCCTAATACTTTAAAATAGAGGTACGCTTATCACTTCCATGCACACTTTTGCACTTTTTTGTCAAGACATTATTTTTATGTTCTTTGCAGGCTACTGGGACATCCCCTGTATTGGTAGGGTAGTTTAAAAATTGTATGAGTGAAGGCAGTATTTTCTTAATTGCAAATATTCTCTGTGGTACTGCTTTACATGTAGATTGCTGATGTGTTAGTGCAGTTACTTTCCCACAGTGTGTGAATGGTGGTGCTGTGTTTCCTGAACAGGAGCCTGAAGATCAAGGGTACTTTAGCAAGTTTGTAACGCAATCCACAGTGAGAAGCTCCATCCATGTAGGAAACCTGACGTTTCACGATGGCTCTGAGGTGGAGAAACATCTTCTCCAGGATGTCATGAAGTCCATCAAACCCTGGCTAGGTGTCCTTATGGACAACTACAAGGTGAGAAGATGCAGAACTATAGTTTTCTTAGTACACAGTGAGCCACCAAGTGCTCCTTGCTTCTGTAACAATCCTGACTTCCTTTTAATGTCTTATAGTCTCCAATCCCTTATAATGCACTACAGTGTATCACTATCATCTGTGTGTGTGTAGGTGCTGTTGTACAGTGGGCAGCTGGATGTGATCGTGGCAGCTCCACTGACTGAACGCTTTCTACCCACGGTGAACTGGACTGGGGCAGATGCGTATAAACAAGCCGAGCGCTTCTTTTGGAAGGTGCAGCCCAGTGACACTGAGATAGCCGGGTACATCCGGCAAGTGAAACAGTTCTACCAGGTAAGCACCTTTTTTTTTTATTACATAGCTTAGGACACTATTTAGGGCAATGGTGCTCATACAGGAGTCAACCAGTCATAAGTTCAATTCACATAAATTTCTGTTGTGTAGTGCTTTTGGTGATAGGCATTTTCACAAAGCAGATTTACAGAAATCCAGATACTGATTTAGATCCAGAGGCGACAGTGGCGAGGAAAAACCGCCTGTCACAACATGAACCAGACACAAAAGGGAACCTGTCCTCTTCTGGGTGGCACTGTATAGTGGAATTATGAGTCATTTCAATGTACAGGTGTAGAAGAGTAAATGCAAACATTACTATGTTGAAAGGATGTTCAGTATGAGCATACTGGGAATAGGAGTATTGGGATGAGCACCGGACAGTTGTTGTGATTACAGCAGCAGTTCTTAAAGGTACATTTCGCAGTATTCAGCTGAGAATATCCCTATGTGATATGTGACTGTACGCAGTACAATTCATGTGTTGAGTTGACTCATAATCTTAGGATGTGCTCTGCTTGTACTTTCCCACTCATTTACGCACACTTGTATATTTGAGACTCTGAAATACACGTCTTCATTTTCTTCTGTTTTTAAGGTAATTGTTAGAGGTGGGGGACACATTTTGCCTTATGACCAACCAGCAAGATCCTTTGATATGATCGACAGATTCCTGTCCACGAAAGGATTTGCCTGACCCTATCCATATGATGTTAGGATGTTTTAATCACCCGGTCTGGAGTTGTTCTTTCAGCCATAACTGGTTATTCATGAATCACCACAAAATTGAACCACTAAAATGAATTAGAACGCAGTGTTTGTATGCTTGACCGTTTAATGATGCTATTAATGACTATTCCAGGGAATGTACAGATTTTGTTTCTGTGAATCAGTTTTTGATTAAAGTGAGGTTTTTAAACAAATATTTTTTGTGTACTGTATTATTTATTTATTCCCCTGATTGGTGTTAGGACCAGAGATTGATGTAGTGTCTCTATCTGATACAGAGTGATGTTGGTGAATTGCAGCACATCTGTGAAGTCCTATAGTCCTACTTTATTAAGTTGGGTAACTATCTCTTTGCTGTATGGGGGGAAAAAAAAAGATGTGATTGGTTTCCTCTATCATGGAGGAAGCACGTTATCAGCTTCCAGCCTCCATAACTGGTAGCCTGGAAGTGGATGAGAATTGGCATCAATAATAGTTGGATTTTAAAAAAGAATAAAGACAGGCAAATGCCCTGCTTTTTGATGCAAACTAATATTTTTGAATCTTTTGCAAGTACAGTATCATTGTAACGATTTAGATCTACAGGATCTATGTTATTGTGGTGCCATCTAGTGGTTCAGGTGTAACCCAATACAACCTTTTATCCTTTACCTATTTTAATGTGTTACAGAAATAATTGGTCCTCTTATTATTATAACACCATAATTTTGTTCACAGTATGATACAGATAACCTGGACACTAGAGGTCAAATATGATGGCAACTCTAAACTGTGTTTTAGTAAAACAGTCATGTTTTACAGGAATTTGTGCAATGCTATAAATATATGGATTACATAGTAACATTACAGAGTGATGGATAAAAAGGTTAACACTTACAGTTTACAATTTTCTTTACAGCTTTCTTTACATTGTTGTCATTTTTGGCACACAAATAGAGACCCTTTGTAGCAGGTTACGTTTTACAGTCTATAATTAGTAGCCTAACCTCTTTGTGTTGGTTATGGCATTTCCACTACAGTGTTGGAGTTTTAGTATCATGTAAGTGTTAACATTTTATTATTTTTTTTAAAAATCATTCTGTATTTCCAACCTTACTTCTATATTTTTAGGGTTATATAGATCCATATAGTTGGACTACAACAAGCAAAATTCACATTTGCCATTGTTTTGTCCTGTGCTGCTCTTTAAACGTACTAATCCTTATTGCTGTATACAGAAACGCTGTCAGCATATGTTTGTGTAATTAACTACACTTTTCTTTGCCAGTTAAAAAGAAAATGATTCATGTTTACATGTCAATTTGATGAACAACCGTGCTTAGGCAGTCTAGAACAGCCTTCTACACAACTACATACAATCTGCTGTTGTCCACTGATGAAGAAGATTGTATTCTAATACTAGTTGAAACAAGTCCAAGTGTCAGTAACCTTATGCATATGCAGCTGTTAGTGGTGCCTCCATGACATCCTTAATGGACCATGTTCTGCAATAATGTAGTGTTTTCCCTGCTGATCAATTAAATACCAAGTACATCATGGCAGCAGTTCTCAAAATCTTTGTAGCCGGGGACTTTAACTGTAACCAAACATCACAGATCTCCTCAGAACATAATCCAACTATTCGAATATGAATTTAGATATTTAAATGTGTACAATAATACTTTGGCTGTTTATCTGAGCCATGAGGTTGTTTTTATTTCCTGAAGTTTCTACTGAGAAAATGCATTAGGTGCAATAAGTTGATGATAATTGTAGGCCTACTTGTTTTTGAGCTATTGCGGTTTGGATTAAAGCGATTCAGTTCAAGTCACCAGGCTAATAACTATTAAAAACTCAATCATACTGTATATACAGTATATATTAACATTCATAATAGTGGGTTGTGATTACTATCACTCTAACAAAACAGGGGGAAAAAAATCACAGACCCCACTTTGCGATCCACTGCTTTATGATGCTGAAACGGGTGAGCTGGGGAAACAGGCCATGTTTCATGACAAGTACATGTGATTGGTAGAGAAGAAGTGAGATAAATGTTAAGGAGAAAATGACAGGTTTATTAATCCTACTCATGTTTAGATGTAGGATGAAGAAGAAGATCATTTTGGACAGGCTAACAGAGTCTAGAGTCTAGTTGTTTCCTTTTCTTACCTACAGGGGGCAAGCATACACAAAAAATAGTTAAGTACACCATGGCTTTCTAAGTTAAACTAGACTAATTAGCAGAGGTACCACTTGTGGTTTTGGGCAAAATAAGTGCATTTTGTGTAGCATGGTCATGGTGTATAGCTAGAAACAAAATTTTAAAAAATGTAAAATATATATATATATATATATATATATATATATATATGTATATGTATATGTATATATATATATATATATATATATATATATATATGTATGTACACATATATACAGTCAGGTCCATAAATATTGGGACATCGACACAATTCTAACATTTTTGGCTCTATACACCACTACAATGGATTTCAAATGAAACGATGTGCTTTAACTGCAGACTGTCAGCTTTAATTTGATGGTATTTACATCCAAATCAGGTGAACGGTGTAGGAATTACAACAGTTTGCATATGTGCCTCCCACTTGTTAAGGGACCAAAAGTAATGGGACAGAATAACAATCATAAATCAAACTTTCACTTTTTTAATACTTGGTTGCAAATCCTTTGCAGTCAATTACAGCCTGAAGTCTGGAACGCATAGACATCACCAGACGCTGGGTTTCATCCCTGGTGATGCTCTTCCAGGCCTCTACTGCAACTGTCTTCAGTTCCTGCTTGTTCTTGGGGCATTTTCCCTTCAGTTTTGTCTTCAGCAAGTGAAATGCATGCTCAATCGGATTCAGGTCAGGTGATTGACTTGGCCATTGCATAACAGTCCACTTCTTTCCCTTCAAAAACTCTTTGGCTGCTTTTGCAGTATGCTTTGGGTCATTGTCCATCTGCACTGTGAAGCGCCGTCCAATGAGTTCTGAAGCATTTGGCTGAATATGAGCAGATAATATTGCCCGAAACACTTCAGAATTCATCCTGCTGCTTTTGTCAGCAGTCACATCATCAATAAATACAAGAGAACCAGTTCCAGTGGCAGCCATACATGCCCACGCCATGACATTACCACCAAAAACAGGAAGGCCAGATTAGAGTT
>CM040975.1:20352204-20379536 GCA_022985145.1 Pangasius djambal | reverse complement strand
GCAGCAGGATGAATTCTGAAGTGTTTCGGGCAATATTATCTGCTCATATTCAGCCAAATGCTTCAGAACTCATTGGACGGCGCTTCACAGTGCAGATGGACAATGACCCAAAGCATACTGCAAAAGCAACCAAAGAGGTTTTTGAAGGGAAAGAAGTGGACTGTTATGCAATGGCCAAGTCAATCACCTGACCTGAATCCGATTGAGCATGCATTTCACTTGCTGAAGACAAAACTGAAGGGAAAATGCCCCAAGAACAAGCAGGAACTGAAGACAGTTGGTGTAGACGCCTGGCAGAGCATCACCAGGGATGAAACCCAGCGTCTGGTGATGTCTATGCGTTCCAGACTTCAGGCTGTAATTGACTGCAAAGGATTTGCAACCAAGTACTAAAAAAGTGAAAGTTTGATTTATGATTATTATTCTGTCCCACTACTTTTGGTCCCTTAACAAGTGGGAGGCATATATGCAAACTGTTGTAATTCCTACACCGTTCACAATGAAATCCATTGTGGTGGTGTATAGAGCCAAAAATGTTAGAATTGTATCGATGTCCCAATATTTATGGACCTGACTGTATATATATATATATATATATATATATATATATATATATATATATATATATATAAATAAAATTATGTTTAAAAATATTAAAAGAATAGATATGCTGGTCATAATTAGACAAAAAAACAGGTCATCCTCCCTGTGGGTATAAATGATACAAGATGTGGTGGCAATAGCTTTATTATGTGGCTCTGATCAACAGCCTCCAGTAACCCATATTTTGGTTTTGATGAATGTGGTGCTGTGGTCTCCAGATGTAGATGAACAAAGGGTAGTAGTGAGTAGTTCACCATTTTGAGTCATGATTTTCCACAGAGCCTAAACCAAAAGGAGGCACATTACCCACTTCATCACCTGAGGATACTGTTATAACTATTTTAGATTTTAGTGTTAATTTTTTATGTTTAGTAGGACTGCAACAATGGATTAATTTGTGTAATCAAACAATGTTGACTATTTATTTTGATAATCATCTAACCTAACATTCATTTTCCTTGGTCAGTTACAATAACAAATTTAATTATAAAATATGGAATACAAAATGGTACAAGAAATAGTGAATAATAATGCTAACTATTATGTGTTTAAAACCATAGATTTGCAGGTACTTCTAGTTTGGCATTTAGTCAGCCTCTTTTGAATGTCATGGTCCTCAGATGTTTCACTCTTAACCCAAAGTTTATTTATTTTCAAATTTTAGATGATCCCTATAACATGATTGGCCAGTTTGCATATATTCATTCATTCATTCATTCATTCATTCATTATATAGACTGATTTATGCCCTAATGATTGTGAAACAATGATGAAACAATGATTGTTTCATGTCTTACATCCACAGTACTTCCTTTAGGCAACCCCTTTTGGATGTGATGGTCCTCATTTGTTCTTCTCCTGATCCCAAAATGTAATTATTTTAGTTCAGAATTTCCAAATTTAGATTAACCTTACGACATGATTGGCCATTTTGTATGTAGCATGTACCGATGTGTCATGAGGTGTTGATCCCATAACAGGTCAGACAACAAAAAAAGCAACAAAATGCAAGACAGCACCTCCACTGAGAACCCCTCTGACAGAACAGGTGTGTGATTTTATTACAGCAAATGGCCCAATCATCATAGCCATAACAAAACATTCTCGCGAACCATCTGTCATCTTCAAATTAAGCTGCATACTAAATGGCTTCTTTTCACTTTGTTTGCTCCCTACATAGGGAGACTCCTGGTTTTTAATTTTAATTTGATGTCATCTCACAAGTTTACACACAAACATTCTCTGTATTTTAACTGAGCATGTTAGGGTGTGCGTGCTGCCATTAGTTCATACTATGAGAGAAACGTGTCAGAGTTACACACAGTTTAGTGTCAAATTGCTATTATGCTCAAGACCACAAGACCATCTTAGAATGGGAACAGGAGTTAAAGGAAAGGAGCACATATCAGTCAGAAAGGTACCAAATGTTTGTATGTGTGATAATCCCTGTTTTAAATTATGTATAATGTAAAGGTTTTGTATATTTGTTAATTGATGGATGGACTGATTGATGCCCTAATGTCTGTTTCATGTCTTATAGCCACAGTAGAATGGGAACAGGAGTGAAACAAGAGCAACACACACACAAGGAATAACAGACTTTAGCATATTTGTGAGAATTCCTGTATGTGAGAACCTTGTGTATGTAAAGGTTTAGTTGATTGATTAATTGATTCAAATTGTCAATATTTCCAGCACTTTATGATTATCAGAACCCTGAATACACTAGGGCTTCCTGTCCAGCACATTTGCCCCAATACAGAAAGACTCTGAAATAAATAAGGCTACATACAGTTGTACTCACTGGTTGAATATATGATTGCACTAATTTGTCCGGAAATTAAATGCCAAAATGTTGGGGGTGTTTGGAGGTGTTTGGGGGGGTGTTGGGGCTGGGTGATTGGGGCTATATGGAATAGATTAGCCTATGCACTAGGGGGCACTCAAACTTCATACATTGGAGAGAGTATGGCTTTGCCAAACTGGCCAGGGGTAACAAGAGACAAACAAAAACAAGAAAAGAAAAACAAGTACCAAAAGGTCCAGGGGGTTGAGACAACTCGGTGTGTTTTAGGACTGAAAAACATGTGTGGTGTTATTGTTCTATGGCATAATATTAGGCTTAGGGCTTATGATTAGGCTTATAGGAGTTGGAATCATCAGTCCATCCATTTTCCATTCATAGGGTTGCAGGGAGCCTGGAGCCCATCCCAAGGAACTCAGGGCACAAGGCAGAGGACACCCTGGACCCATCACAGGGCGCAATTGCACACACACACTATGGACAATTTATAGATGCCTATCAGGCTAGAACGCATGTCTTTGGACTGGAAGAGGAAACCCCCAAAACCAAAGGGCCCAAACAAGAATAATAAACACAAATCATGCAAAGCCAACCGATAAAGGAAAAATGCATGACAAATCACAGAAGGAGGAAAAAGTCAGAAACACAAACAAGACAAGGTAAGTGGAAGTGGGGGCAAAATATAAATCAGTTACAGAATCATTGTTGCCTGGTGGACCTAATGGGTGACAAGGTAAAATACCCGAAATATAAGATAAGTTCAGATATTGTGACAGTTTTTGAATTTTCTTATTGTCTAAGCTTTCTTGTCATTAATAAAATCAAATGCCCAACACATTTCTGAAATCCTCAAGGTGTTGATTGCTTAAATGTGAAGAAAAAATATTTATATCATATTCTCACAAAGTATGGTTTAACATTTGGTCAAGACTGACTGGAAACCATTTTAACAACATGTTTGGTAATTTGAGACACATTTCCATTGGTTTAGGCTTTTATTTTCATCCTCAGTGACACGTTTAAAAAAATATATTATTCGTAGCACAATTACTGATGGCATCAATAAATCAAATTTCAAGAAATATTTGGATTAAAAATCTTATCCAAATTCATCAACATGTTGCAATATTTTATGAAATCTTATGGGGTGTTTCATGTATCGATTATATCTCAACCCTTTTTCTCTATCCACTTATTGTATTTTAAGACTGTCCCAATTAACCGGAACCATGCTGTCAAATTACTAATGCATGTTTATCTTGAAGAAGTCAAATTATAAACATTTATACATAAATTGGACTAACCTTTAGCTTATTTTTGTTACAGTGGTACATCGTATGTTTATATGCATCATAAATATGGGGAATATATTAGTCATGATAATTTTGTAACCTTATGAAAAAACAATCCTAGCTAAAGTATATGCCATTTTTCCTACCTCAGAATTTTTGGGGTCAGGATTTTATTTGATGCTGACCACACCCCACGCCTCTGCTCATATACCCTACGCAATACTCCTCTGCTTTAAAAAAGGAAAAGAAAGAAAGAAAAGAAGCACAAGATGTGTGTCTTTAGGCAAATCAAATGCTCTTTTGGAAAAAAAAAATACTTTGGTCAGACAAAACAAAAATGGAACTCTTCAGCAATAATACAGCTTGCCATGTTTGGAGAGAAAAAAGTTGCGGGTATGATCCCAAGAACACCCTACCCACAGTGCAATACAGAGGTGGGAGCATCATGATATGGGGCTGCTTCTCTGCAAATGGTACTGGGGCATCACACGTCATATATTAGAGAGGAATTTAATCTCCTCAGCCAAGAAACTGAAATCTGGGGAGAAGATGGATGTTGCAACAAGACAACAACTCCAAACATGCAGCCAAAATACCTCAAGAATGGTTTCAAAAAAATGTGAAGGTCCTTGCATGACCTAGGCAACCTAGACCACTTTATTTATGGAGGATTTTGAAATTGCAAGTCCATCAGAGGGATCCTCCTAACCCTGGGAAATTAAAGATGATTTGCCAAGAGGAATGGACTAAAACTGAACCACAATGCTGCAAAAAGCTAATTACTTCTTACCATAGTCATCCTGAAGCTGTAATTGGCAACATCGAGTAATAATTGCAACTAATTGCAATTGTAAGTGCAACTGAGTAATAATGTTGTTAATTTGTGGTATCTGAATTCTTTGTCCCCTATAAAATTTCATTTTTTAACCATATTTCTGTTTATGCTTACAGATACAGATACCTACTTGTTTGTTCATATGTATAAGCGTGTGTAAATGCCAAGTGAATATATGCACCGGAAGTATATTAAATAACAAAAACAAAAGTCTGTATAATTATTTTCTCTCACTCAAACTTCATCATAAGCACAAATTCATTCTTAGACCATCTAATTGTAATTATATACTTTTATGCGTTACATTATTAGATGTTATTAACTATTTATACACAAATCCTTCAAAAAAGCTGATGAAATCAAACTGAGCATTGAATTAGGAAGAAAAGTTTCGTCTACTATAATTTTGGAAGTTATTGTGTAAGTTATGCTGATGAACAATTGTTATGGTTTATTCCTCTCACCTGTTGTAGAGGTCTGGAAGAATTTGTGAAATTGTGGTTTAAAGTGTAAAGTAGCTAACAAGCATAGCTAAAAGTATGCATATATATGAAATAAAAGCAATATTTTTGAGACCTATTATCCTGTATAATGGTTTAGATGTAAGCGTACTGTAGATTGAAGCACTTCATTTAAGAAACAACTGGCAATGACAAAAAACAGTATTTATCTTTCCCTTAATAAAGCTTGGCTTGCTTTGTTACTGAACAAGTGCTTTATTTCCATACTGTAATATAGCTGCTGTATAGCTGCTGTGATCTCACATCTGTACATATGCATAGACAAAAAAAATGAACAAACACAAACATATAAAATGTACAAAGTTATGCAGGCATGTTTGAATCCAGGATGTGGAATAAACGAGGAAATGTTTATGCGCAGAAAACGAACAGACATTTGAACAAACATTTGAACAAACACTTGAAGTGCTATGCAAACATTATTTACAACATGTACCAAACATTGACTCCTTTCGAGAAGAAAGGTGGTTGCATTACATGAGCAAGATTAATGAGAATCTATACAATATTTATATTTTTATGCTTCAAATGATACATTTATACTTTTTTAATGTCCACCATCTTGCAAAAAATAACACACTCACACACACACACACACACACACACACACACACACACACACAAGCATACTTACACACACATTTTTCTCTCCATTTTCTTAAAAAGCAAGTACAAAAGACAAACCTATTTGCCCAATTTTTTTAAAAAAAGGAAGGATGTCCAAATCAACAAGTTGAGATTAATCTGTATTATTTTCCTTTTATAAATCATTCCAGTTGAATCTGTTTTGCTCTCGGCCTCTGCGGTGAGCAGAGGTGATGTCGCCCATAGTGGACGTTAACCTGATCTGCTGTCATTTGAAATGAAAAGACTGAGGAGATGAAATACTGCAGGATGTCTGATGGTTGTTTAAATTTGCTACTCCAGTGTAGCCTGAGACATGTTGCTGGATGATAAATGTGTCAACTGACAACCATATGGTCCTCCATAGAGACCCATTTACATGTTATCTTTCATGAGCCTTCCTGGTTAAGCCTGTAATATACAACCTTTAACACAGTGGAGAACGTGGATGCAAAAGTTGAGAGTTCCGTACACATATCACGTCTATTTTTAGCCTGGATTAAGACAGTTATGGTGGCCAACGTTCTGGCTAGCTCACTACATTGCTATGCAGCAACTAGAGTGCAGTACTGAAATGCACACCGAGATGACACACATGTACTATTATCAGGTTCGTGTTTAGCTGTGACAAACCACATGGAAAAACTGAAAAGAAAAAGCCTCTTTACAATGCTACATGTAGCAAGTGCTGGCTTCAGTTACATTGTTCACTGGGGAAACTGCTGCAACTGACCGAATGCACACACAACGCATGAGGTCTTAGACTCAATAGAAAACATTATTGTTCTATTTCACATTACTACCCCAGCCACCTTCACAGTGTGAAAAACCTACAAAGGTCATCTACAAAGTTTTTCGTAGATAGAAAGAGACATCTGAAAGAGATATCTGAAATCTTTTAAAGCTATAAGAGCATCTAGACACAAAGTCTGAAAGTGAAGATATACATTTCCTTGGATTCCAGTAGGATGGCCCAATAAGGGACTCCTTTTTGGGAGATACAAAAGGCTGCGATGCCTCTGTCTCCATGGGACGACAGGGACTGCATCTCGCTGGTGTGGGAACAGAAGAAACACTGAGTCTTCAATATGGCTATTTCAAACTCTGCTGTAATCGCAGAGGTCAAAGTGCATAGACAGCTACATGGATCCTCCTCTAAATGTGGAGGTGGTTTAGCACGCTCCCGCTCCAGACACAGTGCTGCATGGAAAGGTGAAGGAAATCAATATGTTCCAATTAAGAGGGGTAAAATGTCCTTGACAAGCCGTGGAATACTTGAGAGTTCATCTGCTGGACAAAGGACCTTTTCTCCTGTTGGGGGGAAACATTTTGGCGCAAACGTCACGATTTAGTTGGGCGCGACCATGGATGCCTGAGAAAAGTCAAAAAAGGTCAAGGTGCTCTCATCACAGGCCTCCAAGGTCCAGAGGAATACTCAAGTGTCCACCAAAGTGAATCCCCAAGAAGAGCTCTATGCAAATAAGCAATTAGTCTGAACTTTTACAGAAGAACATAAAATCTTCAACACATCAAATCTTCAACAAAAAATGTACGATATTAATAATGACTGACATTCTTTTGCATGTGAGTAAGTCACAAAATAGTTCAGGCACATGGTGAGCGCTTCAAAGCATAGTTTAGATTGGTACCTGTTTAGAAATAGTAAAATGCTACATTCCCTTAGAGGCAGACAAATGAACTAAAGCGCTATGTAATAAGTCAAAGTTAAAGGGAGACAGCTAATCAATACAACCTCATCAGGAGTTCAAGGCCTGCTCAGCCACTCATGGCTACAGTGGGCAGCTTCGTGTCTGGGATAATGCAGTCCTGAGGTAAAGAAGTCTTTTGTACAAACAACCAAACAAAGATACAAAGGGCAAAAATAGGGTTCACATTGGAATGTCCTTATAGTAAGAAGAAGCTGCTATCAATATGAAGATCTCCAGTGCGGCAGCAGATTTTTCCTCCTACAGACCCCTAGTTATCTGCTATAGGAAATTCTGTAGACCTCTATTGAGTATTTGCTTGGTCCTTGTGAGGCAGAGCTGCCCATAAAGCTTTCTTACGCACCCAATCTGGATGTCTCTCAATCCAGACAATCTAATCAACATCTGTTGAGTCTGTTAGACTGTATGATCATATTACATACTGCATAATCATGGACTTAAGGAGCAACCAAGAGACAGACTCTTCTGGCCATGCTCAAAAAAGGGTAGATTTCAACCTCATATTCATCCAACAAAACAATGGCCATGCAGACTTAAACAAACATTGATTACTGCTGATTACATTATTTTCTTACTCTAAAGAAGGCCTTTGTAACCTGGCCCAGAGGTTTTAGTAAGCAGAGATGTCTCTAGGGTGTCACTGTGCTGAGATTCAGCATATGGCTAGAGCAGCCAATGAGATTCGTGCACTCTCTCTCTCTCTCTCTCTCTCTCTCTCTCTCTCTCACACACACACACACACATATGCACACACACACATATAGTGGGCCTCACCAGAATTCTGACGCATGGTCAACAAGGCAGACACTCAAACTCAAATCAAACACTACTTGATGTAACTTGATTTTAAAATTACTGGCCACTGCTGAAAGCAGCCAAGCACCAGCTAAGCAGGTAATTTACTGCACTGTGATGTTGTGAATTAAATCTGGTAAACTGATAGTAAAATGACAGCCAAGTTGTTGAGCATACGTCAAACTGATGTATATTGCTTCCATTTAACATCATTATTGTCATCAATACATAATGGATTATCAATTAGGTTTTCGTTTTTTCATCGCCTTGCAGGAGACTGGAAGTGTGACAGAGCAGTTAATTATCATAAATCATTTGTAAATACAAACAGATACAAAAAGAACAGCTTTTTTGGCATTATAGTTCAGAGCAATGAGAAAGGACACATCAAGGCTACAATTCGACTGTTGCATATGTGGGAAGGCAGTAGTATTTGAGGGACAGTCCGTAAATCAGTAAAACACTCAGAAACAGTCTCAAACTCTCTCTTCATATGTAAAATCACGGTAACCCCTTGACTTTGTACCTTGAATTTGTGTGAACGGGTAATGCTAAAAAGTTCAGCACTGGTTTAATTTTGATAGGCCTCCTTTTGAAACTATTTTCAAATTAAAAAACAACAACAAAATAAAAACCACCAAAGAAACCATGAGATTTACATGTACCAAATACATATGGAAATAAGAGTTGCTGCAGAGGCCCAGAGGTGTGCCTTTGTTCACGGTGCTCACGGTGCAGCTGTTCGAGCGTCTAAGACATAGAGAGTCTCTAGTGGATGGGGTTGATGTCTGTGCAGTGATTGGGGGCCGTGTTGGATGTGGTGATGGTGTTGTGCTGGATGACCTGCTGCTGGGTCACAGGAGTCGGACTTCCTGCTGGACTGCTTTCTGGACCTGAGAAGCAGAGGAATAAATTAGCTCTGTGTATGTAAGTGTGTGTGTGTTTGTGTGTCTGTAAATGTGTGTCCAGTCACAGTTGGCTGTACGTGTTGGCAAAAATTCTGACTTGCTTAAAATTGCAGAAATCTAGAAGACAGTATTAACATGGAACTTTATCTGTAATAGGGATGTAACCAAATACAAATACATTATTTGGAATGAACAGATAATGTATTCTAGACACAGATACGGATATGAATAGGAGGTGTGATATTTTTTAAGAAAGCTTGGCCACTGGTTGAGACTATGGTTTGCATCAGGACAGGGATCATGTGGGACAAAAAAAAAATCAAGCAACAGATATGAAGCTTGTGGGAAGCTCAGCCATCAAAGAGACCACATCACTCAGGTCGGGATCACGGTAGTTTAAATTGAGCTACAAATGTATTTATATATTGGGAAATAGAAATTTTTTTAGAAAATATTGTGAGCAGGTACAAACAAAAATAATATCTGCATGAGTTGAATTAAAAAACACTTCAAGTGATGTAGCTGAGGTTGAGGAACTTTCAGAGCCAGAATTCACACCCCATGCTGACAATGCCAGCATTTCTACCACTGGGGTTTTCCAGTGTTTCTGGGGACATATTGGTGGGGGTCATATTTAACTATAAAAAAAATCCTTCCAATTTAGGCCACGCCCAATTCAGGTTTAAATCCAAATACAGATATGACTATTTGGAGCACTAAACAGATTCAGATAGTGTAATTGCGATAAACCCCTAATTCGTAACATCCAACGTCCGTACACCAAATTACTGGTGTGGATAAGTCTATGCCTCTGTAAACTGAGCAAAATAGATTTGATGTACCTGTGCTGTTTAAATACCTGTATATCATACAGGATTCATTTTAGCTTGATGCCCAGTATGTAGTGTTAAAAGTGTAAATGAGCAAACGAGCATTTACTGTGTGTTTTCAGTATGTGACAGTGAGAAGCACGATACATACATATCAAAACATCAGTGATTTTGTGTTCAAAGTGTGCATGTGTGCAGGTGTGTTTGTGTGTGTATGTGTGTGTCTGTGAGCACTAAAAAGGGAATTGATGCTATGAATGATGCATAATGTATAGTAGTGCCACCACTGGGCAGATGTGTGTAACACTCACTGAGGTAACCCTGTGACTCCTTCTGCATGGCGGTGATGGGACAGTCTTTGTGTGTCAGTAGGAGCTGCTTGAGCTGAGTTACCTCATTCTTCAGCATGCTCACCTCATTCTACCAAAAATAAACAATATTAAAAGCCACGTCAAACCTTGTTTTGCCAGGAGGGATAAATAGTTTGGTGGAACAGGTTTGTTACAACATACAGTATGTCAACAATAATATGAGATTATATATTTATATACTGCTAAACTATTAAAATGTGTCCTGTATGTGTGTATGTGTTCAGTATCCATCATCATGTGTGTCTACATTCAAAATAACACACTGCTTAGATATCCAACAAAAACAAGTGTAAGATACGGTTATTCTGTCACATCATTTCAGTTGGAGAGAGATAAACTGCAGAAATGTTTTACAGGTTAGGTCTTTCATGGAGGTGCGATTATGTTGTAATACTTAACCACAATAATAATCATCAACAAAATTTAAAAATCATCTTGAGTGTGTGGTTAACAGACTTCACAGCAGACACTTGCTCATCTGTGGTTACAAGTCTCATTACAAACGAGCATATGGCTCTGGCTGGTCTTATTAAATAAAGAATTTGAATATCTTGATCGTTTAATGAGGAGGTGGAAGCCAAAACAAGCCTGGGCAATGCACTTATTTGGAACATGCCAGAGTGATGAAAGAGAACAAACTACTTAAACATGTCTTTTATTGTCTGTTGTCTAATAAGAATCAGAATAGTGGTGTGAGAACCAAGTGAGCAGGGAAGCAAAAGGCAAATCAGTTACACTGTGTTACAGTGTTGGTGTTAATCTTATTTAGGTTCATTTAATGTAGGTGACCGAAGTGTGAATCGTTGTGATAAAGAACAGGCTGTTTCAAAACTGATGAATACTTTGGATTGGAGCTGAGTCCATATGCAATCTAAAAAATTCAACAGAAAATTTGTTGTTTAGATGTTGCTATCGTGCAAAATGTCCTAACTTATGTCCAATATCTACTCATGTTCTGTGGTTTTCGGTTTTACTGCTCCACAAACCCAACTCTCAGCAGCAACTGGACCTCTTTTAGTTTCATCTAGTTAGCTTGTGCCCTTTCCTCTTTCACACATAGGCCTATTTGAGCCCCATCTGCTCCCTGGCTACAGTAGCATCAGCTGTCATTCCAGCCCTGTTTATGGGCCACTGTACTCGACCCAATATGTTGTGAAATATGAGGACTTGGTGGAATACATTTAGCAGAATCAGCTCTGAAATGGTTTCTGTCAGACTAAGGTGCGTGTGGGAGAACTGGGACACAACGCATACCTGAAGTTGCATGTTAGTCTGGGTGAGCTCCTCAGCTTTCTTCTCCAGAGACATCACCCACACTTTCCTCTTCTGCCTGCAGCGTGTAGCGGCCGCCCGGTTCCTCTCTAGAAACTTGCGCCGGCGCTCGTCGGGGTCCTCGTCCACCACGCGTCTGCGCCGACCCCCACTGGGTGGTCCAGACTGCAGTGTCTGCGTGGGCTGCATTTGCTGCGCGGCTGGGGATAACTGTAAAAAAAAAAAAAAAAAAAGGAAATTGTAAGACTCTCTGTCGGAAACAAATACCATGAAGTCAGCCATCCATCATCACTACTGCATGTCCTTCTACCAGACTTCTAGGCAGCCAGCCAATCACCTGTCTAAAATCTCCCCTGCAGTTTGGGAGGTTCCTTTAAAACAACATATGTTCGGTGCACGTGCCCGCTTGGCCCTATGATGGCCGTGTGAGAAGCACTGATTTACAGGCAACCCCACCCTCATACAGTGGTGCCACAGTCCAGTTTTCCACCACCCAGGTCCATTCAGGCTAACACTTTTAGATGTCCAGTGAACGGGTCTGCTAGCAGCTAAGCATGCCCACAAAAAAAGCTCATTGACGTGGACTTGGCAGTCGCTGGAACTTGCAGCCTTCAGATCACTGCAGGTTGCATTAGGGTGTTGGAAAATGCAGCAGTTTTTGATGAATGGTGTGGATAGTCCGTCTTGTTTGGCTTAATAATACACTGGAGGCAGAATTTCCGAAACAAAAAAAAGAAAGACTGAGTTGGAAAATTCCATAAAGAGATGGGCAGTGAAGTCACAAACCTGAAATTCTTTCATTTTTCATCCCAATATACTTAGTTTTATAACTTTCATTTTATATTAGCGATCCCATAATAAACTTTTATGCTGTATCTTTTTTCTTTTTAAGAGAAGAATTTTTTTTTCCTTTTGTCTCCTGGCTGTTTTATTAGGACTACACAAATCTGCAGTTTTAGTTAAAGTGCTGACTAAAACTAAAAATTCCTGATCATACTGCAAACTAGGGTGATATCTGAGAGAGGCAGTTCTGATACAGTATGAGCATTTTGAAACAGCACAAGTCCACATTATGGAAAAAGATTTTTGTGGGTTAAGTAGCCTACACACAGTCTTCTGTTAATGCAACCCATTCAGCAAAGCTCAGATTAACTGCTTTCATCTCAACCTAAATCACATTCTTCTTACAGACCTACAGGTCAGAAAAAAAAAAAAAAAAAAAAAAAAAATATATATATATATATATATATATATATATATATATATATATATACACACACACTTGTCTTTGTAAATATGAAATAAAAATTAGATTTTAGGCCCTATCGCATTACCTTCATCTCATTTTCACTCCAACTCATGCATATGTGATATTTGGAGGATCCCCATATGAATTCAATCTGTGTATCTCTATAAATATTTGTTGTTAATCTGTTGTTATCATTATAAAAACAGGATAACACTAGCAAAACTGAATAATGAATTTAATTACAAATTAATTAGCCAAATGTTGGACACCTTGCTGATAACTTTGGATAATGATGTATACAAATAATAATTACCCTGGTGTTAACTTGCTTACTAGCAAATATGGCTGATAGTTTTGATTAATAGTTATCTTAATGCTAGCTAACTTGCTAGCAACCACGGTTGCTGGTTTAGGCAATACAATAATTAGCCTAATTTTAGCTAGCTAGCTTGCTATCAAATTTGGTTACTGGCTGAACATAACAGCATAACGGCAAGATCTTGATAGTGGTTTATTTTAATTGCATGATATAATATTTAGCAAACTTTGATAGCTACAAAAGTGAAATAGCTTCTGCTGGATAAGCTAAACTGTCTAGTCAGCTGGCAAATTTTGGTATGTTTAGGTAGCTCACTAGCTTAGCTTATTAATAAGACATGCTATTTTTCCCCGGGTGCAAACAGATATTCTGACATATATGTTGGCTCTGTTTAAAAAAAACAAAAAGGTAACTGTGTGGCCATAAAATGACTAGAAATGGCCTGTAGAAATGGAAAAGTTTCACCTGAACCACAAGACAACAACAAAATAACTGGTGAAGTAGCTGGAGACATCAGGTACCAAAGAATGTACATCCAAAAGAGTTCGACATCACCATGGCCTGAAAGGCTGTCATGCAAGGAACAAGCCCCTACTCCAAGACTGGCAAAAAAACACCATCCCAGCTGTGAAACATAGGAGTGGCAGCATCATGTGTGGGGGTATTTTGCTGGAAAAGGGTCTGGTGCACTTCAGAAAATAGATGGCATGCTGAGGCAGGAGGATTATCTAGAAATACTGAAGCAGCACCTCAAAACATCAGTCAGAAAATTAAGACTTGGTCGCAACTAGGTTAAGTTAAGCAATTAAAAGGCAATGCAACCAAATTGAAAATTAAAGAAAAAACATGAAACATCTTCTTTGACAGTATACAATATTATATCTGTATTAACGGCACAGTAGGGGAAGTATTTTACCTGAAATTATTTCTACAGGTCCTTTTATAGTAAATAAAGACAGCGTAATCGTTCCAGATACAGTCTGTAAAAAATGACTAACATGACAGATTTGGACAGGGCTAAAATCCCAGAGATAAACTGGTAATAATTGCAGTACCGCACCTCCACACATCAAACTAATCCATCCCAAATAGGGCTACTTTTTGCTAAGTAATAAACAGAATATGAGGGCTAACTTATTTCAGCTTAACTGAATACAAATCATGTTAGCTCAAATCATAGGTCATGTCATATACTGTTCAAATAAGCCATGCTAACTAGAAGTCAGCAAATTCACTGCTACCCTATACACCTCAACCTAGACTCTCACAAACATCCAGTTAATCCCATCCAAACCATGTCTGAGACCCTTATCTTTATAAAACTCTACCTAAAGGCTACGGACATTGATAGAGATTGTGTTGAATTACCTGGGGGGCAGCGGAGTGCATTGGTGCGTGAGGAGACGTCTGGTGCCCGTGTGCAGGGTGTAGGTGGCCTGGGTGAGAGTTATGGTGTCCGTGGCCCTGCGGGTGATGGTGGCCTGTCTGGGTGTGGCTGTGGTGGTGGCCGTGGTGTGGGTAACCATGGGGCGGGGCCTGCATGTGTTGGTGAGGGTGAGAATGCAGATGGTGATGGCTGCTCTGCTCTTGCCTTGACGACATCATATCCATCATGTGACCCATCGTATTCATGTTGCCATTGGAGATAGGCCCCGGATGGTGAGCCAGAGCAGCTTTCAGTCTCTTTATAGAAGAAACAAGAGAAAACAAGGCATTTATTATTATTTATTATAACAAATTTATTATTATTACTGCCTATTTATTAATACTTAGATTAGTGTGCAATATAGACTACATGCCTGACTGTACTTAATTACCGTTACCACACTGGACTTATCATACTCAACATTTACATCATTATGGGTATGTTTCATTACGCATTTTTAATTTATTGATTTACTTTTTTATGTACTGTATAGGTATAAATTTATTTTATTTTATTTTTTTATGTAATTTTATTTTATTTTTTCTTCTTCCTTTCTTTTCTTTCTTTCTTCTTGAGAGCAATTGTAACATGGCAAAGCAATTTCCCCCTGGGATTAATAAAGTTCTTTGAATCTTGAATCTTGAATTTAAGTAGTGTTGCAAACTACAAAATAAATTCATTTGGTAATGTGTAGTGCTCCCTGCTGTTTACACAGAAACAATATGAAGAAAGATGAAAAGGACCTTTGGTCGGAACACTGAAAGGCTGCACCTGAGGTGTAACACATAAGCCTTTTTTTTTTAAATGAAGTATGACCAAAACAGCTTACACAGCTGCCACAGGGTGCAACCATGATTCATAACAGACGAGTAAATAGAACTTGTCTTTCTTTTTAGATGCACATAAAACTCACAAGCAAATATGGCTGTAATTCTTCATTTAAGTCCCTTAGTAACATTTACAGTCTGAGCCACACACTCTAGACTGCAATTTACACTGCTCCTTAGATGCACATAAACACACTCTTCCACTGTCTGTCGTCACTCTCAACTTTCATGTCCTCCTATGTGCCATACCAATGACAGGCCCATATGGCCTATACACTATACAACTTCCTCTTCTGTCTCCTTTTCTGCTTCAGCAGTGTGGTAGACTTAAATGCTTTGCATAGACCTACTCGGAAAACTTTGAGGCCTTGAAACACTCAGTCAAAGTGTCTGTGTTTAGTGTGTGTTTACCTGCCTGTGCTCTCTCTCCCTGAGCTGTTTTTCTGGGCAGCTCTTTAACCACCCAGACTATTAACAAACCCACAAACCCAGTCATAAGCTGCCAAAATGTGGCCACTAGTGTGATCTGCCTGACAGCAAATGAAGGCAAGATTTAAAAAAAAAAAAAAAAAAGTGCATCTATGTCTGGACGCATTCGTTTAGGCTTTTAGACTTGCACTGGAAAGTAAGCGTATTTTTAGAGTGTGTTGAGTCTACAGCATGTACAGTATTTCCATTTGAGCTGCACAGGTGGAGTCATTTTGAAAGGAAACTGACTTAAAGACCAATGAAAAACAAAAGCAATAGAGAAATAGGAATCTAAGAGAAATAGGAACATGAGAAATATCCAGCTTTTATATTTGGGAAAGACTAGAATATGCTAATATTAAAATATAATGACAATAGTATAGAAGCTTTCTGTCACTCCAGATGCTGTCAGTCAGAGCCCGTGGCCGGAGCATTCACTCCTCTTGCCAAGAAGCATGGCCAGCTGGCCAGCATCAGCGCACGGCATCATTCATCCAATCTCTCCTCCTCCCTTCCCCTCTGTTTTTCTCAACCCCCTACCCCAATCCCCCTCACTCCCACTCTCTTCCACTGTCACTCCCTTCACTTCTACATGGTGGACTTTCTCAGATGATACCCAATGCTAACAGTTTTACCCATAAAGCACCATAGCACAGCTCTTCTAGGTCTTTAGAGTTAAAAAGCATTACTCCACTCATGAAAATATGAATCAACAGCAATGAATCCAAGTTTATACTCACTTTAGGGTTTTTAAACAAACCATGGTTGCTGTTTACCAAAATAAACCCAGATCAATTTGATAATTTTCACTGAATTTGACTGCTCCTGTACCAGCCAAAGAAAGCCACCCAATCCCTCTGAGCTATTTCCATTCCCAAGCATTTTGTTGTGGCCAGCCACATCACTGGTTCCACAAGTACCTCTGCCAGCTGCACACCCACCTACCCACCCATATTTTACAGCAGTTTCTGGACAATCATGTTCACCATTACCACTATCAATACAAGTTACATACTACATGTACAACCACCTTTACCAGAACACGTTTATAACTCACGTCTGATAAACATTGCACACCTTACACTGCCCACTAAATAAACACTGCAAACCACAAAGTCCACCAACTACTCCTGCATTCCGTAACTGCTCCTAAAGCTCATTTTCACCATCACTCACACACTACTACCAGCAACTGAGGATGGCAGGATACTTTCTATACACTGACTGATGAACTAAACTAATGACACTATTAGGAAAACTAGTATAACATTCTCAGCAGACATTACAGATAAGTGTATGTCTTTACCACGCTTCAACTTTTGTTTTATTTCTGTTGCTCTGACACACATTCAGCCTCATACGCTGGTTTATTTGGTCAGCAAAGAGACAACTATGTGATTTTGATTGAACAGTGAGTGAATTAGCTTCGCTTTGTTTGCCATGTCCCTGGTTTCATAGATTTGTTTACATCTGAGTCAAATATCCTGGAGATGTTTGTTCTTGGCAATCTAAGATTTTGAGCTGTGATAATCAGAACCCATGGAACTCAAAGGAGATATTTCATGTGTATTACATGTGTAATACATTTGCATTAAATAAGAGGAGAATAATTTCTTGAAAATATCCATTTTAGCAAATGTATAAAACCCCACTGAAAGCACAATATACATAAATGAAAAATAGGACATTTTAAATGCATACAGACATTTCACAATAATTAAAACATACCAGGTGACAAAGATATTCTTGAATCTAGCCAACCACACTGCATCCAGTATGTTCAGTGGTTCAATGTCACCAGCCAGGCCAAATGTTTCATCATCTTATTTAATGCATGTTTAGATGCAACCCACTATATCCAGCACTGATGGATAGAAGAATATGGCAGAACCACCAACACTAAGGCACCATCATTCATCCACCAGACATATTGGGGTCAAAGGGCACAAAAACACATCTGACTGAGTGGACCACCCATCAATCAGTGGTAGGCTAACAGCAGTTGGAGCAATGCAGCTGTGCACCTATCTCTATCTCCCCCAGCCACCCTGTAGGGTTCCTGCAGTTCCCACGCAGTGGAATGCCACTGTCTGGGGCCCGGCAGGGTTGACAAGCATCAGGCTAGCATCAGCAGAAGTGTCACTTACTCTCATCTTGGCTGTGAGCCAGTGAAAAAAGGAAGAGGAGGAAGGAAGAGATGGAGGAAGAGGGGGGAGAAGTAGAGTTTATCTTTTTCTCCATGGAAGAGCTATCTATCCATCACTTCTGGGGCGAAGGAAAAGTGGGTGCTATCAGTATGCTAATGCAATCACCATTCACTCTAGCTCCATGCAGCCCCTGACCCTCCCCACACCCCACACCCCTTCCCCCCCAGAAAAGAGCATTGCTCTCGAGGTTGTATAACTGCATATGCCACAATGGATGGAGCCAGGCAATCTGAACAGATACATACATACCATAATAAAGTCAGCAATGTCATATGAAATACATACATACACACATACACTCCACTGAAACACATTTTTGAATCTCACATTTTCACACAAAGTAAAAAAGACCCAAGTGTAAGAGTTCTCAGTCAAACACCTAAAACATGTTGCCGTGGCTGTTGTACTGACTGACTCTCATTCACACACACTTCCAGCTGAATTAGCAAAACAGTGAACAAATAACAATCTATTATACCATAAACACAGTAAGAACTCGACCACATTTCTTTAAGAAATCTAAAACATCCAATATTCCCATAAAAATCTGTAAAAAAAAAAAAAAAAAAAAAAATAAAAAAAAAAAAAAAAAAAAAAAAAGAGAGAGAGAGAGAGAGAGAGAGAGAGCGAGAGAGAGAGAGAGAGAGGAAAGGTTCTCACCAAAGAACAACCTCAGGCCAAAAGAAGATGCAGAAGAAGTTATTTTCCAAGTCTCTCTGGTAATACTGAACTTCCCTGGACAACGTCTAATATATCCGGTGCACATTACGTCCATACAAACCCTCTATGACGTTAGCCAAGAGCCTAGCTCAGCATGGCTGGAGTGTGTGCAGAAGCCTCATCAGGCGTGATGATGAGGTGTAAACAGACATTAGGACAGTACGGGCTGACTGTGCTGCTCACACAGACCTGAAGCAGCAGCTGCATGAGCCTCTAATGACAGTCCAGCCTCTCCCTGTCATGGCAGAGCCATGGCTAAACACTCATTATCCTGTTACAGGTGGAGGCCTGTGGGGACATGGCCGAATTGCCTGCTCTTCTGTCTTCTTATCCCTGTCTCCCTCTCCTTAAATTGTGATGTAGATTACATCTTATAGGCTCACAGGGATTTAGACAGTGCACAGTTACTGTACTTAAATATGTTTTGGAAATATAAATGCCTTTTTCAATTTCAATTTTTACTTTCCTACTAGGCTTGCAGACATGGTTTGCATGTGACTACTTTTAGTTTCCCCAAACACATTCACTACTTCGCATATCAATTCTTTCATGCTGCTCAGTTACCTGTCATTTCTCTGTTATCCAATCACCAAAATGGGCCATATGATTCAGATATATGATTCATCTTGCAATCTCAAAGAACTCATAGCCATCGTGGGAGTGGAGAAGCAAAGAGCCATCCGTAAGATCACAGTAATATCAATATATATTCAGATTTGCAAAAAATACATCACTTTTTTATTATTTCTTCAAAGGAAACTCCAAGTTGATGGTTGTAGCAGAATTTGCTAAAAGTAGTACTAGTATTTTTCAGTCTGTCAATTTATGAAGTAAATATTGCACTATATTTCAGCAGTTAACCTATAGGTAGCTTAGTTTGTGAATGACATACTATTTAGTCTGTCGGTTTTGTGTCAACTCTCTGTATATTATTAGCAGAGGCTGTATGTGGTGATAGTTACCATTATAAATTCCAGTGGAGTGAATGAAATGTGCTAAAGATGTAAGAGTTCGGTCTGTTGTGATCAGCAGGAATCATGACAACAAATGTGCACAAACACACACTAAGCTTTACTCAGTAAATATTTTACTATATCAAGAGATGCTAGCAGGCTAGTGCTCTCCCCACTGAACTAGGCTAATGGTATCATGGTAATGACCAGATTGTGTAAGCGTCATGTCTTTTCATATATCTTGAAGAAGTAAAGAAACCAGTGTCCATCCTAATGCAGAACATAATAGAGTAATGAAACTCCAAAATGGGTTTAGAATAGCAGGCAATGAAAAGCATAAGCTGTGATTTATTTTCTAAATAACATAATGCCACTTGTATACAAAATGGATTAGGCTGCTTAAGTAGCATCTTGAAATCTTGATTTCTTACAAAGCCTTCCAAGGACATGCATTTGATGGTTTAAGTTACAACTAGTGTCTAAATTCCACTATATCATCCTTCACCTCTGACACCTCATTTTTTTCTAGATTGTCTCTCTTACAGGTACATAATGGCACTTTAACGGTATTTATTTTCACTTCTACTGTGACACTAGATCTTGAGTGATGTTGCACTGAGTGCTTTGGGGTGCATCCTAACAAATTCAAGTTCCATGGAATGGAGGGATGACTTCATATCAATAAAAGAGTGTAAATAGAGAGAGAGAGTACCCCACCCACTGCTTCAGGAATAAATCAGGCTGAATGAGGTCAGAAAGAAAAGGGAGCCCCTAGGTAGAAGTAGAGCAGTGAAGACACTCTTCACTCTCTTCACAGTAGAGGAGTGAAAAATGTGTGTATCTGTGTGTGTGTGTGTGTGTGTGTGTGTGTGTGTGTGTGTGTGTGTGTGTGTGTGTGTGTGTGCGTAGTTGGTGAATACCTGCCAGGCTCACTGCTCTTGCTGCTATCAGTGATCACCTATTAATTTCTATGCATCTCTCCCTCATCTTTCCTCTTTTCTTCAATTCTTTCTCAACAAATTCCATACATTGTTTTGCAAATCAAGCCCCATGTCTCTGAACAGTATATGAGCATCAGTTCACCATTTGACATAATAACTATATGCTTTTGTTGTTTAAACTAATCTCCTTTTGCTGTTAGAAGAAGGTTAATAAGCATTAAACCATACAGAGTCCACAGTCTTAATGCTTGAAACACAGCCATATAACCATTCCAGACCTTTGGAGAGCAGACCAGGCATTATGTACACATTACTGCTTATTGCATAAATCTAAGCCTCAAATTTCCTGGCACCATTTGCTGTTCTCTTTGGGCTCTTGGGTATTAGACACCCATCTGGTTCCTCATCACCCCCAAACCTCCATGCCAGACACAAGGGGAGTCTCTTTCCAACGCTCTCAATCCCAGCTGTGGTGAACGCAAGTGCGCATGTCCAACTCTCCACCACACCCCCATTAGCTCATTTTATGAGACCTCCCCCCTAAACACCACATCGCTTAGCCAAGCTCTGCCAGCAGCTGAGAGCTAGAACCTACTTAACTGATTTCTTATGGGAAGGTTTTTATGGAGGGAGAGGCACAAAAATCTGGTATTACTACAGCCTTACTGACATGACTATGTGTGCCATGTGCAATTATTGGAACCCATTTGATTTGTTTTGTTTCAATGCATCCACCAGCCCTAGTGAAAATGGCCAGAGGTTGGATTAATTAAATGGTTCGGGGTGAGCATGCTGACCTAGGATCATTTCCTCCATAACACCATAATTGTTTTCATTTGGACCTGACAGACAAAGCCTGGTCCTAAATGATCACTTTTACTCTGAAACATTGCATAAAAAGAACCCCAGCTCATTTACAACAAGCTACTGGACATTCAGTGACGGATGGTCATGATATTAGATGGGAGGCTAAAATCTAACATCAATAGCTTGACAATGAAACTATTTGATTGAGCAATGCATTATATCACTACATCTCATTGACAGCATAATGAGATATAGGGCAACTAGTACAGCACACACTTAAAGGCAGACACACAGCTATATACATGGTTTCAATTTTTTTTTTTTTTTTTGAGTGTTTCAAGTCTGTAATGCTCTACTCTACTCTAATTCATGTTGTGCTTCCTCCTAATATCAAAAGGTTGGAAACCTTTTGTTCAAACAACAACAATAAAAACACTAAATGGTTTTATCGTCTATCTTTTTTATAATATGAAATTATTTTATTGGACAGTGTGTGCTAATTCTGTGTATATATATTGTCTCCACCAAAGACATTTTGGGTGTTGGTGGAAATGGAATGATAGATTAAATAATCCACCTTATTCCTGTGCATTAAGCCCACATCTGATTTTACATGCGCCTTCTCAATCACTGCTAATGATGTTACAGATGTGTCAGTGAAATGGAGATTATATCTAAGTGCCGTTTCACCCTGTGTAATCACCTGACACGACTGTCACTGATAGGTGGCATGAATTTACACTCTGCACTAGAAAGAAATCAGCCCCAGCCTTGCTTATTCATAACATTATGTGTACTTTTCTTAGCACCATTGGTAGTCCAGAGTTATCCACCTTAAGACATTTGTTAACAGCAAATAATCTGATATGGATATCAGATGCCAACAATTAAACCTTATACTGATATCTTTGTATCTTTGAAAGACACATGGGCTTAGGCCTGTTAGCCAATTTATACCAGCTGCCCCCGTAGAGTTGGAAGACAGTATTTACTCAATACTATATTGAATGTTTGCTTTCACTTGTAAGAAGCTTTTACTAAAAGTGCTGTTATTTACTATTAGCAGAATGGATAATGTTCTCAATGGAAGCTGTACAAAATCATTTTCTCTCTCAAACTGCTTGTGCCTCAAGGCGGCAGGCTGGGTAATGCAGGAGAGGCCTAATCAGGCTCAGTTAACAAAAGCATAAACACACAGACCTCCTGGTCTAACTATGGCTATGCAGCTGTAATCAGGGCTGCTCTTACTATGGACACAAACATCCATCACTTTACACTATAGATAATGCAGTGCATGACATTAGAGAAGTTCAAGGCTTCACAGTTCATCCATATCACTTACAAGTTAGGGCTTAAAAGAAACTCTCAGTTGACTATCACGTGGATCACATTACTGTAAAAACAAAGCTGATTGTACCTTAAGCTGCCAGCTTTGCTATAACAGGTCAGTGAAAAATGCCTGACATCAAAGACTAAGTAAAAGTGTAATGGTGTAGATCGCCTGTGATTGCGGAGGTCACATTTGGTACTGATCTGAACAATGAGTGAGTTAGACTTCATTCTGGGTGAGCAATCTGGCCCTGGAATCATGTAATAATCGGTTTGATAATTAGGTGAAATAAGGAGAAACACAGAGCACGGTGTTGCCCAGACTGGCAACCACCTGACCTATATTTTATGTTCATTGATCAGTCTCAAGAGTGCCACCCATTACCTTTTGTAAACAGTGAGAACAACAAAAATAAAATATATAAAGCATATACAGTCAGGTCCAGAAGTATTTGGACAACGACAGTTTTTGTGATTTTGCCTTTATACACCACCACAATGGATTTGAAATAAAACAATCAAGATGTGATCGAAGTGTAGACTTTCAGCTTTATTTTAAGAGGTTCCACAAAAATATGGCATTTGCCATTTAGGAATTACAGCCATTTTAAGCAAAGTACCTCCATTTTCAGGGGCTCAAAGGTATTTGGACAACTGACTGACAAGAAGTTAATTGAGCAGTTGCGGTCCATTCCCTCGTCACTTCAAGACAAATGAAGCAGATAAAAGGTCTGGAGTTGATATCAGCTATTGAGTTGGTATTTGGCAGCTGTTCAAGTGGAGCTACCAATATGAAGTCCAAGGAGATCTCAATGCAAGTGATGGAGGCCATCATTAGGCTGAAAAAACAACATAAATCTATAAGAGAGATAGTAAAAACCTTAGGTCTGGCTAAATCAACAGTTAGGTACATTCTTAAAAAGAAAGAAAGCACTGGTGAGCTCAACAACATCGAAAGGCCTGGAAGACCACGGAAGACAACTAAAGTGGATGATCGCAGAATCCTTTCCTTGGTGAAGAAAAACCCCTTCACAACATCAACAGAAGTCAAGAATACTCTGGAGTAGGTAGGCGTATCATTGTCAAAATCTACAATCAAGAGACGCCTTCATGAATGTAAATACAGAGGGTTTACAACAAGGTGCAAACCACTGCTAACATTCAAGAACAGGAAAGCCAGATTACACTTCATCAGAAAACATCTAAAAAAGCCTCCCATGTTCTGGAATAAGATTCTTTGGACTGATGAAATCAAGATTAACTTGTACCAGAATGATGGGAAGAGAAAAGTATGGTGAAAGAAAGGAACAGCTCATGATCCAAAGTATACCACATCATGTGTCAAACATGGTGGAGGCAGTGTTATGGCATGGGCATGTATGGCTGCCAATGGAACGGGCTCACTGGTGTTTATTGATGATGTGACTGATGTAGCAAGATGAATTCTGAGGTGTATAGGGCTTTACTCTCTGCTCACATGTCCATGGGCTCCAGACTTCAGGAAGTCATTGACTGCAAAGGATTTTCATCCAAGTATTAAAATTATGGTTATATTTACAATTATGTCACTTTGTCCAAATACCTTTGAGCCCCTGAAAATGGAGGTACTTTGTTGAAAATGGCTGTAATTCCTAAATGGTAAATTCCATATTTTTGTGGAACCTCTTAAAATAAAGCTAAAAGTCTACACTTCGATCACACCTTGATTGTTTTATTTCAAATCCATTGTGGTGGTGTACAAAGGCAAAATCACAAAAACTCTGTCATTGTCCAAATACACCAAATACACACACACACACACACACACACACACACATATGTAGGTTGCGTCCGAGTCTGCATCACTGAGTGTGCTTAACCAAGTTAGATTCCATGGTGGCTGACTACATTGACAGGCTGTGAAGCGTGGATGCCCATGCAGCTAAAACAGTGTTATTGCAGCTAAAACAACAAGCTGCTACACTAAGACAAACACATGGTAGTCTCTCAATCCTCTGTCTACTCAATAAATAAACTTACAGCCAGCTGCAAAACCAGGAACCCAAGTTAGGAGCCCTCTCTTGTCTTGTCATCATAAAAAGTGCTGTGAATCCTGTGTGGGATTCTCACAGATTTCATTTTGAAACAGCACACTACACCACAGATTACTCTACATTTCTTAGGGGAGGTGTAACTCCTCCCACTATAGGATTTATATTTATGCCCTCATTCTTATGTTATTTTTTCTGTAGTAACTAGTAACATCTCATTCACAGGGACTTACAGTATATGGATTAAGGTATATGTAGTATTTATGTACAGTATATTTTTCTCTTTATATACAGCTAAATATATGTGTTCAGTTGATCATATCTGCACATTTCAGCTGTGCCTGAGCTCATCATCACTTTCTAATGACATCATTCTTTGACAATGCCACCATTCATACAGATGTTGCTCTCAAAACCTAGATTCCAGCCCTCACTCGGCACATACTGCCTCACACACGGCCTGGCCTCCAGCCACAGGTGCTGCTGAGGCGCTGAACACAGCAAGAGAGCTCCACATTCGACTATGCAGGAATAAGGCATTGGCACTGAAAAAAACCTGGAAATATATAGAGGAATCATGTTACATTACATCCTGACAAGGATAATTCCATTGGAACCATAACGGACAACAGAATTCACTGGCATTATGTGTTAATGAACTACAAACACTTGTAAATATTTCCAGTAGTACACAGATCTGAACAGGTTTCACTCCAGCCCTAGTGAGTTTAAGTAATCCCAAAGTTGCTGTTCTAGTATAAATCCTTTACATCATCTTGAATGCAGTATCCCTCAGTGAAAGTTTCTTTAAGATAGGTTCGTTTTTCTCCCCCACTCCAAGTAAAAAAGGAGTACATTTACAGCCAGCCAAGAATGATGTCACCCAGCGCAGCGTGTGCCAGCTCTTGGACCCAGTGGAGGAATAGTGCATGAACACATAGCATTGTTGACCACATAAAAAAGCCCACCTCCTAGCCTGATTCTTAGTGACAAATTTATTGTCCCTAGTAACAATGTAAACAATAGATAATTACCCCTCGATAACAAATCACACTTTTGCTGTGTGGCGTCACTCACATTACTAACGAGGCTAGCATTCCAACAAGGCCTTTGCTTTGGGAGGAACTTCATGGAAGACTAGGCATAAGAGTGTGCTTTTAAAGCCACAAATCGAGAGCGCTCGAGTGCAGCATTGCTTGGAAACAGAAAGCAGAGGATTAACATATAATAAGTGCAGCTGTAAAAATCAAAGTGGAGGCATACTATAGGCTTCACACAAATGTCATGTTTTAAACTGACTTTTAAAAGCCAAATTTCACAAATCCCTAAGATCTTATATATCCCCATATACACATACGGCGATAATCTTAATTAATGACTAACTGCGGTGATCATAGCAGAGCAGAAAGGGTTTTGAGGGGAGAAGAGTTGAAACTTGATCTGATGTTGTACAGTTGGCACAGACACAGTCTTTTTCCTCCCACTGATAAGAGTGTGTTTGGGCTTCCCTCTCCCAAGAGACACAAGTGCTTTCTTCTTTCCAAACAACTCAAACTAAGAAGGTTTCATGGGGAAAAGACAGGCTTGCACCCTGAAGTGCTCACATACAGACGTGCCAATAGGCGCGCACGCGCGCACACGCACACACACTCACACTTACTGTGTGATGGATGTTGGCAAAAACTTTGTGCAAATATGTACGTGTGTGCACATCTTGTGAGGTGCTGTTGACTCGTGTTGCTCTGAATACACACACTAATACAAACCTGAGCCACAGAGGAGTGTTACGTGTGTGATGTCATGCTTGGAGTAGAATTGGGTGCTCTGTACAGCATTTCCTCTCTGGACTCATATTCCTCAAATACAAACCATTCATGCAGGCAGGCTCATACGAATACATACACACACACACACGCAGATACAGTGCAATATCGCACTCTGACTATATAGTGTATGCCAGCTGCTATACCAGTGGCATAGCGCTTGTGGTGATGTGGTGCCTGTAGGTTAATATATGTGAAAAAAAAAAGAAAAAACAATGAAAAAGGTTGCAGCACTGCATTCATGCCTGTGTGTCTGTATGAATATGTGCGCATGTGTGAGAGGCTGTAATAGTGAACCCATGGGGAGGATGGAAGCAGCTTATGCAGTATTCAGGCCCGAGATCCTTAAACCACCGAAAAATCAATTTAGCCTCATCAAGCAGGGCTCACTGTACAAACCTAACAGTGCTGTGCACACACACACACACACACACACACACACACACACACAATCTAATCTACCTACTCCTAGCTTTTACTCACCTTTCTTTTCCTGCTCTTCCCGATTTCTTTATCTGTCCTTCCATGTTATACATTCCTCTCTGACATCTTATTTGCTCCCCCCTTTCTCTCTTTCTTTCTTATTCTCTCTCTTTCACTGTCTGTCTCCTGTGGCCAAGGGTAGGGTATAGAGTTACAGTGGGGGGGGGG